>OY992528.1:9590378-9932378 GCA_963921215.1 Scoparia ambigualis | reverse complement strand
AGGAAGTTATTGTAGCGATGACTTGATTTCAATGAAGACCTGCAGTGGGATAGTAATGATAGATACAGGCTGTACTTTACATTTTGATTGATGATTTGATATCTTTGTTATTGAAATTTTGCATTCACAATGCTATATAGATTTAGGATAAAATGTTTAGTAGAAAAATCAACCTGTCTCAGGAAGCTCAAATGGAATGGTCCACTGCTCTAACCGCTAAGCTACCGAGACCCCAGAAGACTCGTTGAATTATTTCTAGTAGTTGATGATTTACGCTGCAAGCCAGCGGTATTACGTCACTGTGAAGGTTTACCTACCCTCAATACTACCGGCAATCCAAAGGTCATGGGTTCGAATCCCATTCGAGCTTTCTGAGACTGGTTGATTTTTTTCTAATAAACATTTTATCCTGATAATTTGATGTTAGAAAGAGGAGTTATCCATCGGTAGGAGCGTTTAAAAACCTGATAACGACAACTACAATAAAAACTTAGAATGTAACTACATGCAGAAATGTTATTCAGTATACAATATACTTGCTTAAGAGCCCTATTACATTCCGACTGTGATTTTTGCGTAAAATGGCCAATTTTGGCGTTCTCGATCTCAGAAACAAAAATACATTAACAGTTTTGCCTTATTGAATAGTGTAGAATAGCTATTGACATAGTTCGTAGCGGCCTCTATATTTTTTGTAAATTTTGCTATTTTTTTTTATTTAAACACAAAATTAAAAAGAAATTTTCATAAAATGCGCACTTTTTTGAGCTCATCGATTGAACTACTAAACAAATGAAATAAAAAAAAATTAAGGTTATCTCTTAGTTAGTCGTTTAGTGCGTAGCGGCCTCGGAATTTTTAGATATCATTGATTTTATTTAGAAAAAAAATCTTATTCTAAACCAAAAAACTTCGAAAATCGCTTTAAGTTAACTGTGAATTTCTCCTATCTACGACAATATTATTGGGCAAAATCATACCAGAATAATTGTTACTTCATGAGGAATATAGATTTTATAATAAATTTATTATCCTATTTCGATAAAAACCGATACACACACTGCAAAATTACTACAAAATGCGATGCGCCGGCCGTCCGAACTCAACTTATTCTCGCAGAGTGGAGATTTGTAATATTAAGCATCAATTTATTATCCTTTTTCGATAAAAACGATAAATACAACTGCAAAATTACTACAAAATGCAAAAATAGGCATATTACGCAAAAATCACATTTGAGATGTAATAGGCTTCTTAATAAAACCACATAAAATGTAAAGAGAATCTAGATGGAAATAACTCATAGGTGACATCATCACGAAGGAATGCGTCCGCAGGACTTGCGGTGTCCTTTGCAATTTGTGATCGACTGAACAATTCCACATACAAATTAAAAAATATCCTGCAAAAAATATCTAATAATAAGGGTTCTTTCTAGAATCGAAAAATCTAGATTTAGCGATAATGATACGCACTGCTCAAAATTGCATTCAGTATCTATAAAATTAAGCCGCTGACTAAATAGTTTGGAATAGATGTGTAACTTAGTCTGAATTTTAGTTTCAGTACATAAAAAATGTTAAAGAAACAATAGATGCCGGAAGCATCCAAATCGTGCATAATTAAAGGCACTTATTCAATGTCAATGGCAATCTTTGGAGGAGGCCTTTACCTTTGGAGGGGTTCTTGCAAATAATTATTGATTTTATATACTTAGATTTAAAATTTTAATTAATTAATTGATTTATTATGATTTATAGTGCATGTTTCAAAAGAATGAATATTGTTACAAATATATAGATATTGATAAATAAAAATTATGGATATGTTAATTAATGTTGCCACTATTTTTATCATCACATGATCAACACAAATTTTTGAACAATAATAATAAGTAATACTTTTATAAATAATATCAAATCATGCATGTAATTAAATTAAACTGTAGTACGTAATCATATTATTATTACTGTAAATTTTTATGCAAGAAATAAAAAGGCTTTTATTTATTTATTATTCAATGTCAATAACTACATCAATATCTGATCTTGACACTTTTACATAATAGGT
This sequence comes from Scoparia ambigualis, assembly GCA_963921215.1. Taxonomy (NCBI): domain Eukaryota; kingdom Metazoa; phylum Arthropoda; class Insecta; order Lepidoptera; family Crambidae; genus Scoparia; species Scoparia ambigualis. Next base: position 9,930,308 of record OY992528.1, on the reverse strand, counting down.
TCAGCTACCCTATCGGTTAAAAAATATGGATATGGACATGGGCTTCATTGGACATTATAAGGACAAAAGATGGGCTTCAAATGTTAAATGAAGCCCATGTCCATATCCATATTTTTTAGCCGATAGACCCGTCAGAATCAGAATTTATAAACTGATAAATTTTCTGTTCTTAGGATTTTCTTTTATTCTATTAAATAAATTAGTACAGTGTTAACTAAACATGTAAGGTTATTGATGCGTAAACTATTCTTACGTAGAACCAAACTGTTGTCATGTCAATGTTACCCTATCGTAGACAGCATGCCCCCGATAAGTTATACCAAACTTGTGCCTATATTTCTTATGTGGGTCGAAGCTCTGTTACTCTCGGGACGTTTTTATTAGAAACTGGTCCACCATTTTCCTCAAGGGACGACTCGAGTTGAGATTCCGTAAGATATTAGTCAGCGCTACCACGCGATAATTACTTACAGAAAATACCACTGTCCTAATAGCTCTATTCACTGACACATAGTATTTGTAAGATTTGTTGTTTTTGTTATTATTATTGTAATGCAAGTAAATTTTTTTGTGCTTAGTGTAGTGACAGTTTTTACTGTTAGTTTAGTGACTGTTGAGTTCAGACACCCCATTTGCTACTTGATGAAAATACCTTATCTCAGCAGTGTCAATAACAACATGACTAGTTCACTAGTGTCAGTAGTAATAAAAAAAACAAGGTGAAGAAAAACTTTAAGTATACTTAATGTAACTGATTACTTTCAATATCATTGAACTTGTTGAATGTAGACAAACGTGCCCGCAGTCAACAATTAGCGACAGCCCACCACGCATGCGAGGAGACTAATTCCTCGTATTACGGTACCTAATGAACGGTCGCTGTCTATAAACTCGATCGGGCTAATGTGCTAGTAATACTGTCGCGACAGAGTTTAGGACTGTTTAGTTTGTCCCCTTAGGGTGGATTCGACCAAACTGGAATAAGGTCTTATACCAAGATTAAACGCCGAATTTGTATAGACTAATCTCGGAGTAAGTCTTATTCCAGTTTGGTCGAATCCACCCTAAAAGGTACAAATTAAATAAAAATGGTCTTCGAGCAGGACACAGGTCTGCATGAAAAATATATTTAGAATGTTGCAGATTACAATACATTACATACAATAAAGTACATGCATGTAGTGGCCATACCCCTTTCCGCTTTTGTTTTTATTGATTAACGACAAACAAAATGTCCCTTTTTTAACATCTTGACTGTCTTCACTATTTTATGATTTTTGAGATAATAGAGGGATGTTGTAGCAAAAGTTTAAAAAAGATGTTAGGACAGGGCAAATGCAAATGAAAATAGCACTTAGGGTGGTATACGGCATGGCAGATTTAGTTGATAGTACATCGGATTTAACAATTTGAAGTTTATGGGGAGCTCTGCAAGAATTGTTATTTTATAGTACAGTTCATATGTTCCGATGACCATTCATATATGACATCTGCCCAAAATACGGTTTTCATTGTTGCGATTGTTATATGGCTAACAATGCCGGTCATTGCAAGGACAAGGTCATTATTTCATCGGTCCAGTAACTAGACAGCTACAAAGTATTAATAGTGTTTCAACATACTTACCTATTTTATTTGTCTAATTAAACAAAGTTGAATTCTATGGCGAGCTTTTGTAACATCAATTCATGTATATTTTTATTAATTAAGGCTTAATCAACTGTTTCAATCTGAAAATGTAGTAATTTACGAAGAGACGCTAGCATGATACCAGCCCCTAGAAAACCTCCCGAGAATTGTCACTTTGGCTTGAGGTCCCATTATTTTGTCATTGCTCATATAAGCTTACGGCATATTCTTTTAAGAAAACCATCACAAGTTGTTTCTCTGCGTCAATCAGACGCTTCAAAAAAGGTGTCCAGTTCTTCAATGAAATATCCTGCTATGAATGACTAGTGTTTTTTAATATTTTTAATGTGGCATACGGGCCTTAATTCTGAGTGTGTTGCAGACAATTAGCGCTGACTGTTTGCCGCATATCTAAATATAGTCGGGAAGTCGGGAGTAATCAACGCGATGGCTTTACACAGCGGTGCAGCTGTCTTGCTGGACGATAGATAAGTGTAATCTGTTGCAGAACAATAACAATTTATATATTTTACTTATGTTTACATGAACAGTTCACATTGAAACTGACACTCTGTATACGGATCTTTACTTGCATTTATTTGAAATGGTAAAGGCTAGTACATTTCAACGCCAAGCTATTATTACTCGTGTTACTATAAATCTTGTCAATAATTATATTGACACGACAAGGTTGGACATGTACGCTGTATGTAAATACTTAGCAAATATACATAATATGCAATTTTCCTTACATTTTCAATCAGTTCCATCAAGGATAAGGTTTGCATAGTTGCAGCAACTACTTAGTAGGCTACCTCTTCAGACACGGTACAAAGCACGTTCGTGTTTCAATAGTGTATGTAAGTGGAGTAATTTTTTGCAATATCCGGTTACTAGATGCGACTAACATTAAAATAGACGCTTAAGTTATTGGTTGAAGATGTTATTGTAAGATGGAATTGAAGCGGTTAACACTCACCAACCAACATTAAACTAGCATGGTGGTTAAAGCCCTATCTCCCCATGTAGGGTTACCATCTGGGGGGGGGGTGATAGGGTAGCTGTCCGGATTAGTCCGGTCATGTCCGGAATTTTAGACTCTAGTCAGGACTTTGTGCGGCTCTTTAATTTGTCCGGATTTTTGAATATGAGTAACAAAACTACATTTTATGTAATATCGAATAAGTCTTTAACCCGTTCAGTGTCACGTGGCTATGACATTATACACCCTAGTGCAACTCCCACCACGTGGCGCTGAACGTGTTCATCTTTATTAATTTCTCATTAATCTAAAAACAAAACATAAAAAATGAGTTAATGTTTCCATTTTGTGACTAAATGTCCGGACTTTTATCGAAATGTCAGGATTTTTCTCAGGACTTTTCAAAGGACAATGGGAAGAAACGTCCCCCACCATCCAACAGATTTGAAATTAGTGTCATTTGAAGGGTCTAGTAGGATAGATATTTTTTTACTACGGCGACATTATTCAAATACGTGGGATTTCGGTTATAAAAAATATATTGTTTATGAATATTTAATTTTTATCTTTATTGTTGAAATTTTGCATTCACAATGCTATATAGATATAGGATAAAATGTTTACTAGAAAAAAATCAACCAGTCTCAGGAATCCCACTCGAGCTTCCTGAGACTGGTTGATTTTTTTTTCTAGTAAACATTTTATCCTATATTTTTTTTTTCCAACAAAATAAGATTGCAAGAGTAGACCAGCCTTCACAGGCGGCACCCGTTCACGAGTATGACATGTGAATCAGCCATCGCTTCGCTCAACCAGGTTTTAGGGAACGTGACGACCCGACGCGCATGCCACCACCGCAGAGACACTTTGAGAGAGCATGACACACTCGAGCAACTGTAACTAAAGCAAGAAAACAATAAAAGTTTTTTTTTATTATTAATAAACCCAATACTTTTTGCAACTAACACAGGTACTTTAGACTTCTTTAAGTCCCAATGAACAAATTGACACGTATCCCATGACTGTTGTAGGGTGGGGACAGGGTTTATACAAAATCCCCCATGGTCCTTTCTAAATGGTAACCCTATCCCCATGTGAATATTCCTGGGGCCTTACCATCAATAGGGTAAAAAGGCTAAGAAGTAGAGTAACAGCAACGTTATTATGACTTGAAATAATCAAAAAATTTTTTGGCAGAGTAAAAGCAATTTTCCACAAGCCAGTTTAAGCTTTTTTTTGAAAATTGGTAAAACTAATCTTTTAAACCTCTCTTATTAGATTAAAAACCTTAATTGCCATTACGTAACTATTCCTGCTATACGATGTGGTTGTAATAGCTGGTAATATTAATTTATAGGGGGAATCTTCTACTATCACTTTCATCTTGGTCTTTATTTTTTTTTAATAAGTTCGAATAAGAACGAACAAAAACACATATTTCATAAATATGCAAGGAACCGTTAAAAGTTGAAATGTAGAAAAATGTTTAAAATGTATGTTTTGTTTAAATGTGATAAAACGAAACAGTGACAAATTATCGTTCTGTGCACAGTTTAAAAATCTTGAAATAGTAAAAGATTAAGTTAGAGCATATGAACTGAAATACATTTTTCATTTGCGCTCTTGCCCAGGTACTAACCGTTTCGAAAACAAACATTGTGAGCTTAATGTGTTCGAGTTCTGAACTGAAGATCTTGCAGAATCTCGAAAGACATTATGTGCTAGTAAACGGCTTACTCAATATTGAGTGAGTGTTAGAGTTTTCAGTTATGCGATAAAGCTTTAACTCCTCGCGTTTATAACACAGAAGAGTTATCTCGATTGAACCTTTATCGATTTCAAACAATATTTTGTTCGCCGTATCAATCACCTATGTCGGGTTGCGCCGTTATATATGCTTTTTATTACGACGAAGGCTGTTTAATTTCCCCAGAGGCGACCTCTTTGCCAGCGGCTCATTGTGGAGACTGCCGTGGTCGTGCAGCTTGCAAATTGTGCAAGCAACACGGTGTGAATAATATACTTATCTTTTGCTGTATATTATTCTGTGCTTTTGCGTCCCTTTTGTATTTTACTTGGTTATGTCAGTGTATCCGAACCTAATCGGACACTTTAAACTATACGTACCGTGACCAGAATAAAAAAAAAATCGGCGCGAACAACGTCAACATTTACAAATAATAATTATCCAATACGGGACATTTTTCAAAATTTCTGATCAAAATGGGATATATTTGAATTTTTTTTCTAATAGCACATTAAAATGCACTTATACATATATATATATATTTATTTATGATGTATTTTAAACTATTTATTACTTAAGAAAAAAATTCATTCATGTATATACAACATGTCCCAAAATTCAAGGATAAGCTGGTACCAGAGGATGAACCTTTTCTTGAATATAAAAGAAAAAAAAAAGAAAAAAATAAATCTCAACATTCTATGAAAATACAAAAAAAAAATGAAATCCTTAGAAAATTTACACCCCTTAACATATTTTTAACTACCATAACCACAACTTTTCTAAAATTTCAGTTTTTTTTTTTTGTATCGGCAACTTACATAGCACTGCTATACACCACAATCCTTAAAAATCCTAAAACTACAGTAATTTTTATTCAAAAATCAATCATAATATTTTATTTCCCTAAAAATTTGAAAGTTTTATACTTTCAGTCTACTTTCACTCCTCGTAGCGTAAAAAAAACGTATGGTAACTACTATGGCAAGTTTTTTTAAAAATTAACGCAACTAACTATGATTCTAAAATGGTATAAGACTCTACGAAAACTAGCCACGAAAGAAAGTGCGTTCTATTTCTAAAGAAGAACCAAATTTAATGATTTTTTGCTGTTGATGGTAATCATTTTTAGTTAGGCCCAAAATAGGTATCTAGTTGTTCAAAAATGTTGAATGAATTAAAACAAATATTATTTTATTAATTTATTGTTAACATCAGAGTACATGTTCAAATTGTTTGCCACCGGCATTAATACAGGCACGACATCGCCTTAAAAAGGATCGTTTTATTCGTCGTGCATATCTTCTACCGTTGATATGATCCACAGCCTCAGCGATTTTTTGGCGAAGCTCGTCCAATGTTGCAATGGGTTTTGAGTAGACCCTGTCTTTGAGACAACCCCAATAAAAAAAATCTAGGGGATTTAGATCGGGTGAACGTGGTGGCCATAAGATAGGACCAAGTCGCCCGATCCAACGTCCTGGATACTCTTGGTTTAAGTATTCTCGCACTGAATGAGCGTAGTGAGCTGGGCAACCATCATTTTGAAACCACATGTTTTGTAAATCATTTATGGGCACATCTTCTAATAAATCTGGCAAGTCATTTTGTAAAAAGTTTAAATAACTATTGCCATTTAAGTTTCCTTGTAACTCAAAGGGCCCAATCACTTTTCCATTTAATATGCCCGACCATAGGTTAACTTTAAATTGATATTGGGATTTGTCTTGTCTCATCAGGTGTGGATTCTCATTGCTCCAGCTATGTAAGTTGTGAAGATTTAAATAACCATCTTTCTTGCAGGTTGTTTCATCCGACCATAGAATTTTATCTAAAAATTGGGGATCTTCTCTGTGCTTTTGCAGCATCACACGGCAAAATGCAACACGTAGCGGATAGTCCCGCGGTAATAATGTCTGCACACGCCTGTAGTGATATGGGTGAAGCCTGTGACGTTTTAGAATTCGATGTGCAGAACTTTTGGGAATACCAGTTACCGCTTCTATGGCACGTACCGAGGTAGTTGAATCATCTTCTATTTCATTGAGAACTTCTTCATCGCGTTCCATTCTAGGTCTTCCAGCGTTTCTCCTGTCAGAAGGTAAACGACCCTCCGAAAACGCTTGATGCACATTAGTAAATACTCGGTAACCCGGGTATCTTTGAGCATTCGGGTACCTTTCTCGATACAATCTGCTAGCAGCGCTAGCATTGCATCGGCATTCTCCATAGATGAGGTGCATATTAGCGTATTCCAGCGGTGTGTATGGTAGCGGCATTATAAACACTAAATAGTCCACAATACGCCAAAAGTCCAATTCACAAAAGACACAATCACAGTCCAAAATAATGCCAGGTCAGTTTAATTAGTGGGTCACTTAATCGGGTCCAAAAAGCCAAGCCAAAAGTCGTTAGTACGAGAGCCACGTCAATTGAATACAGAATGGTGCACAGTAAACAAAGGAGTAAAGCGTACTGACTTGCTCTTGTTATTTAATAAGGAACATACCATCTAACTCTCTCTAGCGCATAATCTCTCTCTATCTATCTCTCTCTGACGTCTAAATTTTATTGACACGCACGCGTCATATTCAAATTCCAAGAATTTGCAACAATAAACCTATCTTGGGCCCACACTAAAAATGATTACTAGCAACAACAACAATTTATTAAATTTGGTTATTCTTTAGAAATAGAACGCACTTTCTTTCGTGGCTAGTTTTCGTAGAGTCTTATACCATTTTAGAATCATAGTTAGTTGCGTTAATTTTTAAAAAAACTTGCCATAGTAGTTACCATACGTTTTTTTTACGCTACGAGGAGTGAAAGTAGACTGAAAGTATAAAACTTTCAAATTTTTAGGGAAATAAAATATTATGATTGATTTTTGAATAAAAATTACTGTAGTTTTAGGATTTTTAAGGATTGTGGTGTATAGCAGTGCTATGTAAGTTGCCGATACAAAAAAAAAACTGAAATTTTAGAAAAGTTGTGGTTATGGTAGTTAAAAATATGTTAAGGGGTGTAAATTTTCTAAGGATTTCATTTTTTTTTTGTATTTTCATAGAATGTTGAGATTTATTTTTTTCTTTTTTTTTTCTTTAATAGTCAAGAAAAGGTTCATCCTCTGGTACCAGCTTATCCTTGAATTTTGGGACATGTTGTATGTATAATTAGGTAAGTATCAGTTTTTCTTAATTCCTTGTGATAAAGGTAAGTGTCCCCTTTTGAACAGACTCCTCACTTAATAAAATAAAGAATTAGAAATGCAAAGTAATATAGTTACTATTTTTTTACATTATTGCAGATTAAATAAAATCAAAATAATGTATTCTCCTACAATATGTTCGTAAGCTCTTGTAATGACTGTAATCTGTCAGTGTACCTTTTACAAATAAATAAATAAACATAATATGCTTAGGAGGATATCATAAAGATTTTTACTTGTAAATATACATAATTATCGATTGCCACGAATTTATATTATGTTCGCGGATCACTTCAGGACGGTAGAGCCACGCTGTGAGTTTTGAATGGTAGAGCCACGCTGCTTTGCAGCACGCATTGGGCCGGCTCGCCCAGCGTAATACCACCCTCTCACTAATATCCGGCGTGAAATAATAGCACTTGGTGCTGTTGTGTTTCGTCCGGCCAGTGAGGGTTCCGGAGGCCCTCCCCCCCCCCCCCCTCCCCCTGCCAATTCCTATTCCTTCCTTTAAGGCTGGCAACGCATCTGCTATTCCTTTGGTGTTGCGGGTGTCCATCGGCGGCGGAGATTACTCTCCGTCAGGTGACCCGCCTGCTTGTTTGCCTCCTTCTATTATAAAAAAACGGATGCACTATTTTTTTAAATTCTTTTCTGTTGCGTTTGTAATTGTCAGGAAATGGTTAGTATAAAAGATTTTTTTTAGGAAATTTGTCACGGGATTGATTGTGTTCACACTGACATATAGGGCTGCTAGTATCAAATAAAGTATCTAAGCTGCACTTGCCAGTCATTACACGTTTCGGGTTTATAATAGCCAATAAAATCCGGATATAAAGCTCATAAAACATTAAACACCTTCCTTGCATTCTCTTCGCGGGCAAATTGCCTTGCATCGGATATTTACGTTCGATAGCGGAGTAGCCGGAGGTCTAATGAAATTTTAAGCTATCGTAAATCTGTTATATCCATCCGAGACTGACGTTCCTGATAAGTAGCTGTCGATTATAGATGTTTCTTTTTATTGTAACAAAACAAACATTTACATAAGACATAAAAATAAGCAAAAAGACAAAGATACGATTTGGCGGACGTATCGGTTTAAAGCGATTTCTGCCAGACAAGCAGTCGGATGGAGAGAACTTATATACACAAAGATCTTTTTAATTTATGTAAATAGAAATAAAAAAAATAATTAAAAATTTAAAAAACCCCCGACACAAAAACCTAAGTTCCCTTTAAAAAGTAAAAAATAAAAAAAAAACTAAATCTCAAAGTACCTCTAAGTATGTATTAATAATTTAAAAAAAAATACGTCTCGTTGGGGGACCGCTCCAATTATTTATTATCTATGATTTTTTTCATAAGAATACTGTTTGTAAAAAAATTGTTAGGTTTGGAGCGGTCCCCCAACGTGCCTTATTTTTTTAAAAATTATTAATACATGCTTAAGTACTTTGAGACTGAGTTTATTTTTATTTTTACTTTTTAAAGGAACTTAGGTTTTGTGTCGGGGTTTTTTTAAATTTTTAATTAAAATATTTATTTTATACTTTTTATAGGTACGTACTTAATTTTCCCATTCTCAAAAGAGTCATCAATATTTTTTTTCAGTGAGCTTTCATTAGAAACACTCGATAACGCGTGATCGGCCATCGGGTAGACAGGCCGGATCACGCGTTATCGCGTGATCCGGCAATGAACGTGTTAAAGGAACTTAGGTTTTGTGTCGGGGTTTTTTTAAATTTTTAATTAAAATATTTATTTTATGCTTTTTATAGGTACGTACTTAATTTTCCCATTCTCAAAAGAGTCATCAATATTTTTTTTCAGTGAGCTTTCATTTGACACCCCTCTCGAGTATATTTGCAGACATTCTGTTATTCTTCCCCACTTTCACCCCCCACAACTTTTAAACGGCTGAACCGATTTTCATCAAACATGTCTAAGAAGAACACTCGCACATAAGTAACCAAAACTAAATTGAACTCGCTTCATCCGTTCGGAAGCTATGATGCCACAGACAGACAGACGGACACACACAGACACGTCAATCAAACTTATAACGTCCCTCTTTTTGCGACGGGGGTTTAAAAATAAAAAATGTTGTTCGTTGGTAAGCGCATCTTTTAAGAACGGCTAAACGGATTTGATTGAAATTTTGCACATAGACCATGACCCGGACATAGAAAACTTTTAATTCTAGGTATAGAATAACTACTTATGAGGTCGAGTGTTCACGCAGACGAATCCGCAGGCTCGCCGCTAGTGTTCAATAATTAATAGTACAACGTAATTGGTGCATCCATCGACAACTCGGCGGTCTGGTAGCGGCGACTTTTTAATTGAGCCGTATGCGCGCTAATTAGTAATTAATTTGACTCGACGCATGTTTTACTCTTGAAAACTTTACTGTAAGTATTTAGGTATATTTGGTGTTGCAATTGAAATAAAACAACAATTAAAATATGTATTTCAGTTCAACCTGGAGCTGCTTTTGTAATTGTTGCCGTTATTGCACATTCAACCCAAAAAAAGGGATATTTTTTGGTATTATTCGTTCTGTCATCTAGTCTATCAATTTAAACGATTAGGAAGCCGCTGGATGCGACAATTCCGGTCGTGGTGGATATCCTTTGTGGAGGCATGTCCAATAGTGAACGTCAACTATTTTAGCATTTCTATCTATTGGTGTAACTTGTGCGTTGTCAAGACTTTAGTTATTATGGTTAAAATGCTCAATACTTTAACTGGATTCAAAGTTCGAACCCTTTTAAACTCGCCAACGCAAGGCAGTTTTGCTTGCCAGCAGAAATAGGTATAAACTATGCATGTTTGGCTAGACAATGAAAGGTATTTCTAATTTAGTACTGGATCGATCACGCCGTATCTTCTTTGGGCGATAGTATACTAATAATAGTTCCATAGTTTGCAGTAACAGGTGTTGTGAGCACTGTCGCGGTCTATTCCTATCGGCGAAACCATTGTCTGATACCGTATTCCTTATTGACATTTCTGACTTGACATTCCCATTCATGAGAGCCGATTCGAGTCCTTTGTCTTTAAATATTATTGTTATTCTATAAACTTTGCAGCGTATATACAGGGTCTAACAAAATCAATAAGCGAACGTCTAAGGGCTGTATCTATACATCATTCTGAATACAATGACAAAAAATGAGATCCATTTCATAGTGATTTTTCGAAGTTATGTTTTCTAACAAACTAAATCAATTAAATAATGCACTTCAAGAAACATGCTGTATATTTACTAACACGCACGCAAGCGTCAATAAAAAGATAGCTCAGTGTGCTCCGAGTTTAGTGTGCATGTTCTGCTATCTTTGTGTGCGTGTAGTACAGCTGTACGGGTTTGGAAAGGGTGTATTTTTTGGTGAGCTATGATAATGTTTTGTTGATTATCTCGGTAACGAGCCTGTAGTATTGGACCAAAGGACATAATTTTTTTACTATGGGGCTTGGTACTAAATTCCAAAGTCTTTTAACTTCACGCTAATGTATAAATACTTGAAGAATACATTATTATCAACATATTTATGACCGTATTATTAATTTAAAGACCTCCGTTTTGTAATTATAAATTAAAAACCAACATTGATTTCTACTCGAAAATAGCAACATTGTAGTAGGATTGTGAAACTTTCTGTTATTAAAAATAAAAAAGTGACGCTTGTCTGACGTTTTATATGTCAATATGCATCGTAGACAGATGTCAGACTGACAGCCGGCAGACGATTCCCGGCCGCGCTTTCGTTGTGTTAGTTGTGTGTATCGTTGCTAAAGTTAACAGTGTTAGCGATATCGTTTCTGCATTACCATAGTCCTCATAGACTTACCTACTTAATTACCCTGCGTTCGTTAACATTAAAAAAACCGGAACTTTCGTTCAGAAACGTACAAAACTTATCAAAATACAGTATTCTTTAACGGACGGAGGTAATTAAAAATCAAAAAAATATACAGAATGATAGCATTTAGACTCTTGGACAAAGAAGTATATGAATTGTTGCAGTTAATTTTTCTTTTATTTTAGTACCAAAAAAAATTATGTCCTTTGGTGAGCATAGACGCTCCCCGTAAACGTTCGCTTATTGATATTGTTAGACCCTAGGTATATGTATGTGGTGAATAATAGTAATTTTTTAAATTTTAATACCATGAATTTCAAGAATGTTGGAAAATCCTGTCTTATCTATTGCCTTTCATGAAAGGGACTTGTATTCTAGGTTCAGCGGCTTGGATTGTGCTATGTTAATCGTTATTCAGTTAGAATTTTTCTTTTTTTTATATTTTGCTAGCGGCCTGCCCGCGCCTTCGTCCACGCTAACTTAGAAAGACCGCAAAAAAGCCATTTAATAAAATATATCTACAAAATATAAACAAAAACCATCCTCAATTAACGCTCCATCTTTAAGTGAAAACCGCATAAGGATCCATTGCGTGGTTTAGGAGAATAGTGCCGTGCCACAGACAGGAAAACGGCGATAGAGTAAAACACCAAATTGAAATGAAACACTTTTTACGGATCTACACTCGCGTTTAGCGTATAGTTTTTATTCCTGACGTTTCGGACCCTGTTAAATGCGAGTATTGATCCGTAAAAAGTGTTTTCATTTCAATGTGTAGTGATCGCGTAAACCTTAATAAACAATAAAACACAAAATATTCGTGGTTTCTGTTTATTTATACATTAGTTTAGTGTCTCTCCATCAGACTAGTCTAAAGCGTTTCCGCAAATCTAAGGGATGAATTATATTAGACCGGGCCGTGCCGTGTGCGGTCCGGACGGGGCACTGATTTGAGACGCTGCATACATTTTGTATTTATATTAGAGCGGGCCGTGCACGGATCATGCATTGTGCAATATGAACTGCTTCATACAAAATGTATATAATATGCAACGCAATGATGTATAAAGTTATAGATGCGTTGTACACGCTCTAGAATGGCAATACGAATGTAAGGTAATTGCCCGACTCGCATTCAGTCAGGCACGCTCTCGCGTCCCGGCTGTACATCTCTACAGCGCGTGAATTTATCAAGTTTTTCGTGGCCAAAATGCCTTCCTGTGTTTTTAGGCGGTCCACAAATTACACGGCAACTTTTAGAGACAAGAAAAACGTGTCATTTCATTCGTAAGTACTGATTTTTTTAAATTGAACATTAAATGCCCGATAAATAAACTGCTGGCTGCTCCTCACGTGGGTAAAGAGTGAGATGTATGTAATCTGTTCTATGCGTGAGAGTGAAACAGACTATGTTAGCGCGGTCTACTGGCGGCCGTTGCCATGGAAACTCACATGCGTATAGAGCGAGATGTATATTTATCTCTTTCTAACCACATAATGTGTCTCTTGTTAGCGCAACGTGTCATAATAAATAACTGTATACGTAGATACAGTACTACTTGCAGCACTTTAAAATGCAATAATGTTAGCGTGTAACCTGTCTATCTTTTATATGTCTTTGATGCAACGTCTCAAATCAGTGCCCCGTCCGGGCCACGCACACGTCACGCCCCGTGCACGGCCCGCTCTAATATATAATTCATCCCTAATACGGTTGCGTGACATCCTCGGGGTGGTTTGATTGACATAATGAAAAATGTTGCTTAGTTTGTATAGATTGACAATTTGTAAGCGAAAATAGATCTAATCGTAGTTGGTAACTGAATGACAGTCGTAATGTAACAATATTTGGCGACCTCCGTAGTCGAGTGGTTAGCACGCTGGGTCTGGCGTCGCGCCATCTCTGAGGTCCCGGGTTCAATTTAGAGAAAAACTATTTTTCTAAATTGATTTCGGGTCTAGTGTTTTTTTCTATGTTTATGTATATTTACCGTTATCTTAACATAACGAGTTTCAAAAGAGTACTCATCTATGTCTAGATGGTGTGAACGTAAACAAATTTATTTAATTTAAATAAATTTTTTATTTTGAAAATCTACCACGGACAAATGACATCTAAACTTGAGGATTCATCAAAGTTGTCGCCCCCCAAATAACTGAAAACGCTGAAAACCTTTCCAGAGTACAGCGATTCTCCCAAAAAAGTACATTTTTGGTTATTAATTCACTTGTTCACAGTATTCGTAACGTAAGAAAGTTACGAATTAAAACAGATATTTGAACCTAATCTAGGTTATGGTACGGTCAGCCAAGATTGTTGTGAATCAATAAACTGCACGATTCGCATTTAGTGAAATCAAAGTTAAAAATAAACGTACATGACCAATTCGAAAATGAATTATACTTACGTTAAACTGTTGCTTACGGCCACGTGCTTAAACGTTTCACGTCGTTTTAGATCAGCAGTTGAAGAGCTTCCAAATATCGACTGATCCGTATTTGTAAAAGAGTTGTTTTGTTTTGTTTTGTAGTTGAAAGACCGTCATAGTTCAGCCATTTAAAAAAATATATCTACAAAATATAAACAAAAACCATCCTCAGTTAACGCTCTATCTTTTAATGAAAACCGCATAAAAATCCATTGTGTGGTTTAGGAGAAAGTGCGGTGCCATAGACAGAGGAAAACGGCGACTTTACTTTATAATATGTAATGATGTAATGCTATGTTCTTATTTTTGTCAGGACACTTTCTGTCCTTTTTTAATAAGGAGGTTTTTTTTCAATTCTATTTGACGCTGTAAAAGAAACGGTGAAAAGGAATGCCCTTGCTGAGTTTCTTCTCGGTTCTTCTCAGTACAAAGTCTCCCGTCTATAAACTTGCGAACTAACCGGCGAACCGATGACGTAATGACAATCATAAGTGCTCAGTTATTGTAGCCTAAACTAAATCAATTATCTTGATTCTTAAAGTAAATGAGTGAGTTCAGCTACCGAATCATAAGGTCACCACCAATCCATTGAACGAAGCCTTGCTGCTAAGCTCCAAATCGAGGGTTCAAATTCCGCAAGAGGGCAAATGTTTGTGTAGCGAACATAAGTAGCGATCAAACAGTCCTGTATACAATATCAGCGATGTTTATTTATGTAGCCTTATTCGTTATTTAGCATTAGTAGGTATTACTATGTGCTCCGTTTATTCCACTTTACAAAAAGGCGAATAGTGTAATGATGACTATCCTGTAAAGATGTACTATCAGCAGTACTGTGAAATAGCTCGTCTTATTTCAGGGTTAGAAAATTGAGAATAGAGTGTCTTGAAAACCGCCCAGGTGTTAGGATCCCGATCCATGTCCCGATCTATGCATGCTCGTGGCATTGAAGGGATGATAATAGGTTTTATAGAGGGTAGGCCTTTTTTCCGTGGAGCTTTACTAACTGGGCGGAGGAGAGGAAAAAGAGTCCTACCATAAAACCAAGTCGCCCTCGCCCTCGGTGTATTCTTTAGAGAGAGATCTAAATGTTTTGTTGAAAACATTTTTAAAAAACGTTTAAATAACTGAGTTAATGCGATTTTAAACTTTCTATAGTGGACTTTAAATGGCAATAACTCAGCTAAATAAACCCTTTTTTAAAAACGTTTTTAACAAACTATTTATATCCCTGTATTTTGCTTAAGCATGGAAAGTTTCATTAAAATTGGTTTATTGGTTATTAAAAATTTCGACTTGGAAGTTTGTATGGGAAACCGAAATGCGAAAACCCTCTTAAGACTAGATATGTATCGTAGTAAAATAAAGGTCTCTTAGTGATAGAGCCACGCTGCCGTTGCGGCACGCATTATGCCGGCTTGCCCAGCTTACCACTCACTCGTGGAAATTGTCTGACACAAAAATTGGCGCAACTGTCAACGTCAAATTTGACAGAATCGAGCATAGACTATGCGATATTTTGCGATCACGATGCATAAAATGTACCACAGAATCGACATAATCAAACTTGTTCATACTAAAGTAGTCTGTAAGTCTATGAAAACACGGTACAAAGTCAAGTGTGTTTTTGTAGGTGCGGTCTCATGCCACCGCTTGGGGGCTGAGGGGTTAATACCACCCTCGCGGAATATCGGCGTGAAACAATGGTACTCGTTTGATGTTGTTTCGTCCGGTGAGTGAAAGTACCGGAGGCCGATTTCTCCATCCTTCCCACTTCACAAATCCTACTCCTTCCTCAATTCCGGAAACGCATCTGCGACTTCTCTGGTTTTGCGCGTGTCCATGGGCGGCGGTGATTACTTTCCATCCAGGTAGGGTTCCCATTTAGGAATTTGAAAAGTCCTCACAAAAAGCCTGACATTTCGAAAAAAGTCCGGACTTTTCAGTCACAAAATGGAAACATTACTCACTTTTTGTTTTATTTTTAGATATCTGAGAAGTTAATAAACATTAAAGACTTTTTCGATATTACTTATAATGTGGTTTTGTTACTCATATTCCATATTCCGGACAAATTAAAGAGCCGGACAAAGTCCGGACTAGAGTCTGAAAGTCCGGACATGTCCGGACGGATGGTAACCCTACATCCAGGTAACACGCCTGCTTGTTTGCATCTTTATGATATTACCCAGAAAATAAAAAGAAAATACCAAAAAGTAACTGTCATCGCAAGTATTTCAATTAGTGTGTCGTTTTTTACAGCAACGGGCCGGTGGAGGGCGCGTACGGGCCGCAGCACAGCCCCGTGTCGCGGTCGGACGCCTCCACCGAGGACGCGGAGCTGTCCGCCGCCCTCGCACACCAGCACCATTTGGCGATGCAGGTGAGTCAAATGCGAGTGAGGGACAACAGCAAGCGAGGGTCAACAGCAACAGCGGGATTTTTCTTTATGTCTGGTGATGAGTGCATGAGCGCCTCGGTGGCAGAGTGGTCAAGCACTCGGCTCGATATTCAGAGGTCTCGCAGCACAGCCCCGTGTCGCGGTCGTACGCCTCCACTGAGGACGCGGAGCTGTCCGCCGCCTTCGCTCACCAGTAACATTTGGCGATGCAGGTGAATCACTAGCAAGCGAGGGACCACAGCATGCGAGGGTCAACAGCAAGCGATGGTCCATTGCAAGCGTGGGTCAACAGCAAGCGAGGGACAACAGCACCAGCAGGATTTTCTTTTTAGCCTGTGATGAGCGCCTCGCGGGCTGAGTGGTCAAGCACTCGGCTCGATATTCGGAGGTCTCGCCCTCCCACACCAGCACCATTTGGCGATGCAGGTGGGTCACTAGCGAGCGAGGGTCAACAGCAACAGCGGGGTTTTCCTTTATGCCTATGATGAGCGCCTCGGTGGCAAAGTGGTCAAGCGCTCGGCTCGATATTCAGTGGTCTCGCAGCACAGCCCTGTGTCGCGGACGGACGCCTCCACTGAGAACGCGGAGTTGTCCGCCGCCCTCGCACACCAGCACCATTTGACGATTTAGGTGGGTCACTAGCGAGTGAGGATCAACAGCAAGCGAGGACGAAATGGACCAATTGCGAAGTGGACGACATGCGACGAAACGAGCAATAGCACAGCCCCGAGTCGCGGTCGGACGCGTCCACTCAGGACGCGATGCAGGTGGGTCACTAGCAAGCGGAGGTCAACTAACTGTGGCAGGATTAACAAACTTGCCGAGACATTTTTATTCATCCTATAAAATTACAAGGGATATGGACTGAAGATACCATTAGTTCCAATAACTAATTTTATTCTTCCTGTTATCTAATGCAGTCACGAGCTAATATTCCAAAAGTTAAAGCTCAAGCTATTATTTATTTTATTTCATACAGCTAACGTGACTTTTGTTTGCACCCAATGCAATGGGAACGAATTTCTTTATTACTGGCGCATAATTCATTACTTAGCAAAGAAAAGGTTTAAATTATATTTTATATCCGCTTTAAAAAACACTTTTTTTTCAAAGTCAAATATTAGTTTGTAAACGTTAAACTTGTCAAGTTATACATTTCTACTTGTGAGGTGTGAAACAACTATGTTGGACACCTCCAAACTAATGATTCTATATTGTGAGAAGCAACATTCATGTACTGGCCATTATGCCTTATCAGCTTTTACATTTTTAGCGTGATTATGGATACGCCCGATTTTCCAAACACAAAAGAAAGTTTCCCAAGCGCGAAAGTTAAGTGACCTCGTTTTAATGGATCTGCTTAGCGCGGCCGCATGTCTCAGCACAACAAACAAAACTTCTCATCACATTTAATTATTAATCGCACTCTTACTAAAAATAATGACTTAACTTGAAATTTTCTTTTTTTTAAACTAAGTTTTAAAAACTGCTATTTAAAGTCGATATTTGAGTAATTGAAAATTTTGAGTTCGGTCTATATTTTACTAAGAAAACGAACTCTGATGTGCACCCACGCTTTACATTTTTTTTCTCATATACTTGACTTATTTTACTTACGCAAATTGCCATGGGAAACGGACTTCGGGATTATTTGAATTGAATTGTATTCTTACCGAATACAGTTTAATGTGTTTTATCGCAATGTAGATGCTTAGTGATAACGAATGTATCTGACGGGGTAGTGAAAAGCTGGCAAGATTATAAAAACGAATACTTAAGTAACCGGGTACAAGACGTTTGTTTCGAAAGTGTGTTTTTAGATAAATAAATTAAAGTTAAATTAAATTTGTTTACGCTCACATCAATTATCTAGACCAAGATTCTTTTGAAACTCGTTATATGTATGGTAAGATAACGGATAAATCAATTAAATTTATAAAAAATTAATTGTAAAAATATTAAGTAAATAAAAAAAATTATTTAGAAAATCAGTTTTTCTCTAAATTGACCCGACCGGGAATTGAACCCGGGACCTCGGAGATGGCGCGACGCCAGACCCGGCGTGCTAACCACTCGACCACGGAGATCGTCAATGGACATGAAATTCGATGCTTTGAATTTGAATACTAGGTGTATTCAAAATGACTAGAAAAAGTAAACGATGTTTCCATGCCCAAAGCTACTTGCTATTCGGCAGCGTTTCAGCCAGCCGCCAGCCGTTCAAACAGTATTCGATTGTGGATTCAGTATTTGAATGGAATTTGGTGCTCTATCGCGTTCGTCTAGAATTCCTTGGATTCCAGACTGTTACTGCAATGCATTATGCAATCTGCCGCGCCTGATGTGTCTAGTCCATGTCTGTGCATTGATAATTTACGAACTAGTTGTGCATTTTGAGGGAATGTTGTTCTTGACGATGTTATTCGAGAGTTGTGTTGTTTCAGTGTGTCTTCACTGTCAAACACTTAATCTGTGACGATGCAGCGGATTGATGTGATTTTTTAACAGGATATCTGTTTTTGTGACTTGAGTTAAGGCGGTCTTTTCCCGTTTTTAACAATTTCGATTGATTGTACCGCCCCCAATATAAAAAATACAGTTCTAAAATTCATATGGGTGGAAAGTTGAGATGGGGCATTAAGGGTAGCTACCAGATCCCTTACTTGCTACGCGTAGATGATCTTAGGAGATCTTTCCCAACTTTTTGAGTGATGACAATCGACATTCACAGATTTTTGGTAAAATATACGGTCAGCGAGAAAATCGTCAGAATTGAGTATTTTTTTTAAATGCCAATCGATCCCATTCGTATAAAGGATTAAAACACTCTTTGACACCAACTGAGGTTAGAGTACTACAACACCCACAAATCAAAGAAATCTTTTTAGATACATTTTAGTAGGGTATTATGTTATTTATTAGTATCATTTGTAGCCGTATTCTTTCCAGATTTTTAAAATTGTTGTGTTTAGAAGTCCCTAATTCGTCAGCGACTTCTCTTGAAGAAATCTCCGGATAAGCTTCTACGAGAGTCAACACCGCCTCTTCCATATTTTCGTTAAAAAGATGTGATTGGCGGACAATTTTTTTTTGAAACTGCCATATTCGACGAGATTTTTCAAAATGTTTTGGGCTTCTAACAAATCTAATTTTTCTTGATTTGAATCCATTTTTCACTTACGAACACTAAACAGAACGTTCCAGAGAAGAACAAAAATTGAAATAAAACATCAGATATCGTCACTGTTCTAAATTTTAATTTTAAATTTTCTTCGTACATTTTTTTTTAATTATTAAGCTTTTTCACCCATGAAGGCCAGCTTTATCTATGTAGCAAAAAGTTTTTAAAATTCGAGAATGTAGACAGACGCTGATTCCGAATCTAGTATATTTAAGTTAGGTCACAAAGAAAAACATACTTACTGCCATTATCACAAGCACGGCGGTAGGCAGTGTTGGCCAGGACTCGAGTTCGAAGTCCTATTTTAGGTACTGGACTCGATTTTTGGAGACTGGCCTCGTGAATGAGAGCTCAAACCTTTATGTCAGTGATAAGACTCACGAGTCCTTACAATATGACTCGAGAACTCGAGTCTTTTTACAATAATATATTCAAAGAGACTCATAAGACTCGAGTTTGTGGCTAGTTCCGAAGTTTTTTTTAAAAACCACTGTTTAGAATAAGTTGATTAAAAAGTATTTGATAATCAATAATTTGCCAAAACCCCAAAAAACAAGAAGATTCAACTCTTTTTGAAGTACTTACCCAATTATTCCAAAAAGACTTAAATGTTTTTAAAGTTCCCTATGAGTCGAGTCTTTTTGCATTAGGACTCAAGGCTCAAAACTCAGGACTCATTTTAGTCAGAGTCTTGCGAGCTCTGACAAAATGAGTCCAGTTACTAAATTAGGACTTAAAGAACTCGAGTCCTGGCCAACACTAGCATTAGGTACTGAGTACATGTGCAGTTGTAGATAGATAGATAGTTAATATTTTTATTGTAACATAATACACAAACATTTACAATGCATTTACATAAAAAAAGAAAAGAAAAACAATGTTACAATTTGGCGGTCTTATCGCTTAAAGCGATTGTATTGTTGAAATTTGGTGAAACATGACAGATGACTGATTTTGTAACAATAAAATATGAAATATGTCGGAAATGGTAGTTTATGATTTAAGGATAATTATCCAATACTTTTTTTATTAAGATAATTTGTAAATATTTTATTTTTACAATATAAATTTTCGATTTTTCATCTGTGGATTACAAGACCCGAAACACGGGCGGCCATGATTAAGCTTAATGTGACGTCACATTTCACAAAATTATCAAAAACTATCTGTCAGGTTTCAAGATAAATTTCTATATTAAATTGAAATGTGACGTCACAGAGCAATATGTCACGTGACCAACCCTTTTCGCACAAAATTTGAAATGAAAAAAGAAAAATATGTTTTTTTTTTCAATTAAATAAAGCTTTTTCGAGAAAGAGAATATTGTACGGGGTATAAAAGAAGCGTTTGCAATTTTTTTTATACTTTTTCGAAAACTGTCAAGTAGCCAATTGCCTAGTCTCTGACTGACCCCTTAGTGGATAATAGTTGGGGCACCGGGATAGATCATGATATATTTGCTGTCCCTTGATTCACATAAATAGAGTCTACACTATTGAGACACGCACGGCTGCGGTCCATTTGTCGTAGGTAGGTCAGAATAACCTGGTCGTTACTAATAAATAGTTTGATCTGAGACCATGTTGGGCCTGCTCTAAGCGCTTAAATTGAACGCAGCCTTAACAAAGATGTACCTCATTCGCAGGCTGGCGACTACCCCGGCGTCGGCGGCGGCGTAGACCCCGACTACGGGCAGTACGTGTCTTCCCCGGCCACGCACTACAACCACATGGGCCACCTCACCATGGCGCCGTCGCAAAAGTATCCGCACGTAAGTATCGGCTACAAATAATGGTATTCGGAAATAGAGTCGTACGTAACCCGAAGTCGCCCCTGTTCTCGGTGTTTGCGTAAGACAGTATTTTATGCGTAGTAAAAAAACATGTCGCGTAGCGGTGATAGAATACTACCACCACCTCTTCACTTGGGTGTCGTAAAAAGGCGACCAACGGACTGAAGACTGCACTACATCCAACAACATAGGGCGGCGATGGGCTTACTAACTGTCACGCTGAGCACATGTGCAGTCGCTATTTGGTGAAAAGTGGAGTATGGTAGAGGACTGCTCTTGCTGTCCCCATTGCCTAGTCTCTGACTAACCCTTCGGGGATAATAGTCGTGATTATATGTATGTATTTTCACTTTAATTGAACTTTCGCTTTCGCGGAGCCGTGTTGCGGGGCGGCTCACTTAAAGAATACTACCATTCCCCTCTCTTCCCTAGGGTGTCGTAAAAGGCGACTAACTGACTAAAGACTAAAAGACTGCACATACATCCAACAGCATAGAGCGGCGATGGGCTCACCACTTGTCACGCTGAGCAGTTGCCATTGTGGTGAATCGTGGACTATGGCATAGAGGACTGCTTTTGCGGTCCTCATTAGCGGTCGCTAGTTTAAAATAAATATTACAGTTTTGGGTAGGTTGACCTGCTGGCGTGTCGTGTATGCTTAGGTTAAGGTTAGTATGCCGTACTTGTCTCTGTTATACAATAAAATGACTCTCCCTCAGGTAATGGACTCGGTGTCGGTGAGCGGCGGCGGCACGTATGGGGGCGCGGGGGGCGCCGGTCACTACGGCACGTACGGCCATTACGGGGCCGCCGCGTACCAGGCGCAGCCGGCGTATTTAGTGGAGCCGCCGCCGCAGGTGCCCGCATACATGGGACAGGTTAGTTATATATACGTATACACTCATAACTGGTGCTGTTGGTAGTTCATGCCCCAGAAGGGGGAGCATGGCACAGGGACAAATGGACGAAGAGATAACTTGTAGGAAGTCAAGCAAATGCGCGCTATATAGAGTGCAGTCGCAGTATCCGCGCGCATCTCCCGATGATTCAGCCATGGATAGGTGGGTGGTGGGTTTTTCCTCTTTAGACAAGTGGCAAACGCTTCCGCCTGTATATTCGTGGGTAATGGACTCGGTGTCGGTGAGCGGCGGCGGCACGTATGGGGGCGCGGGGGGCGCCGGTCACTACGGCACGTACGGCCATTACGGGGCCGCCGCGTACCAGGCGCAGCCGGCGTATTTAGTGGAGCCGCCGCCGCAGGTGCCCGCATACTTGGGACAGGTTAGTTATACACACAAACAGGATTTTTTTTTTATATGTGCTCATATTTTTTTATATAATTCAGTAACGCTAATAGACATAATTTTCATTTTTTGAAATTTTATTATTGATCTAATTTGTCCGGCACAATAAAAAATAACTCGTGGATACCGGGCGAACGAAAGGTCACGTGCAACGCAAAGGTAACCTAGGTATCATGTAGTATCGTAATGTGTCAGAGATCGATTGCGCAGTCCTGCCCCCTCCTACTGCCTACTCTTGAAACCGATCGCTATCGGTTGCGAGACTGTACGCGGTCTATGCAGACAAATAAAAATGTCGTGTAAAGTGAAATTTAACAGTTGTAACATTGTTATCGATGAACTTCTTTCGTATATCCAGAATAAAATATCAATATCTGACGAAGAAAGTTTGGTGAAAATATGTGTATCGGCGTTCACAAGTGAAGAAATTGAAAATGCTAATACGTTACTTTTTGAAGCAGTGTCTCCCGAATTACGGCGAAAAGTACGACGTAAAGGGAAAGGAAAAGAGAATCGAGTGTTATATGACGTAATTAACTTTTTCAAATCTACTGATCCTGATGTGCTGCCGGTATTTGTGGCTCGTAATTTGGAGAGGCTGCCGCCGATTACGTTTGACCATCTGGATGTGTCAAAGCTCCTCAAAGACCTGGCGCTTGTACAGGCTGAGATCAAGGCAGTCAAGTCGTCGTATGTGACTATGGAGCAGCTTAAAGATACGATGAGAGAGTATCAAATACCGAATCATGGATCACCTCCGTTTTCGGCTGCAAAAGTTAACATGAAGAGGGGCGCTTACTGTAATAGTGGCCCTATGGGCTTATCAATCATGGATGAGTCCGTACTGAATAGCTATGAAGCTAAATCCAGCGATGATACAATACTACAGAGTAAAATTTGCCCAAATTATCGGGATATTAACATAAATCGCTTCGAGGGTACTTGCACCTCGATTAGCGAAACGAGCAACCGTAAAACCGGCGGCGGCAGTGAAGTTGAGGCGGACTGCGGCGGTGACAAGGTCGAACGTAATGAGTCATTTCATTATGAGCCGAGCGATCGGCCGGCGGCGGCGGCGGGCGGCGCGGCGCCGGCGCCACGGAATACTTGGTATGCTGAAGTCGCAAAGCGGGACGGCGAATGGTCGATTGTACAAAGGAAAGGACGAAAGTCCAAAAATCGTTTCGAGGGGAAAGCTGGGACTGTACTAGTCGAAGCCGATGAGAGGTTTAAAGCAGCGGACAGAAATATACCGTTATTCATTACGAATGTGCATAAAAATACTTCGGAGACTAAGTTAGAAAAGCTATCTATTAGACGACAGTGTGAATATAATGCATATAAATTATTTGTGTCCAAGTCGAAACTGCCGTTATTTTTAGACGAAAAGTTATGGCCACAAGGAATTATTTTTCGGCGTTTCATTCATTTTAAAATAAAGCGTGTTACTGAAATTCCCACAGCGGGAAACGGCCCTGCAAAACCTCTATAATATAATGACTTACAAGTTCATTACATTTAATTGTAAAAATGTTAAACGTTCCGTAGACGACATTCGTAACCTTTGCAAGAATGCTGATGTGATAGCATTACAAGAGACATGGCTATTACCGGGGGAAATGTCGTTCCTTAACACCATCAGCGACGAATTCAGCTGTACGGGTGTGTCGGCGGTGGACACAGAGGCGGGTATGCTGCGTGGGAGACCCTACGGAGGAGTGGCACTGTTGTGGAGGCGCTGTGTTTTTAACAATGTGGAGGTGATACAATGCGACAATCCTCGTATATGTGCCATTAAGATAGTGCTAAAAGAAAAGGCTATATTAGTGTTAAGTGTATACATGCCTACGGATGCAGTGATTAATTTAACGGATTTCACGGACGTGCTTAGCTCGGTGAGTGCTATTATAGATAGTTGTAGCGTTGACTGCGCCTATATGTTAGGGGACTATAACGCACACCCCACAGAGCGGTTTTATCGTGAACTGTCAGACATTTGTGCAGAACAAGAATGGTCTTGTGCGGATACTGACATGCTAGGTATATCATCTAACACATATACCTTCGTTAGTGACGCACACGGGACTCAGCGTTGGCTCGACCACTGTCTAGTGACTAAAGCAGCGGCTCAGTCAGTACAAACAGTAAGTGTGATCATAGATGTGTTTTGGTCGGACCATTTGCCATTAGTGATTGAGTGCAACTTGAATGTCGTATTGCCGAAGATATTAAATGTAAATGTTAGTCGTAATAAAGTCATATGGGGTGAAAGAAACTGTGAACAACTTGACACTTATCGTAAAGAATGTCATGAACGGTTAAGGTCAATTGATTTTCCATATGAATTGCGTAACTGCAGTGATCGAATGTGTTATGTTATGACCCTTCTCACAGATGTATAATTGATGAATTGTATAAACAAATTGTAAATGCCATGAGTGACTCTGCCGTAATTTCTCAAAGGTGTAGGAAACATGTAAGAAAAAGAATTGTAGCGGGCTGGAATAAACATGTAGCCGAAGCCCACGGGCGGGCGAAACTACAGTATGCACTTTGGTTGTCGCATAATAGACCTACGTCGGGTTATGTTTATTGCGAAATGATTAAGGCTAGGAAAGTTTTTAAATCTCGCCTGAGGTGGTGTCAGAATAACGAAAACCAAATAAAAATGGATATTCTTGCGTCACGTCATTCAAATAGTGATTTTCGTGGTTTCTGGAAGCACACTAACAGGTTGCAGTGTAGACCTGCCCCGCCCGTGAGTGTTGGCGGCGTGACTGATCCTGGCGAGATCGCTGATCTATTCAAAGATCATTTTTCTGTTACGTCCCCTCTGGGGCCGTCACAGTCGGCGCTGGATACTGAGGATGTAGTGAAAAGGGAGATTACGTTTGAAGTTAAAGATATTGCGAAAACAATCAATTCAATGTCTAAAGGTAAGTCCCCTGGCCACGATGGACTCAGTATTGAGCACCTGAAATTTGCTGGCCCGCACTTACCACGAGTTCTTTATATGTTGTATAACTTCTGTATAGGACATGGTTATGTGCCCAGTGATATGACGCGAACGGTGGTGGTGCCTATAGTCAAGAATAAAACCGGTGACCTCTCGGACAAGAATAACTATAGACCTATCTCGTTGGCGACTATCATATCGAAAATATTTGATAGCCTGCTTAATACTCAGTTAAACCGATATATTCAACCGCATGATAACCAGTTTGGATTTAGGCCGGGTTTATCGACGGAAAGCGCTGTGCTGAGTCTTAAGCACGCTGTCACTTATTACACTAATCGACAAACTCCGATAGTAGCATGCTTCCTCGACCTGTCCAGGGCCTTTGACCTGGTTTCCTATGATCTATTGTGGAAAAAACTGAAAGAAGTTAACTTACCAATAGAACTTATTAACATCTTTAAGCATTGGTATGGAAGCCAGGTCAATTATGTTCGATGGGAAGGGGCGTTCTCGCGATCATACGGGCTGGAGTGCGGGGTGAGGCAGGGGGGGTTAAGCTCGCCAACGCTCTTCAACCTGTATGTGAACGAGCTGATAGGCGAGCTCAGTAGCACCAGGGTCGGATGCCACATTGATGGTATCTGCGTCAACAACATCAGCTACGCGGACGACATGGTGCTGCTGAGCGCATCTGTTAGTGGTTTGAGGAGGCTTGTGGCTATATGTGAATCATATGCAGAGACTCACGGATTGGCCTACAATGTAACAAAGAGTCAGGTCATGGTATTTGAGGCCAGGAGTGGGCACCCTGTTACAATTCCATCCATTGTACTAAACAAATGCGTGTTACAACGAGTGCATACATTTAAATATCTTGGTCATGTATTGACTCCTGACCTCAAAGATGACGCTGACATTGAACGAGAGCGGAGGGCGCTGTCTGTAAGAGCAAACATGCTGGCCCGTAGGTTTGCACGCTGCTCAAGTAATGTCAAAATTACTTTATTCAAAGCATATTGCACTTCATACTACACGTGCAGCCTATGGGCTAGATACACACAAAAATCTTACAGTGCCCTCCGCGTTCAATACAATAATGCATTCAGGGTGCTTTTGGGGTTGCCTCGCTATTGTAGCGCATCAGGGATGTTCGCTGAAATGCAAGTTAACTGCTTTTACGCAACGATGCGAAAGAGATGCGCGTCCCTGGTGCGCAGGGTGCGGGGCAGCACCAACAGCATTCTAAGCATGATCGCTAGCAGGCTTGACTGCCGTTACGTAAATCATTGCTGCGCCATATCATCTGGCATGGCGCAGAAATGATTTGCGGCATAAATAAACAGTTCAAAATAAATAATTACTTAATAGAAATCATGTTACTAACATATAATAAGTAATACTAACACATTGAGTCCATGGTCACTTGAATAAATGAATATTCTATTCTATTCTATTCTATTGGATCGGATTGGTATTGTGAATTTTCGTACTCCTAATTTACGACACCAGAGCTAATATGGATTAATATTGCGTGGATATTGAGTTAAAAAAATACAAAACTCAATGTCATTTAGTTCACCCAATATGAATCCAAATTAGCGCTGGTGTCGTAACTTAAAAATACGAAAATTCACAATACCAATCCGATCCAATAGCGATCGGTTTCATGAGTAAGGGGGCTGGGGCCCAAGTCTGCTAATTTACGAATGGCATAATTGAATCGCAATTGGATCGCATTGTAATTGTTTGACACATTTGGTATTCTCTTACTCATTTAAGAATACCAAATGTGTCAAACAATTACAATGCGATACAATTACGATTCAATTATGCCATTCGTAAATTAGCAGACTTGTGCCCCAGGTCGATTGACCATGATTAACGGTATTTTTGTGGATAAGTTTGATCAATTTTAGTTTCTTTATTTTTCACTTAAAAAATAAATTCTCTCTCTCTCTCTCGCTCGATTAAGTTACTCTATTAGTATTTAAAAAAAATATGTGCACAGATAAGAAATATACATTCATAACTCGTGCTTTTGGTAGTTCATGCCCCAGAGCATGGCACAGGGACAAATGGACGAAGAGATAACTTGTAGGGAGTCAAGCAAATGCGCGCTATAGAGTGCAGTTGCAGTCGCAGTATCCGCGCGCATCACTCGATGATTCAGCCATTATGACCACATAGGTTGGTATGGCCATAGGAAGGTGGTGGGTTTTTCCCCTCTCGACAATTAGCAAAGGCTCCCTCCTGTATATTCGTGGGTAATTGTAGAAATGATACCGGAAAGGTTAAAGTGAATAGTGTTTAAGTATTTGTTCTATAATAATTAAACAGTATTACAAAAAAAATTGGCTAGTCGTTCCTCTGTAAGACCATTCGGCTGTGGAATTCTTAGCCGGCGCATGTGTTTCCCAGCTCCTACAGTCCCGGGTCTTTTAAGCGGGGCGTGAAACGGCATTTATGCAGGCCGTCATGAATGGGAGCGCTCGTTACCGTGCTTATTCCACGATGGGGAGCGCTCTCATTATTTTGGACTGCACCGGCTGCTTACCATCAGGCAGGATGCAGTCACTACGACAGGTCATAAAAAAATAATGTGTCTAGGACGCGAGCACGGTGGAGAGAGAATAAAGGACGATTAAAAATATCGGCGTTGTCAATTGACATATTATATTATAGTTACAACTAAGTAGTGAGCTCATCAGTCGCTAGATGGCGTTAGTGGTATTATATTTAGTTACAATAGTAATGGACTCGGTGTCGGTGAGCGGCCGGCGGGGGCACTTACGAGGGCGCGGGGGGGGGGGGGGGGGGGTTACCACGTTACGGGGCCGTGGACCATACATGGACCAGGGTGTTCAAAAAGCATTTCTTCTTCTCAAAAGAGAATAAACCGTGTCCCGTAGCGGTGAAAGAATACTACCACCCCCTCCCTTCCCTTGGATCTCGTAAAAGGCGATTAACGGACTAAAGACTGCACATACATCCAACAGCTTAGAGCGGCGATGGTCTAACCACCATCGCCGCTCTAGTGGTGAGTCACCACCTGTCACGCTGAGCACATGTGCAGTCGCTATTTGGTGAAAAGTGGACTATGGTAGAGGACTGCTTTGATTATGGTCGTGATTATAATGTATGTATGTATGACGATCAATATACACTTCCGACGTCTTTTGTTTTTACTTGTACTATACATGCTCTCAAAAGTATAAAATCAAAAGTTCCTCGTGTCTTGACAGGAGTACGTGGAAGGAGGAGGCAGCGCTTCGCCTAGGAGCGCGTCTCCCGGCGCTTTACCTCAACACAATTTACATTTACAACAGAGGTAAGTATTTTATTTATGACATCATCATTATCATTTGCAGCCCTTCTCAACCTACCGCTGGGATAGAGCTCTCTCTATTTATTCCAATCAACCACTGTATCTGCCTAGCCGTTTATGACATAATATTGATTAAATAAACGCCAGCGGGCTTACAAAAAAATTCCAAATTTCTTCAACGAATTTTGAGCTTTATCTTTTGGATGTAGAGTAGATTAGAGAAATTTGACAGTTTTGGGTATCTCACTGTCCGAATTACATGACTATTGAAATAAGATTTTTTATATAATTCCTTGTAAGAAGGAGAGGGAGGCCTTTGCCCTGCAGTGGGACAAATTTGGCTAGATAATAATAATAAATCCCTTGTTCGTAAATATTTCATTCAATATACAACTTAATTCACATGAACACTATTTATTGACCATGAACAAGGTTTCAAGTTTTATTCATTGTTGATACGGTCAACGACAAAACTCGATGAACACTTTTTTACCATATCTTATTAGCTTTACTGACAGTTGACATCATATTATTTTAACGGGTCATAAAATGTTATTTTATAATTTCAAAAAAGTGTTTACTGATTTTCATTGCTGACTCTACCAAGTATTTGGGGTAAATGCTTCGATCACCCATAAAAACTAGATGCACTATCAACGCTCTCAAAACGCACAAAAAATACCTATCGAGATGTTTAGGTACGCATTTCGTTTGGTAGTGTCAGGGGGGTGTCACTCCGCAGCAGGGTTGGAGAAAATCATAATTTTGATTTATTTAAAAAAAATCATTTTTTTTTTAAATTTTATTGATTTTTATTGTTTATTTTTATTGATTTTAATTAAATTTATTGTAATTTTTTTATGTGACAAAACCAAATACACTTTATTATTACTTACTGACAATTGAATAAGCTGTATGACACAAATACTTTTAAAATTATTAAAATAAATTTAATATTTTGAAAATTTCTTGATTAAGTATTTTAAATTACTTTAAAAATTAATATAGATAAACCTTGACCAATTATTGTTAGTATCCAACTTTACAAGACTGATTTCTGATTTGTTTTGCTACAGTTGAAGACAAATTTCAATAGGCATGCAAATCTCTTTTTTATTTTATTTTTGAGACTGCTAATTCTGTGTAAGCCCTTGACAGTATTTTATTGTTAGTAACTACTAAGTTTACTTATTTATTGTTATTTTCATTAAAGATAATATATAACATTTTAAATTGATTTAAATCAATGATTTTTATTAAAAAAAATCACCTGATTTAAATCAGCCAACCCTGCTCCGCAGTTTAGGTGAGTTCGCGCGTCGCGCCTCCCAGGCAGGCGTGGCAGGCGTATGGCATTCACTAAGGGTTGCCGCTCGGCTCGCACGCTCCACGTCGCGCATCGTCTTTTAAATCGCAATCGTACTAAAATCGTAATAATAATCTAATCGTAGTAATCGTACTTAAATATATCAATCAACCCTACGATCCTGACGTCAAATCGATATTGAGACAGTGTTGCTTATCGAAATATGAACGCTAGGGTCACACGATAAGTTTCAATTTCGCGTGAAAGTCGTTAGAGTGAACCTTCTGTACGATAGTACTATTAGTCACTATCTATTCACCCCTATAGATAGGGTATCGCAGCTGGAACTACGGGTCCGGCTGTGTATTTCTCAGGTTTACTACGGGGTTCTTGTTCCATGCCCCCCCGCTAGTTGTGCCTTAACCGGCGCCTCCGGCGCGATTCCGGACGTGGGTTGGACTCGTAGTGGCTCGTGGTTAGATGTAGAGCTTGGGAATGTTCGTTTATCCTGGTATTGTGTGCCAGGACTTCCAAACTCGCGCACAGCGAGCGGGGCCTAGTAGCGGCCTCTCTGGGGCCAGGAGCGAAAAGTCCTGCGGGGAACGTGAGTTTCCCTTTAAGTAGGCAGCTTTGTCCGGTGATTCTCATTGGACATTGGTGTTGACATCTCAGTTACTAGTCTGGAGAACTAGTAGAGGCGGCCCCCTAGATGCCGTAGCCTCCGGTCCAGCCAGCTACGCAGGACGTGGGAACTGGCTAGGCGCCCGGATGGGTTCGGAGAAGTGAGTGTGCTTACTACTTCGCGACCAAGGTGGACACTTGGGAGTTGACGACCCGAGCAGTGGCAACTGCGAGTTGTGCCCTTCGTGCAACGAGAAATGAGCGTGCTTAAGAGGGTTTACGCCATTCGGTTTCCCATACAAACTTCCAGGTCGAAATTTTATAAAACCAATCAGCCAATTTTAATGGAAATTTGCATGCTGAAGTAAAACACAGCGATCTAAATTGTTTGTTGAAAACATTTTCAAAAAATGTTTATTTAACTGAGTTATTGCGATTTTTAACTTTCTATAGTGGACTTTAAAGCGCAATAACTCAGCTAGAAAAACATTTTTTTTCCCTGTGTTTTACTTCAGCATGCACAGTTTCATCAAAATTGGCTCATTGGTTTTTAAAAATTTCGACTTGGAAATTTGTATGGAAAACCGAAATGCGTAAACCCTCTTAACAGCTCCGGTTACCTATCTGGACATCCCCTCTCCTTAATTCACTAAGTTTATTTGTACTGGCACCTCGAGACCAACCGTTAGGTTATGCAAGAAGTGCCAGACGTCCCTGCGCCAGTAGAACACTCGCGCAGGAGACCACCAACGTTAGGTCTTGACGCCAAATTAGTGCCCGCCGCAGCGCGCTCTTCATTCGGTACTCATAAGACTAGTGTCTCGGGAGAGTATCCCCGTGAACACGTGTAGTTCACTGCCTATTGTCCAGATAGGTAGCCGGAGCTGTCGAGCTCGCTCACTTCTCGTTGCACGAAGGGCACAACTCGCAGTTGTCACTGCTAGGGTCGTCGACTCTAAAGTCGACTCCCAAGTGTCCACCTTGGTAGCGGAGTAGTAAGCACACTCACTTCTCGGAACCCATCCGGGAGCCTAGCCAGTTCCCACGTCCTACGCGGCTGGCTGGACCGGAGACCTACGGCATCTAGGAGGCCGTCTCTACTAGTTATCCAGACTAGTACCGGAGATGTCAACACCAATGTCCAATGAAAACCACCGGACAAAGCTGCCAACTATAAGGGAAACTCACGTTCCCCGCAGGACTTTTCGCTTCTGGCCCCTCAGAGACCGCTACTAGGCCCCGCTCGCTGTGCACGAGTTTGGAAGTCCTGGCACACAATACTAGGACAAACGAACATTCCCAAGCTCTACAGCTAACCACATGCCACTACGAGTCCAACCCATGTCCGGATCCCGCCGGAGGCGCCTGGTTAAAGGCACGACCAGCGGGGGGCTAGAACCGGAACCCCGTAGTACCTCTGAAAACACAACCGGACCCGTAGTTCCAGTTGCGATACCCTATCTATTGAGGTCGGTAGATAGGGACAATAGGCAGTGAACTACACGTGTTCGCGGGGATACTCTCCTGAGGCACTAGTGAGTGAGTGAGTACCGAATGAAGAGCGCGTTTCGGCGGGCACTGATTTGGCGTCAAGACCTAACGCAGATGGTCTCCTGCGCGAGTATTTTACTGGCGCAGGGACGTCTGGCACTTCTTGCATAACCTAACGGTTGGCCTCGAGGTGCCAGTACAAATAAAACTTAATGATGTAAGGAGAGGGGTAGTACTATCAGTTGTTCTGTGGTAGTGTGCGAGCTAAGCGTCAACATGACGAAGTGTTCCTTCAAAAATTGGTATTCTGTCAAAACAAAAAAAAATGTTTATGCCGAAGCTGCGCTACAATTTAATATGGGATTGTGTATATTGTTATTATATGTGATCGAAGGTTAAATAGCATACTTCCCTCATCAGGTACGACTCTACGTCACTGGAGCAGTTAGGGCGCCATTACTGTGTGACGTCACCGCGGGGCGAGTACGCGGCGGACGCGTACGGGTACCAACACTACCCCGCGGCGTACGACCCGCAGCCGCACCAACCGCCACAGTTTAAGGTAAACTATTGTAAAGTATAGTTGTTTCGAACCTTAGGGTTTATGAAGTATAACCCGCGCCAATCATCTAGCTCGCTGTGAACACGAGGCGAGTGGCGTCGCAATAGCACAATATAGGTATCGGCGGGACGGAAGCGGTAAGGGGGGGCGGGGCACACCCCCGCGCACCCCTGCGCATGCGCGCTCGCCATGTGTATTCGTTTGTTTTGCTTTAGCAGTGGAAAGTACAGTCACTTGTACTTTTTATTTGATCGCGTCGCGATATTAGGTATTTATTGTTTGTTGTTATTACGTTACTGTTTTAAGTTGTTGATTTATTTTTTTTGTTACATACTGTTATTGTATTAGGAGTACTGTTTTGAAAGGCTGTTAAAATGCCTAGACGTAATACAGTTTTACGTCGGCAAGCTAAAAAAAATAATTTACAACGTATCGGAGTTTATGAAGCAAGAAGCAGAGAAAGGTATCTGAAATCTGACGATGATGAAAGCGAAGTCTTGCCGTACTCAAGCAAATCATTAAGAGACTCTAAAAAGGTGTAAAATCACTGTAATGTAATTTAATGTTTCCACAGCTTCATAAAAATTATATATTTTTTTAAATATATGTATGCTTATAATTTAATTGTTGTTATTATAATTTATCCTGCTTAATTTTGGGTATTAAAAGATAAATAAAACGCTTAATTTATAAATTGTCATGTTATGTTATTTTATAATTATAACGCTCTAATGATAATGTTGCTAACTGTACACCTGCGCGTCGCAACTTCAGAGCGAGCTAGAAGTTTGGCACGAACTATAACAGTGCAGACAGAACAAAAAATTAATCCCTTAGAATTTTAAAAACACGTTTTATAAATTTTGAGACGATGAAGAGCGAGCGAATGGTTCATATTGCAATGATAATTAAAAAAAAATATAAAAATCGACGGGAACATAGCCGCGCGCCGAAGAGCAGCTTGAAGTTAGCGTGCTCCAATGCGATGCGCGTCACGCAGGAGTTGCCTTTCTCGCTCGATAGATAGCGCATGGGGCTAACAATAGTTTATACTGTACCATTTCTTGGCAAATGAAATCATTTAAATCAAGTCATCGCTACAATATATCGAATAATATTCCATGCCAATGTTGTGTCATAGATCTTGTATTGTTATTTATGTTATTTATTGTATGAAATGCATGCACCGCTGGTGTCCTTTCATTACATATTATAAAGTAAAGTCGCCGTTTTGTTATATCTGTGGAACCGCACTATTCTCCTAAACCACGCAATGGATTTTTATGCGGTTTTCACTAAAAGATAGGGCGTTAACTGAGGATGGTTTTTGTTTATATTTAGTAGATATATTTTTTTAAATGGCTGAACTATGACGGTCTCTCTAAGTAGCGTGGACGAAGGCTCGGGCGGGCCGCTAGTATTAAATAAATAAATTACCTTCTGTCCGTCTTTGTTAACAGGACTCACAGAATGGCTTAAGTTTGGGCAGCGCGGGAGGGCAATCTATGTACGGCGACGAAGAAGAGCTGCAGAAACAAATGGCCGGCATGGCTTTGGGTGAATATGGTGCGTATATTATCACAATAAGCTAATTATGTTACAAGTTCAATTCTCTTTGTCAAGAAATCCATTTAAATATGACATAATGATGTTTACTTTGACGAGCTGTTTGTGTAGCGGTTCATTAAAAGAATACTTCCGACCCATCTCTTCTCTTGGATGTCGTAAAAGGAGACTAACGATAGGAAGGGCATTTTCCAAGTTGACTAATGGTAGGGAGGGCATTTTCCAAATTGTATTGACGCTGTAAAAGAAAGGGAGAAAAGAAATGTTCTTGCAGAGTTTCTTGCCGGTTCTTGTCAGTACCCGGCTCCCGCCCCATACATAGACTTACGAATCGATGGCATAGCGACATTCATAAGTGCTCAATTATTGTAGCCTAAATTGAATAAATAATTTTGAATTTCTTTGAATTGAACTGAATAAAGACTACGTAGATCCAATACCATAGAGCGGCGACGGGCTCACCGCCTATAACGCGGAGCACATTGTGCAGTCATAATTGGTTGAGTGACTAATTCGTCGAGCAGAAAGAAAGTTCCAAATGGTC
The DNA here is from genome assembly GCA_963921215.1 of Scoparia ambigualis. Lineage (NCBI taxonomy): Eukaryota > Metazoa > Arthropoda > Insecta > Lepidoptera > Crambidae > Scoparia > Scoparia ambigualis. The sequence continues at coordinate 9,895,395 of OY992528.1, read as the reverse complement.
AAGTGTAAAGAAAGTTCCAATTGGTCAAATCAGAACCAAAGCACGCGGTACAAACACACTTAACCCATTGAAACTGTCTTTCTGCTTGACGAATTAGTTCCTAAATCTCATAATTTGGTGAAACGTGGATTATGGCAATGGACTGCTTCTGCGGTCTACTGTTGCCTCGTCTCTGACTAACCCTTTGGGGATAATAGTCATGAATCTACCTAGTCCTGCCATAAGTTCTGTCCCAACTTTAAGGGTATTTTAAATTAAATAATATGACTGTAGTCGGTAGTACTATCATTTAATATAATTATATTAAATAGGTTTTATACTATTCATTTCGATCTAACACAATATAGCTGTGTAAACATGGAGTGGGGTACAACTACAGAGAATCGTGAGAGCCAAAAAGTTGTTGCAGAAACACGCAGCCGGTGGCCACCGAAAAATTCTCTTTACGGATGAAGAAAAAAATGGTGTTGAAGAATATGTTTTATTTTTTAATAGTGTGAGACACCTTATAAATAATTACCATCACACTCCCACAGTACACGGCGGCGTAGGTGGGCGTGAGGATGGAGGCGGTCTCCAATGGCGCGATCCCAACCTGCCCGAGGTGATCGGTTTCCTCAACTCACCTTCGGATGTGGTGAAAGCCAACGCGGCGGCATACCTCCAACACCTCACGTATATGGACGACCCGAATAAGCAGAAGACGAGGAGTCTCGGTATGTTTTTTTAATTTTTTTTTCTTGTTTTTGGTGCGGTTAGCACTTTTAGCCAATGTCAAATTAGAGAAAATATTTTCTGATGATAGTTAGTGAAAATAATAATGTGCAATGGTATATTATATTTTCCCAAACCCTTTGAGCTTCAGTAAAGATGTGGGAGTTTACTGAGTACTCATACAAAATTCAATAGAGATTTTGATAAGTGTTATTGCACTGTTTTGTTTTATTAACCAACGCTCAAGCACGTTCACGTACAAGAAGTCCCTCGGTACGTGTTGCTAAAGCTCTAATTATTTATTGCATACTCTATGCTAGCACAGCCTTGACTTCCGATAATAGAAGTCATCCTCGAGTCTATCCTGTATTGTACTCTATACCTATTTATTAAATGTTTTTCTAATATCTTTCACAGGCGGTATCCCACCCCTAGTGCGTCTAGTCTCCCACGAGAACCCGGAAGTTTGTCGAAACGCGTGCGGCGCACTAAGAAACCTCTCGTACGGGCGGCAGAACGACGAGAACAAGCGCGCCATACGAGACGCGGGCGGCATTCCCGCGCTTATGGCGCTACTATGCCGAGCTACCGACATGGAGGTGAGAAACACAACAAGTTACTTTCTGGACTACTACTACTACTGTGGAGCCTTAAGGAACCCAGACTCATGGCGTTACTGTACCAAACTACCGACATATAGGTAAGCCATACAATATATACAATTATGGACATAGGTTAGAGCCTTGAGGAACCCCGAACATCACCACTGTCCCGAGCTACCGACATAGAGGTGAGTAACTCAATACGTAACTTCCTGATCCTATTGTGGAGCCTTGAGAAACCTCGACCAGTCGTGACCAGCATTCATCGTCATTGACTTAACTAGAAATATCTTATAGCTGCTGCTGGGTTGAAGCCTTCCCACATAAAAAGATCGAAACGTTTGCTGTGCGTAAGAACCTTCGTACGGGCGGCAGAACGACGCGACGATAACAAGCGCGAGATGCGGACGGAATCCCCGCCCTAACGATTGTTATTGTTACTGTACTGAGGTGAGGAACATACCTTGTAACATAATGGACCTAGTGTGGAGCCTTGGAGTACTCCAACGTCATCATGGTGTTACTCTGCCGTACTACCGATATCAAGGTTAGGAACACACCATGTAACTTGCTGGACCTAGTGTGGAACCTTGAGGAACTCGAACGTTACTAATGGCGTAACTGTGCCGAGCTACTGACATGGAGGTGAGGAATACAACACGTAATTTCCTGGACCTACGTGACAGACATTTAGAATTGTTTAGTTATTTCCTAAATTATCATTCTATTTAAAACTTTATGGATAAAAATAATATTATTCATAAAGCACCGTGTCAAACGCCTCATAAAAAATCTTTAAAATTATTTTTTTCTGACAGGTCAAAGAACTAGTGACCGGGGTAATATGGAACATGTCCTCGTGCGAGGATCTGAAGCAGTCGATAATCGACGACGCCGCGCAGGTGATCGTCAACAAAGTCATCGTTCCGCATTCCGGGTGGCACCCCGCCAACCCTGGCGATACTTACTGGTCCACAGGTACGATTCTTTAACCTTTTGACTGCGGCCGTGCACTGATCAGTGCTCAATGAATAGAACTTTCTAAGTGTTAAGATTCACGGACTATGAACGGCATTGTTAGGGTCCTTTACACACCAAATCAGCAGATGCACTGCAACTTGAAAGCGGACCGTCTCGACAGTTTTAAACTGCACTATTGGTCTTTTTAAATTTAATGCTTATTAGTATAAACTAAATTATTTTCAACCGGTGCTCTAGGCGCTGAGCAAACAAGGATACTTTCGGTGTGCGTCCAGTCAGCGTCTATCTGTCTACGTATGTCAGCCTGATGAAAGAGACATTGGGCACTCTCGAAGCTATTTCGGACCGTGAATCGGCAGCTCGTTCATATTCCAGGTTAGGTATAAGTTCCTGCTTCCATCTGACACATACCGATCGCGAATCAAAACGTGTTGCCGGCACTGGATGGATACTATCACAGAAAACCGTAGTTGTTATCCGCAAGCGGCAACCGAACACAAAAAATTATTATAAAAAATATATTTTGGATGATTTAAAAATGCTTATTTATTATGTTTTCTTACATAAAAATATTGTGAGTTTGATGTTGACACTTTATACGTTCAGTGTTCCGCAACGCGTCCGGCGTGCTCAAACGTGTTGCCGGCACTGGATGGATACTATCACAGAAAACCGTAGTTGCTATCCGCAAGCGGCAACCGAACACAAAAAATTATTATAAAAAAATATATTTTTGACGATTTAAAAATGCTTATTTATTATGTTTTCTTACATAAAATTATTGTGAGTTTGATGTTGACACTTTATACGTTCAGTGTTCCGCAACGCGTCCGGCGTGCTCCGAAATGCGTCATCGGCGGGCGAGTACGCGCGGCGGCGTTTGCGCTGCCTCGCGGGTTTGCCTGAAGCTCTTTTGCACACCGTACGCGCCGCCGTACGCGCCAACGCTATAGGCACCAAGATCGTCGAGAATTGCGTGTGTGTGCTGAGGAACTTGTCTTATAGGTGAGAGATCGTTTGTAAGCCTACATGAAGTTAGTAGTTACTCTTAAATTGCGTGCTTTGAAACGTACGTAGTAGTACGCGCGTACTCTTATGCACACCGTACACGCCGCCGTACGCGCCAACGCTATAGGCACCAAAATCGTCGAGAATTGCGTGTGTGTGCTGAGGAACTGGTCTTATAGGTGAGAGATGTATAAAGGTGCGCTTACACGGGCAATGAAAATTGATTAATTATTATGAGCAATACTGGCCGATTGTGACGTGACTAAATATCAAGCAATTCACGGCAACAGCAACAAGCATCAATTTGGCAAAATGTTTTGCAACAACAATATTGAGCGATGTGGATCAACTCCAAGAAACTAGGCAATATCAAAATACACGTACGCGCTGGCACCGCTGCATGTTCGCCCACTCTCGCTCGCTTTCCCCGCGGAAGCGAGACGTAGTCAAACAGTGTACCTACGCCTGGCGTACTCACCATGGAATTCTGTTATTTCCGGACCGTTATGACTTAGGGATCTTCAAGAAACGAGCCTATTCCTTCCTTAAAGGCCGGCAGCGCGCCTGCGATTCCTCTGGTTTTGCGGGTGTCCATGGGCGGCGGTGATTACTTTCCATCAGGTGACCCGCTTGCTCGTTTGCCTCCTTCTGCTATATAAAAAAAAAAAATTGTTATTCTACGATTAATAAAAAACAATAACGTATTTCTGTAGGTAAGTATATATAATATATTCAAACTGAGTAGGTACTGTAAAACTCGTAAAGGTTGGGGGGCGTTTGTTTTAATAACAACAACCTTTATTTAGTATACCAGTTCATTTATTGTATACTTTTATATACATTTACAATTACATATTTACAATATAAAAATAACGTGGTCAAGTCTACCCATGTTGGCACTTCAGATCGTTCTCTTCAATTCCCGGTTTGACATCTTGTCATTTCAAATTATGTTTTTAATAAATTACTATAAAGTAAAACCAGCCAGCGCCCTAACATGGTATAAACTCTACATTCCTCCCGACCTGGGGAAAAAAATAATTTTTTAAACAAAAAAAATTTTTATCCAACTTTTTTTTTACATTTCTACCCATTTCTAAACATTTCTAAACATCCTAGCAGAAACGGGAAAAAAAATACATACAAGAATGATTCAACCTAAACCCGACTTGGATTTAGCTATTCGAAGAAATAAACTTCGAAGAACTTGGCACATATAAACCCGTCAAAACTATATACCTATTTCGAATCATCCTCTAAATTACAAACTAACACGACTCATATACATCACCCTTAACAAAAATTACATAACTAACTTTATCAATCTGCATGTAAAAATATTTAATGTTAATGCAGAGAAAAATTCCAACTTTCTAAGGGTGTGATAGTCGTTCTTAAACTTAAGCTTTATAGCAAGACTCAAAGCAGATACTATCAACTTATCAATAGGAAAAAATATTCTACACCATTATATTTAAAACTCTCAAGAATTCAAGAGGCTCAAGTACAAGGTAAGAAACAAAATCCCCAAAAACATGTCAACTATCCCACGTTATGACTTGATACTCAACAATACAATATTCCGTCATAATCTATAGAATTAGGGAATTATTGATTAAACTTTAAGGCAAAAGATAATCCCTCTATTTCCAATCCATTACTTAGGTAGAACTTCTACTAAGTAATTCCGAATGCTTATGAGAATAGTCACTCTATTCTACACCAGAAATTGCTTATCGTGAGAGAAATTTATTAACTCACTACAAACTATTAAAATAATAAACTATTAAATAACCTTAAACTACTATTACACTACTCCTATAAATCAAATAACCTACAACATCATACTCCTCCATACTACTAACTCCTTAACCCTTCATAAACTAATGTTATAAATACTCAACCTTTTATCTGCATACTACATACTGCTAACTCCTAAACCTTCACCAACTATGCTATAAATACTCAATCCTTTATCCCTCAGTAATAATAACACACCATTTACAAACCAGATACTAACCCTATATCCCATCATTTATGTGTGTGAAACCCAAATCAGGAATCTATGACAAATAGCTTATTGCCTAATCATGTTACACCAAATAATAGAATTAGTTGACTAGATCTATAACAATCTAATTCTACTTAACCCTTACAACTCCTTATAAATCTTTTTCGAATCATTACTTTACCAGCATTCAACATTACGAATACGTTAACAAACCTATCTCACGCTTTTTAACAATATTTTCTTTCTAATTATATCAAACTACTATTTATTGCCCTCTTTTTCAAACATCAATGCTCAAGGACCTCTTTTTCATACATCAATGCTCCCTGCCATCATTAGTTTACCTAAAATACGTTATTCTTATTTCCCTCGTTCATTATGAAACATTAAAACACATATTAGTAAATAACAATGACAACATATAATTAAAATTAACCTACTAAAGCCTTCCCTTTATACACAAACCTATTATATTTTACAAACATACATACACAATCAATGATGTTACAATAAAAAGAGGTAGATGTGTTACATGTGCCAAAAAGTGGCAACAGAAAACTATGCTAATTGGCTTACCTTAAGCGTAGTCTCACAAAAGCGTTAGCAGTGTTGACACTTTGACAGTGTCAGTTTGCATGTATTTGTTTTCGAAAATTAATTAAAAATATGCTGTCCTGTGTCATGCGAACTACTTAAAAGGTCATGAAATTATATATCATGAGTGGCATGCGTGAGTTTAAATTTTAATTGATTTATGTTCTTATTATTTATCAACTACAAAATGTCAGAATAAATTGTGTCATAAAAATATAGAGTGCGACAGCAAATTGACATGTATTCGAAATGACACAGCGCTACATGTATCTGTCTTGTTTACGCTCTTACTAGTTGTCATGCTATCTTGCTTACACTTTAGAATACGATCAAGTTAACTCGGCAGATGCGGCCTTATGAGATCATCGACTAGAAGTGACAAGTTACCTCGGCCGTATAACATCGTAATATTTAGTGAGTATAGCGCATGCTCAGGTTTTCGTACGTACGACGCTTCGGTCCATTATTGAAATCATATTAGTACTGACATAACCTATCTACCTCTTTTTAATATAATATCATTGTACACAATAGTGTCTACAAACACACATCATCGTGACATGAAATGCTTCAGGCGATTTTTATGAAAAACGAACTTTACAAGCCACTAACATTAGACCTCCTATCGCTTAATAATTCTATATGCCATTGATAAAGACGTGCCAGTTTCGTACATCTGCCAATAACTCGCCTTGGAACATAATAAAACTAAATCATTGACGTTAAGGAATACCGGTGTAACTCTTACGTAGTGCCTTCATAAATAATGTACTCATACGACCTACCTGTTCCATCGAATTTTCGTTTTAGGATAACCCGTTCCTAAATCTACATTAGTTACAAAACGTTTTTCCTCCACCGGCAAGGAAAACTCACCACTATTTGGTGCCTTCAAGAAATATACGTAATCATTGTTACGCAATTTCTGAAAATCAATAAAGTCAACAATTGATTGATGCCTGTCACTTGTTGACACATCAATGTTTTTCTTTTCCGCGCCCGGCTCGGAACTTTCTAAAACAATTGCCTGATATAGAACATTCGATGACCTATCTGACTTTTGTTCTAACTTCAAACTTTCTAAACCAATTGTTTGACATGGAACATTCGATGACTTACCTAACTTTTGTCTAAAAAGCGAACTAGATTTTTCCGAATCCTGTCTTGCAACAATAGCGGCTTTACCTTTTTCGCTCGACACATTTGGCTGAACTAAATGAATATCTCCTAACTTTTGTCTAACAATCGAACTCGATCTTTGCGAATCCTGTCTTGCAACAAAAGCGGATTCATCTTTTTGGCTCAACACATTTTGCTGAACAGAATGAATATTTCCTAACTTTTGTCTAACAATCGAACATCTTTCAGAGTCCTGTCTTGCAACAAAAGCAGATTCATCTTTTTGGCCCAACACATTTGGTTGAACAAAATGAATTTTTCCTTGGGAAAAAGACACACAATTGTTATAAAAATCAATACACATTTTATTCTTTATTAAAAAATCCTGACCTAAAACTACACTACACTTTAAGTCAGCTATAATTATAAATTCTTGTTTAAATAAAAAATCACTCAAAGAAAACATTATATCGCATTTTCCAACAACTTTTAACCTACTACCATTACTCGCACTAATGCATCTATTTTCTATATCTCTACATTATACTCCTATCTCATCCGCGGCAACTTGACTGATGCAGGAAACCGTGGCACCTGTGTCTACAAGAGCTACAGAATTAATCTCATTTGTAGAAAATACTAATAATGGCAATAACGTAGAAGAAGGTCTAACCTGTTGACTCGCTTCATCCATCGCTTGCAATTTCACGTCAGATGTGTGCGCTTGCAAAAGACCAGACGACATCTCAATAACATCACCGTCGCGACAATTGGCCTTCTTTATTGTCGGCGAGGTTGAAAACCCGGCTGCGACTGCGTTTTCCTAAAATTAGAACTTAAATTATAGCTATTTGAAGGTGCATGTCCTGGTACAACGCGGCATACATCTTGCACTTCCGTCGTCATTGGCGGACCAAATGGATTGGGCGTACTATGATCACCTCCCCCACCAACAAACTTGTGAACGAACGCAGCAGGATTCTGCGCTAAGTTCATCTGCTCTTCACGTGCTTGTGGATACACCTTCTCCAATTGCAAAATAACCTCCCTGAGGTCTCTTTTACACGCATAGTGGGAATATGCCAGTTTACTCTTGTAGTAAGGCTTTAATCCCTTTAAAAATTGCGTAATGAATGTTGCTTCATTGGTTATGTTTGCTTTGCTAGCCAACTCCGATAAATTATAAAAATTCTCGCTCAGGCCTTTCTGGTCCTGTTTCGCACTATAAAACAATTCGGAGTAATGACACACTTCAAATTCTTCCCTCAATTTATCCACCACTTCTTCAAAGCTTTTACATGAAGCTTTTATTGAGCGAAAGTAATATAAAGCACTCCCTTTCAAAAATGCTGGCAACAACAATAACCGTTCTTCTGAGCTAGTGCACTCCTTATAAACTGCTACTGCTTGGAACTGCTCTAGAAACTCTTCCACCGACTCATCAAAATGACCCGTAAAACAAGTGACTACGCAATCCATTTTGCTTTAAAAAAATCCTTTTCTTTCAGGTATAGGTTATCTTAATTTCTTTTCTATTCTTCATTCTTCAACACTTAGCTTTTTCACCATTCTTTTCAGTGCTTTCGTGCCACCTGAAAAACGGAAACTTTTCGCGCACGGTCGGCTCTTGGCGCCTCCACCATTGTAAAACTCGTAAAGGTTGGGGGGCGTTTGTTTTAATAACAACAACCTTTATTTAGTATACGAGTTCATTTATTGTATACTTTTATATACATTTACAATTACATATTTACAATATAAAAATAACATGGTCAAGTCTACCCATGTTGGCACTTCAGATCGTTCTCTTCAATTCCCGGTTTGACATCTTGTCATTTCAAATTATGTTTTTAATAAATTACTATAAAGTAAAACCAGCCAGCGCCCTAACATGGTATAAACTCTATAGTACCTACCTAGCTAATGAAAGATCAACTGCAAATCGACATGAACATAAAATGCTATTACAAATGAAATATACATAGGTACTTACTCATTTAAAGATCACTCACATCAAAATGAAACAAAATTCACAAGTTTTTTCATTAATTGTTTCACAAATTAACTATTCGCAAACCTTTGCGGTTGCGGTGGCAAGGCAAAGTAAACGACTAAAAAAATCGGTTCCAGAAACCTATGCGTTCCCACCGCGGCGTCAAGCAAATTGTTGTGAATTGCAATATTGATCTTTAGCACTTTCATAATACAGGTCAGTTTGTAAGTAACTAAAGTAAGAAGTGTGATAAGCGCCATCTATTGTAACTTGTTCATACTAAGATGCATCGCTGTCTCGCGTCGATAAGTTGCACTATGATCAACAAAAGTAACAGATTGTTCTCGCACATTATTGAGCTTGCAATTTCAGACATAAGGCAAATAGTTCCTTATATAGAAGGTGCTTTTACTTTATGAAATCCGGCAAAAATACGATAGTCAATATTTTGGAAAACATGGTTCTTATTTATAAGAAAAATAATTATAATCACTTATATAACTGATATTAAACTTCCTCGTTACGTATATACACCTATTAATTTCAACAAAACTAAAGGTAATATGTAGTAGGTACATAATACGAAATTTAATATTATTAAAATTATTATGAGTTCGCCTGTACCTCATGTCAATGTATGTAGAAGTTTGCTATCAAATATAATGACTTTCTAGTGTAAAAGTCAAATAACAATTACACTCTTAGAGGGTACTATTTCCGGTACTATTTATTGAGATAGAAATGAGAGCCATTGCTCGTTCTGTTTTCGCGCAACGAGGTGAGTACGCTAGGCGTAGAACCTACGCCTAGCGTACTCACCAAACTATGTCTATAACTTTTTAACTATAAAGGTACTATTTATTTCCTTTGGGCACTATTTGGTACTATTTGGGAACAGTTTTTTGACATACTAATTAAAGTTGTAGCTTGCTCAGATTTCCCAAACTGAGGTGAGTACGCTAGGCGTAACCTACGCCTAGCGTACTCACCTATGTCTATAACTTTTGAACCATAAGGGTACAATTTATTTCCTTTGGGCACTATTTGGTACTATTTGGGCACAGTTTTTTGGCATTCTTGAAATAACAGAATTCCATGGTGAGTTCGCCAGGCGTAGGTACACGTCAAACAGCAAAATAAATAAGTGCAAGCGAGACAGAAAACAAAATTGCTTTAAATTTCCAGACTCACTGGATATTCGTGTCGACAACATTGAGCAATTGGAATTTATGGAACAGTTATAAGCAATGTTGCCGGAACAATTGCCGCAATTTTTTGAAATTTCTCTACATTTCTCACAAGCAATAATTGATCAAGAAATTGCCCGTGTAAGCGCTCCTCTATGTCATTTGTTACTTTTATGAGCCGTGTGGTCTAGCGGTTTACTAAAAGAGAATACTACCAACCCCTCTCTTCCCTTAAGTGTCGTAAAAGACGACTGACGGACTCAAGACTGCACATAAAGCCAACAGCATAAAGCGGCCGTAGGCTCAATACCTATCACGCTGAACACATGTGCAGTTGTGTTTTGGTGTAACATAGACTATAGTAGTTGCAATTCTGAGGTCCTTATTGCCTAGTCTAACTAACCCTTTGGTAATAATAATCCTGAATCTATTTTAAAATAATAGTTATTGTCAAGGTGTCAAGAGATCGAAGACCCTTTGTACGACACGAGAGCGCCGCCCACGCAGTCGACCGGGCAGGCGAGAATACAGGCCAGCGCATCGAAAGGTGAATACCTATTTCTTTTACTTAACCTGTTTTTCTAGGAGCTCAATGACGCAGCGGCTAGCGCGTTCGGCTTGCGATCCATGCGATCTTGCCCGCTAACCAACTTTCGCAATGCCGGATCGCCTGATGGGTGACCAATTAAAAGCATCTCGAGCTCCTTCGTGCTTCGGAGGGCACTTTAAGCCGTTGGTCCCGGTAGTTGTCGTAAGATGGCAGTCGTTAATACCCACCAACCAGCATTGGGCCAGCGTGGTGGCCCAATATCCCCACGTGCTATTGTCCACGTGGGAAGCCTGTGCCCAGCAGTGGGACGTTTATAAGCTGATGATGATGATCATGATGATGATGATATTGATGAACCTTTTTTGAGCATTATAAATGTTTTTTTTACCATACAATCAATCAATCATCAATCCGCATAGATTATGGATTTCAAAATAAAATTGTATTAAAAAATAAACAATAAATAATATTTAATATTTTCACCAAAAACCCAAAATAAAAATATTTGTTTTGAGGAAAAAACCATCTATCATCGCATGATATACATAATATTATGTCTCTTTCAAAATGGATTTGTATCTTTTTAACTTCGTAACTAATTAAGTATGTAACATGTAGACTTTGCATATTGTCTTATTTTTAATTTTAATTTGTTACTATTTGTACGCTACTCAATGATGATACTTACAATGTATATTTTTCACCAAAGTACTGAGTAAAATAAATAATAATAATAAAATCTTTATTTTCGTAATCAGTCTTACAAATACTACACATTCTAGCCCCCACACTAGGCGTAGCGTAACCTAAGGGGAAAGTAACCGATTTACAATTAAACATTACGTCAAAACAGGATAAAAATAAGTAATAGAAGTTAACAAAAAAAGACAATAATGTAGCAAATGACACGTTTCTCTATCTCTACCTTATCAGGTGAAAACCTCGGCTGTTTCGGCGGCAGTAAAAAGAAGAAGGAGGGCTCCTCATCATCGAACTCCACCAGTCCTCTAGGCAAGAGCGAGCCCGACGCCCAGCCGCTGGGCGAGCCGAGTTTGGGCACGCAACTCGGGTATAGCGTGCCTAAAGGAACTGAGATGCTGTGGTCTCCAGAGGTAAGCTAAGCGATATTGCACTCATATTAAGGCTGAAGGTGGAAGCGCGCTTCAGGGAATCCTCAACCACCGAGGAACTGGCTATGAACTGACGGAACACAACAATGCCATAAACATCGTTGTTATGGCGACAGACTTAGACAGGATGGTGGTATCTAGCCAGGCGGACTTAACAGCCCTACCACCAACCAAACCGAGCACCCGAAGATGTACCCCCCGCTGGGAATCGAACCCGGGACCTCTGGGTCTGAAACCGGTGGCTTAGCCACTAGACCACGGAGGCGGTTAAAGTTAGAGTGTGTCAGGATCGTATTCGTAGCAAATGGAAAGCTGTGGTCTCTATTTACCCCGCCGGGAAGTGGGCGTTATTTATGTATGTATGTATTTAAATGGGATTTAACGCAAAACTACTGTAAGGCATCCTACGTACCTACCTACCTACCTACCTTTTATACCCAACCTTTTTTTTGATTATACATTTAATTTATGGACTTATGTTTTTAAAAACATGGCAGTCCCATCGAACCTTAAATTGCTAACATTACAATTAAACTTAAACATATTTATGTATTTTTCCGTGTTTTTTTAATTTGTAAGTATTTGTTTTTTGTACATAAAATACAATATTGAGGGTTTTGTCCGAAAACATATCACCCTCATAGTTAACACATTTACATTTATATATATTATCTAATCATATTTGCCCAATTAGACATTAGAAACATTTCTATTTCTAATAGCCAATTGTACAGATTTATAAAGTATTTTGACCGAGTTGAACCGGCCGTGGTTTGCGAATTAGTTTTACATTACATCCAGTTTAAATATGAGTGCCTAATGGAACTTGAAAGTTTAAGTGTATTTAAGCGATCGAATCAAAACATAGAGCTAAAGTATCACAGTGATTGTACAGTTCCATCTAGCAAAAAATAAAACTTATACGAAGGTCACTAAAGTTTAATTTCCCTCAACAGGTGGTACCGTTATACATGGCGTTACTACAGACGTGTTCGAACCCGGAGACTTTGGAGGCGGCGGCGGGCGCGCTGCAAAACCTCGCCGCCTGCTACTGGCAGCCCTCCATAGACATCAGGGCGGCGGTCAGGAAGGAAAAAGGTGGGAATTGTCAGTGTATGATTTTTAATTATAGTAAAATATTAGCGCTTCCACTTCGCGGGGGGGCAAGGTTTTGCACTATTCCAGGTTTCGGCGATGGCCGCTGGCGGTTTGCGACGTTCGTTGTATTAGTACTTGCGCTTCTTTCAAAAGGCGAAGGTGGTGGCTTAGGCGGTGAAAACGGAAATATTGGCTGTTTTCTATTAGCTGTTATTCAAAATATATCAGATATTTCGCACTCAAATTTTAATAGTATTACAGAACGTATGTGTGAGGGGATGACTGTTTCTAAAACACGATTGGAAACATTTTGCTCGATAGAAAAAAATGCTGAAGTTACCTCTAAAATTTCATATAAATGCACATTACGACCGTGTTGTACAATAATAATTCTTATAAAAATCATAAACACAGGTATTTATTTACCTTTTCGATTTCTTGACTGATTTGGATTTCCAAAACACTAAATATTTTTATTAATTTTTTGATAAAAATGTGAATGGCGCTTACGAATTACCGCGGACCCCGCACCGCGCAACACCCGCTATCGCCCGGAATTTTCGCTGACCGCCTTATACCCCTTAAGGTGGTATACGGCAGATTTTGTTGATAGTATAGATATTAGAATTGATAGGATAGAATAGAATAAAATAGAATTCCTTTATTGCTTAAACTGTGTAACAAGTTCTTAAAAAAAATAAAAATAGTATCAACAGATTGCCCATGATCAGGCATGCAATGTACACAAATAAATATTATAGTATTATTTTAGTGAGCTGCTACATACAAGGCTCGTTATGCTACGAAATTCTTAGTCAATGGTAATAGAAAGAACGCAAGGTACGGAAAAATCGCGTGCATACCGCCAGGGATCACGGATGTGTATTCGCCTTTATGAAAATCGCTATGCTAAACGTTTTATGAATAAATGCGAGTAGACCCGAACAACGTGTTTTTTTTTGCATTGCGTAGTTAGTAGTTATTTTGCAAAACAGTAGTTTTAGCTTTAAAATGTATGTTATTTTATAAGTTATGTTCAGACGCCAGCATTTCAACAAAAGGTAAAAAAAATCAATAAATTTTAAACTTTTGAAAAATTAAATAAAAAAATAAATTAATTTTGAAAAAATTATAATAATTGAGATGTCGAATTCCTCCATTTTAAAAACGCGATTTCACTCTGTTAAGCGACACAGTCAACCACAGAATACCGGCAACGTCAAATGTCGGCACAAGTGGTACACTGTTGCTAGGGGTTGCAGTCCCGGTACTGTAGAGAAAACGGGATTCCCGGTACTGCCTTAACTTTGGTACCGAGCAAACCGGGAAATTTCGGTACTTTTCGGTACTGAGATTTTTTTAACCCAGATGTAACTAACGTTTGATATATGGATCATTGAGCAAAATAAAATATAACACAAAATGTTTATAATAAAAAAAAATGTTTTGCCAATTGTTGTACTAGCTGTGGAATCACTTTGTAGAATGGAATTGGTTAGAGGTCGTTCGAGTTGAATATTTTAAATTTAAAGGGGTCTATATACAATGGATTTTTATCATGAGAGTAATGGTGAGTGAATAAAATAAATTCGTCCAAACCGAGACCGTTCAAACGGCGACAGACCCTTCTCCAACGGATCTCCTCGGCCGAGATTGTGGTATATGGGGAGACTTAAATGCCCATCACGTCGAATGGCTTGGTTCATGCACAACTGACTACGCGGGTTAAGCTGTTCATGACTTCGCTTTGGCCTACTGTCTGTCCTAATTGGTAATCGAGCCTACGCGAGTTCCAGATGTGGAGGGCTATGCAACTTCCTTCCTTTGGACCTTCTGCTGACCTCGCACCCAAACGGCTATCAAGTTTCTGTTGATGCATCACTAGGCTCATCAGACCACTGTCTGATTCGTAGCACTGTGCCTCTCACAGAAACTTCAAAAACGTCGAGTCTGGCATTATTGGTCAGCGGACTGGGATGGGATGCGAAGTGTCTTTGCGTCCTACCCATGGTGGCGAGTTTGCTTCTCGCTGGATGATCTTGATGTCGCCGCCGACTTTGTCGTTGATGTGATACTGCAGGGAATGGAACTTTTCAATCCAAACTCTGTGGTTCCCATTGGCGGCAGGTCCCAACTATGGTTTGCTCGTTGCTGCAAAATGGCGTCTCGCCAAAAGCGACAACATTACCAAGCCTGGGCCAATGCGGTGTCATCAAAGGATCCAAACACCAGTGCGCTCAGAAAGAGGTACAATTTTGCCGCCAGATCCTATAAGAAGGACATTGCCAAGGCGAAGTCATCATTCATAAGTGGAATTGGCGAAAGGATAGTGCGTCTTCCTTCGGGTACGCGTGCGTTCTGGTCTCTCGCCAAAGCTACCTTAGGGAAATTTTGTCAGCCGACCCTACCACCATTGCACAAGACCGATGACTGCCTGGCCCATACTGCAAAGGAGAAAGCCGATCTCTTGGGCACTCTTTTCGCATCAAACTCGACCTTGGACGATGGAAAAAACTCTCCACCAACCATACCGCATTGCGCTTGTTCAATGCTAAACGTCCGGTTCCTACAAAGGTTGTCGTGAAGCGACATTTAAAAAAGAAAAGATGATAAGAATTTAACAAATATTTATAATACAAAATAAAATAACAAACAAAAAGTTAAAAAAAAAGAAGTGAGTGAGGATGGTGATGGAGGTGATGATGGTAAAGATGAAGGTTGATAATATAAAAGTGAAGGGGTAGGTGCAGCTGACGTGGAGGCAGGCGAAGGTGTGGAGGCAAGCGCTGAACTTGGCAGGCGCCGAAGGGCGCAGGCAAGCGAAGGCAGGCAGGCGCCGACAGGCAGGCGCCGGTAGGCGCAGGCAGGCGCAGGCAGGCAGGTGCCAGTAGTTGCAGGCTGGCGAAGGTGCAGGCAGGCAGGCGCCACCAGGCACAGACAGGCGAAGGTGGAGGCAGACAGGCGAGACAGGCGCAGGCAGGCGTAGGCGCACGCGATGACTGGAGGCTGTAGTCTAGACTAGTCCTTCCAATTCGGAAGCTGGAGATTGTATCTGAAGACTAGTCCTTTTGAATCAGAAGCTGAAGATAGTATGAAGACTAGACCTTCCAATTCAGAAGCTGGTGATCGTGTGCCTAGTCTAAACCTTTTGAATCAGAAGCTAGAGATGTAATGATTAGTCGTCGGCTGAACTTTATAAAGAAACCTCGGTTTCTGAGTTCTGCATAAATTTCAAAATAATATTTTTAAAACGCTGAAATCTAGATGGCCAAATGTAAAAATAAGAAAGTCTAAAAGTTTTGATTCAATTTTGTTGATAAGTTCCATAGCAACGAAGCAAAAATAAGTTGTCAGATACGTCAAAACGTGACCAAAACACAATATTTAGTAAATAGAAAACAATTAAGGTAAGATAAATGTAAATATTACAAGGAAAAACGCATAATAAGATTATCGAAGTGATCCGAAACTTGTGGGATACGTAAAAGTGTCGAAAAATAGTGTTCGAAGTTTCGTGATTTAGATCACGTAAGTAAATGTGTTTAGATAAAGGAATTGCGATGTGTGTAGTGTAGTGTGTAGTTACTAAATCAATATGTATCGTTTCAAAAGCGAGGAAAAATAATAATGAGGCGTGTGTTGAATTATGAAATGATTACATGAAATAAAATGATACCTGGGAAATGGAAAAAAGGTAAGTGGTTTCACCACAAGGTCAGTTCGTAAAGCTCTTTTTTCTCTTGATATCCATAAGTCGAGTGGGCCTGATGCAGTTCCTCCCAGTGTGCTGACATGTGCTCTTAAGTTGGCGCTGGTTCTAACGCGCCTTTTCCGGCTCTCTTACACCACTGGCGTTGTCCCGAGCTCTTGGAAGACAGCCCTTGTCCACCCGATTCTCAAAAAAGGCGATCGCTCAGATCCGTCCAACTACTGGCCAATAGCCATCACGTCTTTGCTCTCCAAAGTAATTAAGTCTATTACAAACCGCCAGCTTTTAAGGTACCTAAAAGAAAACTAGCTACTAAGCGATCGCTAGTATGGTTTTCGTCGCAGTCGGTCGGCTGGTGATGTTTTAGTGCACCTGACTCACCGATGAGCGGAGGCAGTCGAGAGTAAAGAGGAGGCACTGGCAGGTAGCTTGGACGTAGCGTAAGCCTTTGACAGGGTGTAGCACAGAGCTCTTCTCTCTAAACTTCCATCATACGGGCTTTCTGAGAAATTTTGTTCTTGGGTTGCCAGCTTTCTTTTTGGGCGTAGCATCAGAGTCGTAGTCGACGGTTCGTGCTCTGACATGAAGCCGGTGAATGCTGGAGTCCCACAGGGGTGTGTGTTAGCCCCTACTCTGTTTCTTCTGCATATTACTGACAGCTGCATAACAACAGCATTCATTGATACGCGGAGGACAGTACGGGAGTAACGCTCTTCACCGGACGAGCTAATATTTCTCGGGAAAGCGTCATCGAGAGCCGGAATAAACTTGTGACTGACACCGAGAACATGTTAAGTCATGTCTCGAATTGGGGCCGACATAACCTAGTCCACTTTAACCCCTCCAAAACACAAGTTTGCGCATTTATCGCGAAAAAACATCCCTTCGTCCTACCTCTGATCTTTGAGGGAGCTCTCCTTGATACCAATCCGACTATTGGAATCCTTGGCTTCGATATTTCGAGTGACGTTCAGTTTTGAGGTCATTTGGAAGGTAAAGCTAAATTAGCAAACAAAAAAGAAATCATTTAAGTTGAATTATCAAATCATTGGAGTGCGATGACGATGAAACCGTACGGTGTAGGGTACGGGTACATTAGTTACAATTTTTTCCCAATAAATAGTACCGATGACGTCACGGTTGAGAACTCAGGAGATAAAAATTTGGTAACGCTACGAAATTTGCCTGGTTTGCAACTAAGAGCATAGGCCGAGGTTACCGTTAACGACTATACCGCAAACGCGGAGCGTCATATTGGCGTAATTTTAAGTTAAAACATAAGTACCGACTGGCGCTACGCGAGTCGCGAGACAAATGTCGGCGACGCGACTAGTGTACGAACCTCAATGGATTTGTATGGCGGTAGTCGCTTGTAGACTAAAATCGTATATATCGTAATCGAGTATCGGAGATTTGCGTAGCCTTGTGTACGAAGGGGCTTATTCGTCCGGGTAGTTCTGTTTCTGGTGTTCTGTCCGCCATCGGCCGTCAAAATCGGTTTTAGTTAGGCGTTTATGCGGTAAATTTAAATCGGAATATAAAAGCGCAAAATAAATATTGTAAATGATCGATTTTTTGATAAATGTATTTTTAGTGTAAAATAGGTAAACATGTATCGTTTTAATATGAATTTGAAATTTAGTACTAGCCTGTGTGTCCCTCATGTAATATTTATGTCTCCAGCTTTGCTTACACTTTGCGGATATTGTTTATGGTTTTTGGCTTTACCTTCTCTAGGACAATAGTAAAAGTAGAAGAAAAATATTAACGCATGAAAATATTTGTTTAACAGCACGTTATGCTCGCTCGTTTTTACTTAAACACTTTTGACGTTTGTTATTGTGTAATTTCTGTCTGTAAGTTTAAATTTTGGAAGTCTATACAGTGCCACAAGCGGCACTCTATCTCAATCAGTTCGGGTACCGTAAGTTTTGCGGTATAATAATGACGCCGCCTTATCTGCCGTAAAGTTTTTTACTAGACAACAGAAATACTAGCTGCCCTACTCCTGTAGGTCACGTGATAGGTTAGAAATTTAAGAAAATCGCGAAGCGCAGTGTAGCGATTGTCTTGAATTTCGAGGTTATTTTTTATTAGACAACAGAAATCTAACTTCATACAAAAATATATTTTGGAATATTATGGTCTTCTGAACATTATGGCACATATAAAATATGTTACTGTTCCCGAACCGATTGAGTTACAATGCCGCTTGTGGCACTATACACTACGTACTAGGATGCCGTAATTACGGCATCTTAACCGATCGTGCTATATTGCCGCTTGTGGCACTCCATACACTGCCTACACTTTGTACTAGGATGCCGTAATTACGGCATCGTAACCGATCGTACTAGAATGCCGCTTGTGGCACTCTATCCACAGCCTTAAATTTTTCTGTCTCTAGTTTAATTTGCCAGCCTATATGATATGGCCTATGGTGGAACATGCTTGCCTAGAAGAAACCTGTTCACTCGTGATTTGAAGACCCCAATATTGTACCTGATAGGAAACAACGACTCTGGCAGGGAGTTCCACAGCTTTGCGGTACGAATAATGAAAGTAGACGCAAAGCGCTTCGTACACATATGCGAAATCTCCACTGTAAATCTTTGACGTCGCTCTGTTTGTCTGGTTGTCCCATAGTAGAAAGGGGATGGAGGAATTAAATCGAATGATTCCATGGCACACTTCCCGTGTTTACAACGTTCCATCACAACTGCCTGCCGTAACTTGTACCCTCATTCCTCCCAGGTCTACCCATCTTGGTAGAACTACTGCGCATGGAGGTAGACCGCGTGGTTTGCGCCGTGGCCACCGCGCTGAGGAACCTCGCGATAGACCAGCGGAACAAGGAGCTCATCGGGAAGTACGCGATGCGCGATTTGGTGCAGAAACTGCCTAGCGGCAACCAGCAGCATGACCAGGTCTGTTCTTTTTACTACCGTGTAGTAACCGCGTCGTGTAGCGGTGAAAGAATACTACCACCCCTCTCTTCCCTTGGGTGTCGAAAGACGACTAACGGACTGAAGACTGCACATACGGCCAACAGCATAGAGCGGCGATTAGCTCACCACCTGTCACGCTGAGCACATGTGCAGTCGCTATTTATAATAGTCGTGATTATATGTATATACTACGGGTAAGCGCTTGGCCTCTTCATCTGACCTGATGGTAAGTGACGATAAGATCGAAGGTTGAAGCGCGCTTCACCCGGAATTCTCAAACATTGGGGAACTGGTTATCTTATCTCCAAACTCTCGGAATACAAACGTCTATCTACATTGTTCCGCCTTCGCAGGGTACCTCCGACGACACGATAGCAGCGGTACTAGCGACGCTGAACGAAGTTATCAAGAAGAGCGGCGAGTTTTCCCGCTCGTTGCTTGAAGCGGGCGGCGTAGAGCGGCTGCTCAACCTGACGAAGCAGCGGCACCGCCACACGCCCAGGGTGCTCAAGTTTGCAGGTCAGTCGGCTGGATAGCACCTAGAACTAGATTGTAAGCATCAGTCGAAGGACCACTCAAGGGAGCCAGATAGAATCTAGAATTAGATTATAACTCAACTGCTGCTCAACCTGACGAAGCAGCGGCACCGCCACACGCCCAGGGTGCTCAAGTTTGCAGGTCAGTCGGCTGGATAGCACCTAGAACTAGATTGTAAGCATCAGTCGAAGGACCACTCAGGGGAGCCAGATAGAATCTAGAATTAGATTATAACTCAACTGCTGCTCAACCTAACGAAGCAGCGGCACCGCCACACGCCCAGGGTGCTCAAGTTTGCAGGTCAGTCGGCTGGATAGCACCTAGAACTAGATTGTAAGCATCAGTCCAAGGACCACTCAAGGGAGCCAGATAGAGTCTAGAATTAGATTATAACTCAACTGCTGCTCAACCTGACGAAGCAGCGGCACCGCCACACGCCCAGGGTGCTAAGTTTGCAGGTCAGTCTGCTAGACAGCATCTAGAACAAGATGTCGTCATCAGTCGAAGGACCAATCTAAGATCTCCATCCAGCGGCTACCCGCGAAATTCACCAGCAGTGTGATTCTGTAAACAACCAAAAACGGGAGCGCACTTCACCCTGAATCCTCAACTACTAAGGAATTCTCTATCTTATGTCTCTTAACTACAGGAACACAACAATGCTAAAGCATTGATGTTATGGCAATATATTTAGATAAGGTGGTAACTAGCCAAGCAGACTTAATAAGCCCTACCACAAACCAAACAAAAAAGAAATTACAAAGATGTACCCCCGCTGGGGATCGAACCCGAGACCTCTGGATCTTAGACCACTAGACTACATAGGCAACTAAGATCTAAGATGCAAATCTTTTAACTAAAAAGATTTTTTTATAAATCCTGTTTCATTGTTCCAAAATTCATCTACCCAAAACTGTCACATTTCTACAATCAATTTTGAACTTTATTATTTGGTTTTAAGGATCAATATTCATTGAAGAAATTTGACAGTTTAGGGTAGGCTTATCTGACGCCGTGTGTACCTACTATTTTTATTATAAAACGTGTAAAACTGTATGTCCTTAATAATATTGTTATTCATTTTTTATTTGTTTTTTATTTGTTTTGTCACTCCAATTTCCAATTTATTATTATAATTATTATTATTATTTATGCTCTGTCAGAATAACAGCGCTTCTGTGTCATTCTGAACATCCACGAAAGAAACAGCAACTTCTGTTGAGACAGTGCCCGCCATGTAAGTGTGTGTGTTAAATGTTTTTCTATTCTATTTCATTGGTTGTTCAGTTGCAACTATGATTGTTCACAGGCCAAGTGCTAATGACGATGTGGTCTCACGCGGAGCTCCGCGAAGTGTACCGCAAGCACGGGTGGCGCGAAGCTGACTTCCTCACGCCCGCGCGCGCCGCACAGCCGCGCGGCTCTTCCAACAGCAGTGGTAAGCTAATGGCAACCTTATTTGTAGGGGTGTAAGCACTATTTTGGTACAGTCTTTTGAGAAGTACTAACGGCCTCTAAGATGGCAGTCGTTAAAACCCACCCACCCGCATTGGGCCAGCGTGGTGGGTTATGGCCCAATACCCCCCACGTGGGAGGCCTGTGCCCAGCAGTGGGACGTTTATAGGCTGATGATGACGAACGACCTCGGTTTGTGATGATACTGGGCAAATTTTTCTAAGAAATAACCTCGCAGCTCCACTGACAGCAGCGGTAATCGAATGGCAACCTTAAGAGTTTAGGTGCTATTTTGGTACAGTCTTTTGGGAAGTATTTACGACTTTTTAATCGCTTACTGTGTCTGGTTTTACGGCAGCTAACAGGTTAATACAACATATACAACAGCCATGACAAAAATATTTCAGCCCCCCCTTTAAACGTTGTTTTTATCTTGGAATAACTATGTTAAGTTTTATCATTATCACCATCAGCCTGTAAACGTCCCACTACTGGGCACAGCGCTTCCCACATGGACATGGGGAGATTGGGGCCATTACCCATCCAAATGACCCGTTTAGTGTAGTGTGAATTTATGTTGTATTATACAATTTGTTAATTTTAATTACAATATTTATCATCTTGCATAATGATAATGAGACTCTGAATCAATTTGAAGTTTCACTTTGCGTTAATATGTTTCAGTTAACACTTGTAGGTCTTAGTTAGTTCCTGAAAAATGGAAAAGACATATTAGAGGGTGGTAAAAGCAGCTTCTAACAATATAATTGGCCTTTTTTAATCATTTAAATATTTAAAGCCTCCTATGCCTATTTATCTGCCTGCTTGATTCACGGAGCTTCAACACAAGGGACCATTTATGTTGTTCTATAAAACTTTTGTCCGAAAGCCGTATGTAATATCTGTGTGTAATATGTAATTGTTTGTACAGCAGTAATGTAACTGTGTATCATCGCAAACTGCATTGTCATGCTGGCAACTTGTAATCAGACACCTAATAACAGCTATGCTAATGAACGGAACATGTTGCGCTTTTACTTAAGCAATATTTGACTTAGGGTGGATTCGACCAAACTGGAATAAGACTTACTCCGAGATTAGTCTATACAAATTCGGCGTTTAATCTAGGTATAAGACCTTATTCCAGTTTGGTCGAATCCACCCTTAATAATTTAAAAATATTCAATTCTAAAAATATCCACTAGCAAATTATCTACTATCAAAAGTATTTTTATAAGTAAATAATTAATATTCATTATTATTCTAATTCATAAAAATTTGAATGATTACTTTTATAAGTGCAAAGCACAACTCTTCCGTTCTCTGGAAAATAATAAAATATCTAACAGCAACGTTTTCATGCACAGAATTCAGAACATGTTTTCATCAAGCTTTTGTGTGTCATGTTTTTATTACATTAATTACCAAATAATATTATATATTTACTTTAACATATTCCAGAAATACTCTTGTGTTTACGGAAGATATTGGCGTCGTGTTGGTTTAATTTTTAACTTTCTTTAAGTCCGTAAAACAACGATTATATTGTATGTTTTTAATGCAATAAAGGCATGACATTGAGCTGATAACTGTTCATTAATTACTACTTTTGCTTCTAATATAACTTTGGCGTTATGATATAGGTCTATGTGATTTAAATAAACTAGTTTGCTTAGGGCAGCATAAAGATATTTCGTCCTATAGTAAAGAAGAAATATGCAATAGAAACGCCCTTTCTCTAATAAATATTCAAGTAGGTATTCGTTTCCTCGACTTGACGCAGTTTTTTGTCAAGTCACGTGATAAACTAATTTTATTTATACTGGCACCGTCAACCAGCCGGCAGGTTATGCAAGTATTGCCAGACGTCCTTACGCAAGTTGAACCAAACTCGCACAAAGGACTAACAACGTTAGAGTCTGGCCAACGAAAGCTGAACCTCGTAGTTATTTGATTGGCAACACTTTGTCTCTAACGTGATTCTTAAGGTGGTGTGATGACTATCTGAGGTGTCATGTCGTATGTCAAATTGATTTTTTTCTGAGAAAATTGTAGCTGTGAGTGTGAGAGTGTAATTGAGTGACCATGTGTTACCCAGTCATGGTTTTTTTGAATTTGCCGCGTTCTTTCTGGTTCAGCTTTCGTTAGCCAGACTCTAGCTTTTGATGCCTACTTAGAACCAAGTCACATTGTTAAGTACGTAATAAATGAACAGTCCCCGTATATCTTTATTATTGAAATTTTGCATTTACAATGCTATATAAATATAGGATAAAATGTTTACTAGAAAAAAAATCAACCAGTCTCCAAAGATCGTGGGTTCGAATCCCACTCGAGCTTCCTGAGACTGGTTGATTTTTTTTTCTAGTAAACATTTTAGTCCCCGTATAGCCGTCGCCCGGTTCGCCTTGTGTACATATTACGTGGGTGTGGGATCAGGTCAAGGCACGCCGATGTCCGGCGCCGGCGGCGCGCCGCACTCGCCCAGCAACGCGAACAGCACGCTCAGCAGGCCCATGGCGTCCACGGGCGGCACGCGATACGAGGACCGGACCATACGGCGGCACCGAGAGGTAACCACAAAACCCGACTGAATCGTTGAAGACACCACAGGGGTTCCTTACACAGAACCATGGCTACTGCCGTCTAACTTGCTAGGTACTTTTGCCGCTATGCAGCAAAATCTAGATATGTTTCGACATACGGCGGCACCGAGAGGTAACATTACCCAGACACTATAAGTGTACCCCGTCTAGACTATCGTATCTAGACGTCAATCTAATATGTTAACTCACGCAAGACACCCCTACAGAACCATGGCTACTGCCGTCTAACTTTCTACTTTTGCCGCTATGCAGCAAAATCTAGAAATATATTGACATGCGGCGGCACCGAGAGGTAACGTCACTCAGACACTATAACGGTGCTCCGCGCAGAACCCATCGCTGAATGAATTTACTTTTGCTGGAATGCAGTGAAATCAAGTAAATTTTTAGAAAACAAACGGCGCTATCGAGAGGTAACATTACCCAGACACTATAAGTGTAATCCGTCGAGAAAAATTTATGTGTTAAGTCACATTAGACACCAAATTATGCTACTTAGCAGCAAATTCTAAGATTTTGTTGGCGTAGGGCGTTGCTAAAGACATAAGGCTACAGCGACTGGTAATATCACCGTGACGCCCCCTAAGCGTTCCCCACTCAAAGGTTTGATTAATTTTACCGTTGACAATATTTCTCGTACTATGGTATCGACACTCGCCCAGCAACGCTCAGCAGGCCTATGGCGTCCACTGGCGGCACGCGATACGAAGACCGGACCATACGACGGCACCGAGAGGTAACCACAAAGCCCGTCTGAATCGTTGAAGACACAGACAGTTCCTTACACGAAACCATGCCTGCTGCCGTCTCACTTTCTACTTTTGCCGCTATGCAGCAAAATCTAAATATGTTTTGACATACGGCGGCACTGAGACTCAGACACACTCAGGTCACATTACTCAGACACTACAAGAAAAAACCCGTCACCCGTCGAGAAAAATCTGTGTTAAGTCACACCAAATTATGCTGCTTAGCAGCAAATTCTAAGATATTGATGGCGTGGGGCGTTGCTGAAGGCATAAGGCTACTTTGACTGGTAATATCACCGTGACACCCCGTAAGCGTTCCCCACTCAAAGGTTTGATTAATTTTACCGTTGACAAGTTCTTCTACTATACATATCGACACTCGCCCAGCAACGCGAACAGCACACTCAGCAGGCCCATGTCCACCGGGCGGCACGCGATACGAGGACTGGACCATACGGCGGCACAGAGAGGTAACCGCAAAACCCGTCTGAATCGTTGAAGACACCACAGGGGTTCCTTACACAGAACCGTGGCTGCTGCCGTCTAACTTTCTACTTTTGCCACTATGCAGCAAAATCTAGATATGTTTTGACATACGGCGGCACCGAGAGGTATCGTCACTCAGACACTATTAGCCTAATAGTATTAGGGTTCTCCGCGCAAAACCATTCGCTAAATGAATAGTTACTACCTTGACAGTCCTACTTCTGCTGGAATGCTGCAAAATCCAGTAATTTTTTGGATCATAGGTAATCCAACTACTCCGCTACCGAGAGGTAACATTACGCAGACACTACAAGTGTAACCCGTCGAGAAAAATGTTATATGTTAAGTCACACCAAATTATGCTGCTTAGCAGCAAATTCTAAGATTTGGTTTGCGTGGGGCGATGCTGAAGACAAGGCTACACCGACTGGTAATATCACCGTGACACGCCGTAAGCGTTCCCCACTCAAAGGTTTGATTAATTTTACCGTTGACAATAGTTCTCATACTATGGTATCGACATTCGCCTAGCAACGACAACACTCTCAGCAGGCCGATAGCGTCCACGGACCGGACCATACGGCGGCACCGAGAGGTAACCTCACTCAGACACTATAAAGGTGCTCCACACAAAACTCATTTGAATCACTACTACCTTTACAGTTCTACTTCTGCTGGAAGGCGCTACCGAGAGGTAACATTACCCAGGTACTACAAGTGTACCCCGTCGAGACCCATCTGTATGTTAACTCATGTTAGACACTAACTTGTGCTGCTTTATAGCAAATTCTAGTATTTTTTGACATACGACAACAACGACAGGTAGCCTCACCCAGACTACACAGACGTTCCTTTAGCTACTACCGTCACCTGACATCATCTACTTCTGCCGCTACTACTGTATAGTTTTTAGCACAAACCGAAAAGATACATCAACGTGACACTAAAGGTGTTTCCTACTTAATAGGTCAAGGATCATAAGACTTTGATTTTCAATTGTGTCTGGTTTTACGGTGCTCAAGGGGTCTTGAGTGCGATTTATTTAAACGTAGACAATAGTTCTCTTACTATGGTATCGACACTCGCCCAGCAAGCCAAATGGCTTAGACGAGCTGGATGACCTACAAGTACCGGATCATACTTCGACACCGAGAGGTAACATTACAAAAACACCACAGATGATGGCATCACTAAAGGCAACCCTGACGAGTGACTTGGTGACCAAAATCTGACTCTTGTAAGTTGCCACAAGTGTGTGGCGTAGTCTGACAATCTGCAAGCGTTTCACATTAGCACTTTTACATTTTATTAATATCTCCATTATAAATACTCAGAACACTATGTAACAAACGCAGACGCACGCTTTCGCACACACCGAAGGTATTTGTAAAAAGCTTTTTGTAAGTATAACTCGCGTTGCTAGGGTCAGCTTCAGCGATGTGTATGAATGTGATTGTTTGTGGTAAATAGTTTTTTACTAATTCGTAATAAAAGAAAATGCTTTAAAAATGTCTCCATCAAATTTGCTCTATTTGCCTTTGGCCAACATTTTGATATTTTAGTGACATAAAGTTAAGATTTAAAAAATAAGATAAGGGAAGTACTACAAAGGTATATCTAAAGTTAGACAAAGTCAAAAACAGATGCTCGCACTGTTTAGCTTAAAAAGTAATATTGATAAAGTCAAATGTAACTTTTGGACGGTCTAAAAGCGCTTATCAATCCTCAAATAAAAAATAAGAAAATATAAAATTACTAATTTTGAACGTAATCCCCGCCAGAGCGATGATACGATGGACGCGAACAGCTACCAAGACGGGCTAGGCATGGGCAATCCCAACGGTCGGCCGATGAACCTGCAGGGAGTGCAAGCACAGATGCCGATGCCGCCGAGTAGCCGCTAATGCTGCTAACACAATGTGCACCTTATGGCAAGTGGTTAACACCTATAATCCAGTAACAGTCGTAGCCTGGGGCCTTATCTCTAAGCGCATCTGAAATTGGTTGAACCTTATTTTGTCGTACTGTTATTATTATTATAACTTAATTAATGGCTTCGCGTTTAGCATTAAGCCTATTTCAATTGGTATATATTTTTAAAGTACACAGTATTGTACGGTAGATTGAATTAAAATGGAGTCTCACAACAAGTGTTGTTGCTAAAAGAACACGGGAGAAACTCTTGTCGTACGGTTGCTTGCAGATCAACCAGGATCAACCAATGCTACCAAGAAATGTCAAAGGAGAACCGGCACTTTCCATAGAAAAAAAAGCTAAACTTGTATACAATAGAATTTGATCATAAAGTAAAGCTAATATTATTTGCTACCTAAAACAAGTTTTGTGTTATTTTTATCGAATCGCAGTTAAAAGTTATTTAATTATTTTTTTTAAATATGAAAACTGAGTCGTCAAAAGGCAGATATGTTACTTTAAAAATGTCTAACGTGGTTGCATAAACCATAATGCTTTTGCTTTTAAAAAAGTGAAATGTCAACAATGTCTTTTCCATTTTATAATTTGACTTAGATTTGACAGCTAGCGGCTGTACATCTGTCATCAGATATAGTCATTTATTGAATTACAGATTAAAAAAATTATAAAAGTATACAACTTAAGCATAAAGCCGGGTCTCCTTTCTATAATTAATTTTGAACTTTATGGTAAGGGTATAAAGATAAATATCTAAATACTTATTCATTGCAAAAATTTGAGTATTGCATAGGTTGACCTGCTAGCTTGTGTACCATACGCGTGTGATGCTGTTTTGTTTCCAAAGCGATAGGCAGCAGTGTACAACCAATTACGGGTCAACAAAGTCTCGGATGCGCTTAAAGAATCGGCCCTCGGGTTTGAGAAAGGTGGGTTTGTATGCGGCTCAAGATTGTTATACCTGAACCAGTAATTGTTGTAACCTATCTTTAGATAAAGGAGGTTCTGTATGTGACATTATGTGTGACATACCAAATCGATATCTTTATTCTCGAATTTGTAATAGTTTATCCGGGCTTTGATGAAGGAAATTTTGTAAGCGACATAGCCAATCAAGATCGTTATACCTGATTCTGTAATAGTTGAAGCCGGATCCGATACCAAAGCTTGATAAATCATAATAAAAGCTAATCATTATTCTTTTTTTTTCAACCTCAAACAGAATATTTTGTTAATATATAACACTATATTTGTGTTAATGAGTCCTACTACAAGCCAGCCTTTCTATACGAATTCTGTATTTATCGGGCGCTGATTATTCAAATCAAACACTTGGCATTATGTGCATCAAATATTGGTTTAATTTCATGTTCCGACATTTTAAATTTGGGATTGTTTAGCAAATATTTTCTATGCAGTACTTTGTCTTATATGTAGTGTAAAGAATGAAGAAAAATCTAATTATATAGCAATAACTTTGATACCGTTTGATAGTTAAATTCAATTGTCTACCAATTACTGTGTGATTTATTCTTATGGCATCCATACAAAGATACGATTCTTCTTATGATGAACAACTTCTTTGAAGTATCTTTAAAATGACGAAATAAAAAACAACTTGTGGTCCGATCAGAGAAATGAATAAACGTTTAGTGGATTATTTTTTAGCACCTAAGATTCGACGTTGTAAAAGAGTCTTTATTTATATGGTTGCATCCTTTTTTGGAACGAAAAGTTTGAGGTACTACAGTAATCGTTTATGTGTGCCGGCGAAGACCAAATAAGTAAATACTGGATTTATCACACTTTAATTATATGTGCAGAATTGTTGAAATTCAAACTATCATTGGCATTATGATACAGTTCTACAGGTTGTAAGTAATTTTCTATGTGTTAACACATTCGTTGTCAAAGTTAGAATTTAGAATGAGCAGTATTAGTATTTGTTAAAAAAAACTTTATTACTGTATACAAAGTGTTTCTAATTAATGGACTGTATGTACAGATTAAAAGGGTCGTATTATTGAGATTATCACTTAAGTAGTTCTTTGACGATGTATGTGTTAATGATATCTAAATGAAATGTGCATTTTTATGAAGTTAATTATTTTATTACTGGTAACATTTTGTCTGTGCGCATTTTTTTATTGGTTATATCTTATATCAAATGTCATTATATCGACTTGTATTCCGGTTAATGTTTTTAACATTCCAACAATTAATCATGTAGTTAATTCTCAGCTAGTACGTTCATCTCTAAAAATATGTACACACGGCGTCAGATCGACCTACCCGAAACTTGTCAAATTTCTCCAATGATTATTGATCCTTAGAACCAAACAGTAATGTTCAAAATTGATTGTAGAAATTTGACAGTTTAGTGTAGGTTGATCTGACGCCAAGTGTATTTTGACACTTGACAAGCATTATTGTCGTTGTAATAAGAGTCACAAAATGTCAAATGTGTTTTAGTCGCAGTGATATTATAATGTAACTATGAAATTTTTTATTTGTTTAGCAAATAAACTTTAAACTAAATAATTTTGTAGTAGGTAAGGGTAGTAACCCTTACAAAGGCAAAGGTGCCACGAAATATTGAAACTTATGCACTTTAAATAAGGTTGAGAAGCAATAAAAAAAACCAAATTGCCGGTTAAGACCATGTCTCTACACAAAGTCCCAAGTGACATTATAACATCACTGATTTCATTGTATATACATATTTGTGGTGTGACTGTACAATTAAAATATATATTAATATATTAAACGGTAACTAATGTTGCAAGAAGAGTTGAAATGCTTTTAGTTGGTTTTTAGTGACTGCATCATGGATTAATTGTAATTGGATCGTACTGCAGTCATCTGCAATACTCATCAAATACACAAATTTGTATAACATCATGATGGTAAGATAATAATTGTATAAAGTGGACCTTGGTAAGACCACCAGCTCTCTAACATAGAGAGCTGGAAGCTTCGATTGCGGCTTGTCTTAAGTCCGCCTAGCTATCTACAGCAGTCTTAAAGATAGCGATTGCTTCAGGTAAGGATACTGGGTAAAGTGCTCTCCCACTCATGGCCTTATTGTCACTTACCGTCTGATTAGATGAAGGTCAAGCACTTCTATTTTGTCTTTGATATTGTGATTGCGATGAACTGTACATTCAGATTCAATAAGAACCTACTTCGATGTTAATTGTTTTATTAAAATGGTTTATATGTTAAATAGTTATTTTCGCCATATGGCCTAAATGTCTCTTTTTGTAATTGTAACGCTATTCAACAAAATGAATAATAATATGTCAATTCCCCATGTACATATAAGTGCCATGTGTGTATTTTTAAAATTATTGAGGGGGAAGGGGGGTTTCTTATGATATAATCTACCTATTCGAGGCTCACTGCATTTTGACAGAATAATAACTGTTGTTCATTATATCTCTAACAACGTAAAATTATTGAGATAGGAAAAACATTACATATTCGTTTACTATTGTAACAACATAATCGTCGTAACAGCTACATTTAACATCTACATATAATTTACGTATAAAGTTATCGGGATTTGAATATAATTGTTATATTAGAGTATTAGTTTAGTAGAATTCACTGTGCCCTGACATTATTTATATACGAATCACGCGAAACCGCCTATTGAATTTACATAATTTTTATAAGTGAATTCGATACGTTTTCGAACAATTTCTACGTTAGGGCTTCATAGTTTAAAATATATTAATGATAGAATTTTGTAAAGTTTTGTATCCATTCCATGACCCTCTATGAGTAATTGTAATATAGGTGTCTTTGTCCTCTTATATACTTAAGAAGTATCCGTCTTATATTTAGTGTTAAGATGACTCATCGCGGGACGTGCGGAAATGAATAAAATTATGTTGCAAAATATATGGTAGCATCAAATTTATTGAAACACCATTATTGGTCAAAATATCTACACAATTTAAGTAAAAGGAAACCTTATCTGAACTACACCAGAATATGTTTTCGAACAACACTGTCAAACTTTTGTAAAAAATAGATTATAATATACTGTTGTGCTAAGACTTGTTTTTACCTTAGTGAAAAATACTTTTGACAATTTAAGGTGTTTCGTAAAATTTGATTCTGACCGTTGCATATGCATAGTTAATTCGACAGCCGGTCACGGTCGCATCGCAAGTCAAAACTCGTAAGCTTGTCGAGTATTTAAAAACAGTAGAGACACAAATATACCTAATGGAAAATGATTTACTTATATTGTTGTTATTTTATACTTTATTTTTCTCTGAAGAATTTTTTTTAAATTTTTCTAGTTATAAGCTTACGGAGTTTGATTGATTTGTCCCCTTAGTCCCAAAGCAGCAAAACTAACGGCAGCTAGATATAATTCAGCTACTTTATCATAGTAACAATGATCTCGTCTTCAAGACAAGAAAGTTTATCAAGTTTTATGCGCTGAGCTACGGTCTCAATATATTACATTTATTTTATTCAATCGCCTTTGTAACCAATTTAATATGCACCTTGTTGCAGTGAATTTAGATATGACAATTGATTGGTATCTGTCAAGATTATAATGAATAATTCCAAATGCTACAAAACGTGATGAAGGCGATTTGATAATGTGTTTCGATGCTTTTGGAACCAATTGACGAAATAAGCGCCATCTTGTAACTTCGGTTAGGTATGAAGTCGCCCGTCAAGACGTGTTGCATAAATGATAATGAATACATGACATTTGCCCATTTCAAAGCAAAGCGGCTAAGTGTTATATACGTTTTTTTTCCCTCCGTTTCGGTTTTAGTTAATGTAACTATTTATTTTTATCATAACATTTATTGTAAGGTTATTTAATACGAGATAAATGTAAGGGTTTTGCGACAAGAATTTTGGATATATTTTATGCACAACAAATGCATTTCGATACGTCCGCCATGGGATGATTGACTGAATAATCTGGTACAAAACTACCCTCATCCAGTGCATTATAATGATTTAAGTACCCGTCAGTGTAAGTTTTTGTATGATATTTTTAAACAATGTAAGTGAATGTATAATCAATATTTCAATACAGTCTGCTTGCCAGAATAAGGTCGCTTCTATGAAGTGATACTTTTTGATTGATTTCCATGGAGAATATTTATAATTTTAAGTTAGATTAACCATTAATTATTTAACAACCTTCTTTTTATTTATCGTGTTTAGTCGAGAATATTAGATAATTGTATGTAGGCATTATTAGATACATTATATTGTTTGGATATTATTATAATATGTTTTAAATCTGTATAATTCTAAATAAATCAATCTTTAACGTAGGCCTTGTATAGATTTATCAATGGGTTTTTTAACTATTATTTTTTATCTTTTACATCTAAACAGATCTCTAGAATTTTATCGATATAATTTACTTAGTTAGATTTTCACCACAAATCGGATATCCTATGTAGTGTTACACCACGCTTTTAAAATATTTAATTAGTCTATGGTGAACCATAGACTTCAGAGTTGTTGGAACAGTAATACTCGATTATTTATATTTTATTTAAAATTTTATACTTATTGAAAAATTATTTAAATATTGCAGTCTTTTTTGTCGTTGCGACAATCGATTGTTTAAAATAGATAATAATAGCGCTTATGTCATGTTGTACGTAGATTTTAATAGAACATTATCCTCTCTTAAAGATACTTTATAATTAAAGAATATATTATATTATTATCACAAAGAATTAAATGAATGATTTTTTATTTTTTGTTTCTTTTTATTTCTTTATAATTTTGATTTATTTATTTTCAGTTGTGTGAGTAATTTAAAAGGCCTATTTATTTACGGTATTTTTTAATCAAGATTATGTACTTTGGGATTTTATGGATTTGTGAACCACCGAACAAGACTTTAACTGGAATTCAATTTTGTAAACATTTAAATTTGCACCAAGCATGTGTACACAATAACTAAATTAAATTAAATCATGGCTTCCATGTTCTAATTTTTTTTCACTATAGACATTATTACGTAGTTTTCTCAATTTCTTCGTGAATTAGAAATTTTTTACCGAGTACTGGTAACTGGGTACTAGAGGAATGTTTGTAGTAATATTGTAGATGGAGTTAAGGTTTGTTATTATTTACACAGTCGACGAGATGAGTAGTTTGCTAAAAAACAAATTTCAAACTACGTACAATTTCTCTTACGAAATTGTAGCTGTCTTTAGACACGTATGACAAAAAAAAAGTTTGGTACTCAAAAGGGAAACGAACATTTAGTACAACGCCTTTTGCATACGTTAAAATTGTAACTTTTGTCAAGTTGTTTTGAATGGTTTAAAAGTGTTGTATTAGTCGGATATAATAAAATATAATTGTTAAGAAGTAAAGTCTCCTATTGTACGAATGCTCACGTTTTATATATATATCAGTAGTGTCCCTAACGTATTACTAATCAGTTATTAAATTTATAGATGTGATAGAGACGCAAAGTTACGTTGTAAGGTCGCATCTTAGAGAGTGTGCACAGTTTTTATTGATGATATAAAATTATCGTTCGTTTTTTTACTATTCGTATTATGGACACTAATAATTGTTATGGGTGTTCTGTATGTGCGGGCATCGCGGTGTTGTATCGATATTCCACGGCAGTATTAATCAGTAATCTCATGTACCAACGTTGCTAATACACTTACCTACATTTAAATAATCATTTGAGTTTTATTTCTCCTGGTTACTGTAAATTGATCGTCTATGTCCGTATGCAAGGAGCGCCTTCTATAGACAAACAAGGCGAGTTGAAATTGTTAACGCACACGCCCACTAAGGTTGGTAAAGCCACGGTAATAGGTAAATGATCCTTTAACCGTGGTAAAACTGTCACGGGAATAGGCGCCGTGCAAACTTTGACACTGTAAGGTCGCGGGCACGAGCTGTGCGTCCTGCGGCGCGGCGGGCGGCGGCGCGGCGCGTTCCAATGCGGCGCTCTGCCCTCCGTTCGTACTCGGTTCTAGTGTTGCCGAACTATCGATAATTTTAATATCGATAGTTGACCTCGGAAATCATCTATAATATCGATTGGCCTATCGATAGTATCGATAGCTCAGTTTGGTACAATAGTATCGGTATACTGCAATACTATCGATAGTATCGATAGTATTGAAGCTCAATATCGTAATTACTAACGATAGTATTGATGGTATCGGCTATGAGTATTGTAACGACAATCGATGCTATCGATATGTTTGCGCTATCGATAGTAGGCTGTGACGATAATATCGATTGTTATTGCAATAATCAGCAGCAATAGTATTGATACTATCGATAGTGCCTTAGATACTATCGATAGTATTGCTGTGTGTTAATAATATCGATACTAGCGATAGGCCTAACAATAGACTAGGCAATGAGGACAGCAAAAGCAGTCCTGCCTTAAACCCCTCAAACCCCAAGCGGCCTCATGCGACCGCACCCACAAAAACACACTTGACTTTGTACCGTGTTATCATATCATAGACTTACAGACTACTTTAGTATGAACAAGTTTGGTTATTTCGGTTCTGTGGTTCATCTTAAGTATTGTTATCGCAAAATACCGCATAGCCTATGCTCAATTCTGTCAAATTTGACGTTGACAGTTGCGGTTGCGCCAAAAAAAGTGTCAAAAAAAATCCAAGACAGAGGTCCACTTTTCACCAAATATGTGCTCAGCGTGACAGGTGGTGAGCCCATCGCCGCTCTATGCTGTTGGATGTATGTGCAGTTTTTAGTTATTACTCGCCTTTTAAGATACCCAAGGGAAGAGAGGGGTGGTAGTATTCTTTCACCGCTACGCGGCACGGTAGCATGGTACGGCACTGGCCTTAGGGCGTTCACGCGAACGAAGTCGCGTTTGCGCCACGCCACTACTACAAACTGAGTAAGAAAACGTGTTTGTGACGTTTTATACGTAAGTATACCTACCTATTGGTAAAGTTTTATGTTTTATTCTTAGTGCTCGGCCAGACTGCCCGCGCGGGCGCGGCGCGGCGTACTCAAACATATATATGTATTCTCATTTGAGTGTCCATAGTGGGCACGCGGCGCGGGTAGTGATGGGTCGAGGGCAAAAACAGTATCGGGCATAAACGGGCATATTGGGCATAAACTAGTTTACGCTCAAATAAATGCCCGATCACTGGGCAAAAACAAAACAACAACTTTATTCTGTAAAAAAAGCTCCTAAATTTCGATTTTAATTATATTATGATAAGGATATCTTTAAAATAAAACTAAATTTTTGATATTTTGTAACAATATGTCAGTTCAATAAAATAACGTAGTCGTAAAATAGTCTCAGTCATATTAAATCACAGTTGAGCATTTTAATAATTTAAATATAAAATGATAACTAAATCTAATTATCGTTAATATTTCTGAATATTTCAAGTATTTCAACGTAACATAAGTTCAAGGTTTTTTTTATGATTGATGGGTTTGCTCTTGGCCACATTCTTATCCGTAGGACTTTTGAGGGACGGGTAGGTATTTTTTTAAATGTAAATAGTCATGTATCAATGCCATGCCGTCCTTTTAGAAGAGGCTGACTGTTTGCGCCACAGCGCAACGGATAACCGTCACTGCGCCGGTCAATTAAAGTGCATATTGGTGCAACGAATGTGCAACGAATGATCGGCCAATCAGAGCGAGGTGACAAATATACAAGACGAACCTCCTAGACCGCGGGATCGCGCGGTCGCACGCGCAGTGTGTTTAGAGCGTTCCAGGCGAACCGACGCGCGCGCGCGCAAGAAATCAGCCCGTGAA
Source organism: Scoparia ambigualis (assembly GCA_963921215.1). Taxonomy (NCBI): domain Eukaryota; kingdom Metazoa; phylum Arthropoda; class Insecta; order Lepidoptera; family Crambidae; genus Scoparia; species Scoparia ambigualis. The sequence goes on along the minus strand of OY992528.1, from coordinate 9,859,190 downwards.
CACGCCAGACATGTGTTAAGTGTATGTGCATTGAGAGCGCTTGTTTACCAGCTCAACTACCCCTAAAACGCCACCGACCAGTGCCCTGAGTGAACTGTGTTGTGTGTTGCCGCCCTCAAGCCTGCGACCCCGCGCCTAGAGCGCCAGCTGCCTTCAGCTCCAACCAGCTCCAGCCCGAACCAAGTAAGCCCCAGCTATCCTATTTAATCATTTCCCTCCGCCGCATGTTGGTGCCTTAAGCGCCAACATTTATGGTCCTTCGAGCCGGATACATACAGTCCACTAGTTTTTAAACCCTACCCTACACACTTCATTTTTTTGCCTCGACTCGTGCCGCCACCCATACACGCCTACACAACTGCACACAACACCCACACAATGCACGCCAGCCCAAACACCCCTTACTGCCCTTACTGCAGGACTAGGGGGCATAGATTAATAGCGTGCGCTACCTACAATGCCCAGCCGACGCAGGGCCGGTGGGATTTTGTGGTGTCGCGCGAGCGCTGTCCCCGCTGTCTCGGACCACATTACCCGGACGAATGTAAGTCGGTGAAGGCATGCAGAGTGTGTGGCATCGCCGACCACCACACGTCCCTTCACCGACCGGACGACGCCACGCAGCATTACCAGCCGGAATCGGCGGCGCGGTGGCTTCCGCCCCAGCTGCGGGACACTCCGGCAAAGCGACCTACCGACACGCTGCATGCGTCCGCGCATGCACAGCAGTCGCATCAGGGGTCGCAGGAGTAGGTACATGTTACCGTAGCCCCACATTGGTAATACAGTCCGCTATTATATATATATAGGATAACTATTTCAGCCCATTAACTATTTCACACATGTTGGTCATTCGACCCGTTAAAATAATATTTACTCATATTTCGTAGTTATCACGTAACTTAATTTTAATTTCTTATTTTTAAATTTCATCGCGTAACATTCCTAATTTCATTACCTTACATGACCCTTTCTGCACGATAGACGTTGCAAAGTGCATTGCGAAATATTATTAACCTACCTACAAAAATAAATTAAGAACGTGTTCCAAGAACAGTGTTCGATTCGTGTTATATTTTTACTTACTAATTAAGTTGCACATTGTCTGTGTTGGTTTGATGCATTAGCACACACTGACCAATTTTGTCCTGACTAAGCGCGCTTGTGTAAATAATTGTTGCCTAATATTACTTTGAGTCTGTAGTTAAATTATTACGTTGCGTGTGGTATTATGACGAGAGATTTATTTTCCCGTTTTATTTTGTAATGAAATTTTTATGGTCGTGTCGTGTTAAATCGGCTCAGATCTCGTGCATGCTCACCACACGTGCCAAATAGCGTGCTTTATTTTTTCGCTCGTGTTAATTTTATATTTTTTCTGCTTTTAATTTTTGCCTTGGCAATCGGCTCAATCTCGTGCGTGCTCACCACAAGAGCATAGTACTTCTACACACGTGCACCCACACATCAGCCTGCAGCACATACACACATGCAGTCTGCTTTTTATTTGCTTCTATTGCGGTCGCTTTTTATTGCGCCTTTGCTCTTTGCGCCACAGCGCGCATTGCGCTTTTCTGTGCCTATATGCTATCGTGCTCAGTGCACAGCCTTTTTGTTGTTGTTTTGTGCCTATATGCCATTATGCTCAGTTCACGATTCAAGTGACTACATGATGGCATGCCCAGTGTACAGCCCTTTTTGTTGTTGTTTTGTGCCTATATGCCATTATGCTCAGTTCACGATTCAAGTGACTACATGATGGCATGCCCAGTGTACAGCCTTTTTTGTTGTTGTTTTGTGCCTATATGCCATTATGCTCAGTGCACGACTCACGTGACTACATGATGGTATGCCCAGTGTACAGCCCTTTTTGTTGTTGTTTTGTGCCTATATGCCATTATGCTCAGTGCACGACTCACGTGACTACATGATGGTATGCCCAGTGTACAGCCCTTTTTTGTTGTTGTTTTTGTGCCTATTTGTTGCTGTGCTCAGTGCACGATCTTACTCATACAGTCACACACGTCCATTCCTCTCAGCTCATCATATACACACCCACTCGACATTAACTCAACACAGCACGAATCGGGGCTGTAGTCCCCCTTTAACTTCCATTCCTTCCCCCCCCCCCCCCCCCCCCCCCCTCCTACCCTCTGGGGCCCGGGAAGATGTTTGCGCCACAGCGCAACGGATAACCGTCACTGCGCCGGTCAATTAAAGTGCATATTGGTGCAACGAATGTGCAACGAATGATCGGCCAATCAGAGCGAGGTGACAAATATACAAGACGAACCTCCTAGACCGCGGGATCGCGCGGTCGCACGCGCAGTGTGTTTAGAGCGTTCCAGGCGAACCCACGCGCGCGCGCGCAAGAAATCAGCCCGTGAACACGCCAGACATGTGTTAAGTGTATGTGCATTGAGAGCGCTTGTTTACCAGCTCAACTACCCCTAAAACGCCACCGACCAGTGCCCTGAGTGAACTGTGTTGTGTGTTGCCGCCCTCAAGCCTGCGACCCCGCGCCTAGAGCGCCAGCTGCCTTCAGCTCCAACCAGCTCCAGCCCGAACCAAGTAAGCCCCAGCTATCCTATTTAATCATTTCCCTCCGCCGCATGTTGGTGCCTTAAGCGCCAACACTGACGATGAAGCGAGCTTGCCCCGAACCAGCCTATTTACTCGGGTTTTAAAGATGTTGGGGCTATATGCACTCGGGAACACAGACGCCGGCAGGGAATTCCATACCTTGGCTGTACGCATTATGAATGAAGACGAATAACGCTTGGTGCATTTGAGTGGAATATCAACCAAGTAAGTGTGATAACCCGCCGTACGTCTGGACTCCCGATAGTAGAAAGGGGACAGTGGAATAAGCTCGTGTAGCTCAACAGCACACTCTCCAAAGTACTACAACCTGTAAAATACCGACAAGCAAGCAACTGAGCGACACGCGTGAGCGAGACTGTGAAGCTTGGTTTTCACAAACTTATCGTCACCTATAAGTTTCCTGGCTCTGTGTTCCACCGAATCGAGCGCGGCAAGTTGATATTTAGCTGAGCCGTCCCAAATGTGGCAGCAATACTCCATGCACGACCGGACTTGTGCTTTATATAGAGTTAGAAGCTGTCCCGGCGTGAAATATCGCTTAAACTTATTTAGAACATCCAGCTTTTTGACCGCAGTTTGAGCCTTGATTTCGATGTTGTCGTCGAAGTTAAGATTGGAGGTCAACTTGATGCTGAGGAGATCGAGGTTATCGGTAAGTGGTACATCTGCACCCCGAAAAGTAGGAGCCAGGTTAAAAGGTCTCCTTTTGGCCGAGAACAAACACGCCTGCGTTTTGGTGGCGTTAAAACGGACCAAATGGTTGTCACCCCCATTGGGAGACAAGACTTGAAGTCAAGTTTGTCAGCTCAACCATGACCTCTGTTAAGGAACGAACTTTCTCTCCGCCGACCCTTGCGCTAGATACCTCTCTGTGACCGTGCTGTCATCTGCATATCCAACAATTCCGGTCTTAAGCAGATCGTTAACACGCAACAAGAAAAGGGTAGCAGAGAGAGCGGAACCCTGAGGAACCCCGGCATCGATAGCCACGAGGTCAGAGGAACAGCCATCAATGACTACTCCGATTAACCGTTCACTCAGGAAGTCCAAAATCCAGACACAAAAATCAGCAGAGATGCCGTACGCTGGAAGCTTGCTCAGCAAGCTAGCGTGCCAGACCCGGTCAAAGGCTTTCGAGATGTCAAGCGACACGGCAAGCGCTCCGCCATGCTTCTCGATTGCCTCGCCCTAGGAATGTGTAACGTACACTAGAAGGTCCCCCGTGGAACGGCCCCTCGCCTAAAGCCATATTGGCAGTCGCTGAAGAAGTCGTGGGATTCTAGATACGACAAAAGCTTTCTATTCAGTACCCTTTCCTTAACTTTGCATAGTGTGGAGGTGATGGCAATTGGTCTGTAGTTGGTGGCGTCTGCACTTTCGCCCTTCTTGGGCACTGGCTGCACATTTGCAAGCTTCCAGGACTGAGGAGCCGCTCTAGTAAGAAGAGAAAGTCGTTACAGACGCGTTATAACCGGAGATAATTCAGGCGCACAGACCCTAAGTAGTCTAGCTGGAATCCCAACTGGGCCGCTGGCCTTATTCACGTCCAGATTCTACAAAGCTTTTCTTACCTCTTTGGTGTGAATGATGACACTTGGCATGGAAGCACCACAGTGAGGTAAAGTTGGTGGCTTCGCAAGGTTTGCATCTAGTCGCGAATTACCCGCAAACAGAGATGAAAAAAGATTTGCTTCCTCCGTTGCAGTGTGGGCCAATATCCCATCGGGCCGCAGCCAGGGGGGGCCAAAGTAAGCCGGCAAAAAATTTACTCGACCGACTTGGACAGTGACCAGAACTGCTTACTACCAGCAGGGTAAGATGCTAGTCTGGCTCCTATGCGGCTTATGTGGTTGAATCGCGCCTTGCGGGTCATTTTTTTGCACCGCTTAGCTGCAGAGTTGAAGGCCATCTTCTTCGAACGAACCCTCCGACAACGTTCTTTACAGTCACGAGGGCGTACCCAGGCTTGGTAAGCGGATTCTATACGTGCTTCTGCACTTGCACAGTCCACATTAAACCAAGGTCGGGCATTGTAACCGTGAAGGAGGTCTGAGAACGGATAATAAAGTATTCCATTCCCTGACGAATCACTTTTACGATCGCGTCTGCAGAACTAGAGGGATCGTTCGAAGAAAAACACACTTGGCGCCAAGGGTATGATGCAAAGAAGTATCGCATCTCGTCCCAATCAGCTAACTCGTAACGCCAGACACGCCTCGTGCCCCTAGGGCTGACATCAGGAGGCGAGCAGACACATACGGATTTCACCATACAATGATCGGACGTTCCCAGGGGAGCTGAGACCGATACTGAGTGTATATTAGGGTTCGTCGTCAGTAAATGATTGAGACAGTTTGGCGTATGGCTATCAACATCAGGTACCCGCGTCGCCACATTCAGCATCTGGGTGACGTAGATGCTTGGGATATCGCGGACGGAGTTCCGCGCCAACGTGTCCGTACTCCAGGAGGTCGGCATCACGCCCCGTCTGTCGGCCGTAGTACAGTGGGCGCATACTGCAGTACTTTGGCCATGTCTCTCGGCTCTTTGAGGTTGGCGATTCCATGGAGCGGCTCGTCGTACAAGAAAGAGTGGAAGGAACCAGATCACAGTCAAATCCGCAATAGGGGACAGTGTATCAGACTGTGCCAGACAGTCTAAAAACAGGAAGATATGGCGGGAGATCGTGAGGAGAGCTGTATCGGCCTCAACCACCAAACTTGACGACTCGAAGTGACCACGACCGTTCCGCGAAGAGCGAATCGATATAGAAGAAGTTAAACTTAAGTAACTATAATAATAGGTAATAAATAAATAAAATCAGAATAATAGGAAACATCAGTTGATCAGTCATTATCAGAACGGAGGTTGTTGTTTGCAACATCAACGCATTCTAATTGTAATCACAGTCAAATTCAATTACAGTTCAACATTTTAACTTCTTATTTAAATATAATATTAGAACTAATTATAACTATCATAAATACTTCTCAATATGCCGCCTTTTTCTAACTATTTTAAGATATTTGTTTTTTATGTAACAACAACGGTACAACTTTTGGATTTTCACATTTACATGAATGAAATCAAGGCCAATATTACAAATTAGTATGCATAAATTTAACTTTAAAAAATATAATAATACCAGCACATAGGAAATTTCAGTCATCATCATCATCACTGAGGTTGTTAATAGCAACATCAACGAATTCTAATTCTCGATTGGTCGAAGAAGACATTGATGGTTGGGGATCATCGGACGTAGTCTGAATCAAACCAAATTCAACCGAATCAAAGTCATATTGTGTATCATCATCATAATCACTAAAAGTATCTTCGATATCTGAATCTAAATTGGTAACGTTTGACAGTGGTATACTGCCACTTTGACTACTTTTCAAACTCCAATTGTACGCCAAAAACGAAATTTTAGCTGCTCGTTCTGTCGTAAGGCGATTCCTTTTTGCACTGTGGGTGTATGTCCATGAGTGCTAAAAGAACCGCGTGGCGGCGCCGGCGCGGCGCGCGGGTACCCCGGCCCCTCCTGCCCCCGAAATTCTAAGGGTGTTACCAGACCAATCGATCGATCGTCGATCGACGGCATCGATCAACGTCGATTGAAGTTGATCGACTGGTCTGGTAGCTTTAATCGATCGACGGATACCGTTTGACAAACCAATCGATCGACGACGGTCGGTCGACGTTGATCGATAGGTGTGGTAGTTTTAATCGATCGACGGATACCGTTCGTCCAACCCATCGATCGACGGACGGTCGACGTTGGTCGATTAACTCCGGCTATATTCCATCAGTTTCTTTCGAAATGTATTCAGAAGAGGACTCGTTGTTCTTGGCCAGTACGATGTTGCTCGTTACACTGTACATCACTCGTAGGTACATAGAAATCTGGAGTTTTCGATTGTGAAAGTTAAGTAATGTTCGCCGAGGTCGCCAAGAGGATGGGTGACCGTAGGTTCATAAAATCTTGAGGTTTTCGATCGCGAAAGTTAAACAATGTTCGCCGAGGTCGCCAAGAGGAGGGGCGACCGTAGGTTCATAAAGTCTCGAGGTTTTTGATCGCGAAAGTTAAGCAATGTTCACCGAGGTCGCAAGGGGATGGGTGACCGTAAGTTCATAAAGTCTCGAGGTTTACGGTTGCGAAAGTTAAGCAATGTTCGCTGAGGTCGCCAAAGGGATGGGTGACCGTAGGTTAATATAATCTCGAAGTTTTCGATCGCGAAAGTTAAGCAATGTTCGCCGAGGTCGCTTAATGGTCTCCCATCAATTACTCTACCTGCGCAAAGCTTAACTTTTGTGACTGTAAAACGTCTGTTGAAATTGTATGAAACTATTAATAGTAATGACCTTTTATAAATAGACTAAGTAGTTATACGTGAATGAATTGCATTTTAAAATGGCGAAATTGTTTCTATGACGTAATTCACGTCGAAAGGGAAAATCATATCATTAGCCTATTGTTAAAAAGAGATAGACAATATTTTGACTTTTAGTAGTTGACCAATGAGCTCATAGAATTTATGCGCTATCTCGGCCGCCATTGTTTTTCTCTTTCACTCTTACAGAAAACATAGTAAACGCTCCTCACTCATGCAAATCGGATTGGCAACATGGCAAATGTCATCACTTAATGAAAATTTGTATTTTAAATTTATATTTACAATACTTACGAATGAAATAAGACGTTTTTATTGTCTCTTACGGTTGCAGTGTAATTTTTACAATTTTTGGATACACAGGAAGTTATTTTAACCAATTAACAAATCAAAAACTTATAAAGGTAACGATCGTGTGTCAATCGTGTTGACGTGACAGTCACTGACTGACGTGTGACTGAAGTAAAACTCGGGCAATTACCTACCTTGATTTGTCCTTGCCACTACGGAGGCCAGGCAACGTATCTAATCATAAAATATCATTGATTAATAGCGGGGTTATTAGCCAATGGATGGCTTATAATGGCTATTAATGGATTATAATCGCTAATAATCATGATTAACCAGAACCAGTTGTCCCTATTAGTTGTCAAAACTTAGCTTCGACTATAAAAATTAATTTTAATAAATATTCATTGCTAAATAACTATAAAATTGTGTTTAAAGTATAGCGATTTATATAAAATATAAGTACGAGTGTTTGCATCAGTGTCTATGCAATAATATTTGAATTTCGTTATATTGAAATTTTCGACTATACCGGCTGTCAACGGCCGGCAAAACTATTTATCTTATTTGAAGAAAAGTATAATTTAAGAAGAGCTGCAGAGCTGAAGATCTGCATCTAAAACCCGGGGAGTATTGTTTTCATAATTTTTCCATTAGTACATAGTTTAACTAATAAAATCATTGACCTAAATAACCTAACACTACCTAAGTACCTTCAAATAAGTTATCAATGTGAAAGTTAATTCCACTACATATTGATTGGTGTTATTCTTATTTTATGTTTCCTTTATTTGTAACTACATGTTCCTCACACTAATACATCTAACAACTTTACAAATCTCACATAATAGTGAGTATCGTCACTCCTCAATTACGATTTGGCTTGGTTAACCTCTCTTGACTTGACTATATAGTGGAAGTGAAGTTGATGGTGACATTGTCTTGCTACAGACCTTCACACACTACAACACTTTACAATCAGAACTTGACTGCACATTTAAAAGTTGTTGTTTTCTTATTAAGTAAATATTTTTATAGAAGTGACCTACCCACATCATAACAGCAAATCTTTCTTTAAGATTGTTGTATCTTTTATTTTAGTTTTTATATAGTTACAGCTGTTTAATGTTTTAAAATACTAAAAGTCTCCTTGTTACAAGTATGAATAGGTATTACAAATTCGATTTCAATGTGTTAATTTATTATTATTAGTTTCTGAATTTAATTTTGGATAGGATACATTTTAAACAAATATCATTGCTTAGCTTAAATGATCTAGAATACAAGTCTTTTTTTTCCTACATAAAGTTTGATAAGTACAACGAAGAGAAAAAAATTGTAAAGTGTTTTTAACGTTTCATGTATGTTTAACGTTTTTAGATTAGTTAACTGAGTTAACTCTAAACTAGCTACATAGATTCTTTGTTCAACAAAGTTGTATTAGGCAATAAATTAATTAATCTGTTTTCAATTAAACTTATTGACTCGTTTACCGTAGGTAAGAAATAAACAAAATAACAATAACAGTATTCTTATATTTGCTCCTAATATTTCAGGTGTAAACAAAAAACTCAATATGATGACCCGCAAGACGGTAGCACAAAACACAGAGGCGAAACTTCGGCAAGTTCTCCATGAACTTAAACTATCCAAGGATACCTGCAACCAGCTACTCCGGGAAAGAGATGAAAGTGAGGAAGAAATAAAAATCATCATAGGGAAGAACACACAATTGAAAACCGAGCTTGCTACACTGCACAATGAACACTCCGAGGTGCTTCATCAACAAGACCAGCTGCAACGCACTATTGAAGCATTTGATGATTGCAACACCACCTATGAGAGGGCCCTGAATCGCATCACTGAGCTGGAGCAAGAGTTGGCAAGGGCATACAAACGCATATCTCAGCAGGATGAACAAACCCAATATAATCAAGCGGAAGTCACCCTGAACCTTTTTGACGAACTGATGGCATCACCTGGCGGATTTTCGGCTGTTTCTGCAGAGCATCAACAGCTCCCAAACACCAGTTTATCATATGTTTCACCAAAGCAACGAGTAGTACCTACCAATGATAGTAAAGTAAAATGTAATTACTTGGGTACTAACAAAATTAAGAAATATGTAAAAATTAATAGGTATATTAGGAAAACAGAAAAGCTTATTAAAAAGAATAATTGTTTTTATAAAAATATTGCGCTTAGGAAAGAACGCATGAGTTTGATGGACTCTCTAGACATTTACGATTCTAAACTAAAAGAAAGTAGACAGGTGTATGATCGAGATACCAAACAACTACAATCTGACATACAGAGATTACATGAATCTCTTGATACTTTAAATAAAAAACACTTGTTGTCGCAAAAAGAAATTGAAGAACACATTAAGTCTGCCACAGAGTTAGTAGATCTGTGCAAGTACAATGCAGAACGATATGACTCTCTTTTGAACAATCAAGTAGATTTGTTGCCATCCGTAACACCCATAAAGAGTGTCATAAATGGTATCCCAGTGGTACCCTGTGCTACATTTGCTAATAATAATAATATATCGAGTGATAGAAAGTTAATAAAACGCATCCTACCTTTAGACAAAGATTCTTCTGTTGAAGGAATGTCTAGAAAAACTCTTATCTTTTCTGACAAGATAGGTCAGGGCCTGGGTCCGCAGCTTAAATCTAAACTCAGCCACGAGCTTATAAACTTTTGCAATCCAGGCCAAACATTCACTAATTTAGTAAGTACATTAAGCAAGCAGGAGTTGAATCATTCAACAAATGCTCTAATACTGTGTGGTGATAGTCTCACAATAAAAAAGCGTGACCTTTTAAAAAGCATAGAGAGTTTAATTGATATACAATCTAAAACTCATTGTAAAATAATAGTTTGTGCCTTTCCCTATGCCTGTAACTTATCGTGGAAACAAAACAAACAGATCTTTGATTTGAACTTACTTTTGTATAACTCCACTTATCGTCACAGTGACAGTATTGTATTTTTTGATACAAATAAATTTATATCTAGTTTTAAGTTGACTACTGATTCTATGTATTTAATATACAAAGACAGGCTACAGATAGCATCATTGCTAGCATATAATTTAAAAGACACAGTTATAAGTAGTATAACAATGTCGACCCAAAATTATCGCACTGTTAGTATTTCTACTAATGTAAATTTAGTTGATAAGTCTTGCACAACCTCTAGTTTAAACTAAGAGGTAAGACAAAAGCCAGCCCTATCCAAATTAAAATAGTTCATCAAAACATGCAGGGCCTGGCCGGCAAAGAGTTAGAAATTGAACTTTTTTTATTACATGAAGATATAAACATTTTATGTATAACTGAGCACTGGCTTAAAGATTATCAGTTAATTTTTAATATTAAAAACTTTCAGCTTTCCAGTGCTTTTACTAGAACAAATGCAATTCGCGGCGGATCCTTAATATTTGTTAATTACAGTAAACATAAGATTACGGAACGAAAGGATGTAGTTTCCCTTTCTATTGAACGCGTTATTGAGCTGTCATGTGTCGAGTTAGAGAAATTTATAATTGTTTGTGTATATCGACCTCCTTCTGGTAATTTTAGTGTCTTTGAAGCCACTATGGAAGATGTAATTAAGAAGATTTGTAAATCTAAAAAGAAAATAGTAATTTGTGGGGATTTCAATGTAAATTTATTAGACAGTCATTCAACTAGTGTAAGATTAATCTCGTTGTTTAAATCATTTGATTTGGATTACCAATTTAGAGAACCGACTAGAATTACAGCAACCACTGCAACCTGCTTAGACAATTTTTTTTGTAACTTTGCTCCTGAGTCTAAGTTCATACTAACTAATTTATCTTCAGATCACTGTGGGCAAAAAATAGCTTTTACTGAATATGGACACCCGAACTCAGAAGACATATCTTGTAGGCCAGTGACAGAGAAACGGGTTAAAATTTTCAAGCATAACATAACTGCTAAACTTGCATGTTTACCATTTATACAGGAAAATCCAGATGCTCTTTACAAGCATTTTTTTGATCTTATAAACGGTGAATTTAATAAAACTTTCTCTATTAAAAAGTTTAAAACTAATATTTCAATGAAATTTAGGGATTGGGCTACAGCTGGTTTGCATAAAAGTAGGACTAAGTTGTATGACTTATATGAGCAGAAAAAATATAATAATAGTCCAAGTTTTCTAGAGTATATCAAAAAGTATTCGAAAACTTTTAGGAAGGCTTGTGCATGTGCCAAGTCATTATTTATTAGTGAAAAAATTAAAAAGTCTGATAACAAAATAAAGGCAACATGGAACTGCATAAACCGCGAAACTGGTAAAATAAAGCCACGTGATACTAAGTTTTCTTTAAGAATAGGCAATAGCTTTTTAAGTGAAGACAATAAAGTTGCTGATGCTTTTGAACAGTTTTTTACAAATATACCAATTGCCACAACTATGTTACTCAACTCTTCACCAAGTAATGCAGAAATTCTGCTAAAAAAGTATGTACCCATGTGTAATGAAGTGTTCAAATTTAAACACGTAAACTGTAAAGACGTACTTAAATCCTTTAAATCTTTAAAAATAAAAAACACTTGTGATTTGTGGGATATTTCAACAAAAATTATTAATAATATTATCGAGTCCATTGCGCCTTTTCTTGTAGTCATATTCAATAGCTGTGTTGACGAAGGAGTTTTCCCAGATCTCATGAAGCATAGCAAAGTTCTGCCACTTTTCAAATCGGGTTGTAAAGATGACCCGAGCAATTTCAGGCCTATTTCGATTTTACCTACTCTTAGTAAAGTTTTTGAAAAACTTATTTTAGATCAACTCGGCTCCCACTTCGCTATAAACCACCTTTTTCACAGTGAACAGTATGGTTTTACCAAGGGAAGGTCTACTACTGATGCTGGTGTAGCTCTGCTAAAACACATATTTGAGGCTTGGGAGGGATCGCAGAATGCTTTTGGAGTGTTTTGTGATCTCTCCAAGGCTTTTGATTGCGTTGAATACAACACCCTTTTAATAAAGCTAAAACACTATGGAGTGCACTCTGATGCCTTGAAATTGATTCAATCATATCTTAGCGGCAGAATCCAAAAAGTTAGCGTGAACGGATCCATATCATCCGGATCTTCTGTGCTAATGGGGGTCCCACAAGGGTCAATACTAGGTCCATTTTTATTCTTAATCTATATTAATGATTTACCATTTTATGCGGAAAACTTTTGCAATATTGTTTTATTTGCTGACGATACATCTTTGATATTTAAGACTGATCGAAATAAAAATAGTTTTGATGACATCAACAGTGCCCTAACAGATGTGTTGAATTGGTTTACTACTAATAATCTTCAATTAAACGCGAAGAAAACCAAATGTATAAATTTTACTCTACCTAACGTAAAGAATATTATAGGAAATAAAATTAAACTGAATGGTGAACTGTTGGACCTTGTTGATTCAACAGTTTTCTTAGGTATTACCTTAGATTCAAAAATACAGTGGTACCCTCATATTAGCACCCTTGCGGGGAGACTTAGTTCAGCTGCTTATGCTGTTAGGAAAATTAGGCATTTTACAGACGTGGAAACTGCTCGATTAGTCTATTTTAGTTACTTTCACAGTGTTATGTCCTATGGTATACTACTTTGGGGTAAAGCAGCAGATATAGAAACCATTTTCATTTTACAGAAAAGAGCAATAAGGTCCATATATAACCTAGGATCACGTGACTCCCTTAAGGAGCTGTTTAAAGAAATAAATATTCTTACAGTTGCATCACAATTTATTTATAACTGTATTGTTTACGTGCGTCAAAACATTACTCATTTCAAAAAAAATTGCGATATACACAAACTAAATACTAGAAATAAGAATAAACTTGTAATTCCTAAATTTCGACTTCAGAAAGTTTATGGATCATTTATGGGACAAAGTGTCATAATTTACAATAAAATCCCGAACGATGTTATAATTTTGCCCTTTGACAAATTTAAGACACATGTTAAGGACAGACTTTTAGAAAAGGGCTATTACACTGTAAGCGATTACATCAATGACAAAAATGCATGGAATTAACATTCCTCTAGTTTCGCATACATTGTTCTAATGCGTTCATAGTGCCCGAGTAAAACTTGTAGATTCACTTTTGTTTTTATCTTTTATTTTATATAATTGTTTTATGACTATTGACTGTATAATTTGGTAACGACATATTGTTTTGTAAATGTCGTTACCTCTATATTATTATAAAGCTGTGGAGTTTGTTGTGCCCGTTCTTCTTCACAGCTAAAAGACTTCCTGAATGGGTGGGGTGGGTGGGTGGGTTCCTGTGCCTATCCATCCATCCATATAAAAAAAAAAAATTGACGATTCAAAACGCTTAATTTAAGCTTACTGAATAAAGTTATTTTGATTTTGATTTTGATTGAATCCAAACAATCCGGCTATTAACCCACGGAGGGGGAAGGGACGGGGATGGAGGGCGTACGGTAATGGTAACTTAGCAGAATATTTGTTTTAACCTAACATAACCTCAAAATAAAAATATCTTGGAAACTATGCTTTTCCGCACTTTGGCTCCCCTCCCCTCCCCTTCCCCCCTTTTTCGGTGTTGCTTAATCTAAAGTGCTTCATATTATTCATCAACTTTAAGCATAATCAATGAACTCTATTATTACGACTAGGTATCCAATCACGAAATAAATTTATAAAAAAAGTGAAGCGGCCAGCGCGTCTAACCAAACCGCTCGATCTTACACCCAATCCATTCTACCGGTCGATTCTCTATCGACCATCGATCGATTGGTCTGGTAGACACTATCGATCGACGTCGACTAATCCATTTTACCATCGATCGATGTCGTCGATCGACGATCGATCGATAGGTCCGGTAGACACTATCGATCGACGTCGACTTATCCATTCTACCATCGATCGATGCCGTCGATCGACGATCGATCGATTGGTCTGGTAACACCCTAACGTATTTGCTATACGAAGTAGTTAAATGTGGTCTGAATTACTAAACTTAATTAAATTTTTTCATTTTGAGAAGTTGAGTAATTTATATGTCAATAATATAGTCATAATCTAATTTTACGTAGGTAATTACTCATGCTGCGTGATAAAATGTCACTTATTTAATGAAAAAAATGATAAATGTTCTCTTATAGTTTTTGCACAGTCAATGGACATTTATTCGGCATATACGGACATTTATCGGGCATTTATCCAATGCGCCCAAAACGTCCGGGCATAAACCCATCACTAGGCGCGGGGCATACATTTGTACGCCGCGCCGGCCCGCGCGTCCATTCTGGCCAAGGCCTTGTACGGATAGGCACGAATCACGATTTGCCTTAACTCTTAGACAAGTTGCAAACGCTCATCCCCTGTCTATTCATATTACGTCGTACACTACAGTGTACGAAGCCAATTGCAGGTGATAAATAAGAGATTTGTTAGATCATTTTCACAAAAGCATATTTTTATGGAAGCAAATTTTTGTATCGATTTTTTTCATATTCGTAATTTTTTTTATTCGCGAAATTTAATGTAGGGATTTTTCATATAGCAATATTTTATGGTTGCCTTTATTTTGATCGCATAAATTACCAGTAGCTTTTTTTATTATCTGCAAATATTTTCAGCAACACTTTTTCTTTTACATTGGTTCTTTTATTAGAAAACTTTCATACAATCAAAAAATGTGGATTGAGGAAAAAATGCTACTCAAAATATTTGCAGATAATAAAAAAAGCTACTGGTAATTTATGCGATCAAAATAAAGGCGACCATAAAATATTGCTTTATGAAAAATCGCTACATTAAATTTCGCGAATAAAAAAAATTACGATTATGAAAAAGTGCGATATGAATACTTGCTACATTAAAATTCGCGAATAAAAAAAATTACAAATATGAAAAAAATCGATACAAAAATTTGCTTCTATAAAAATATGCTTTTGTGAAAATGATCTAACAAATCATAAATAATAGAGTTGGCCACCTGTCTTGGCCCTCTGGTGTTAACTAAAAGGCTTTTGGTAGTAAGCGCATCATCCGGATTGCTTAACTATTGAGGAACTTTTAACCGCCTCTGTGGTCTCAGACCCAGAGGTCCCGGGTTCGATTCCCAGCGGGGGGTACACCTTTGTGTGCTCGGTTTGGTTGGTGGTAGGGCTGTTAAGTCCGCATGGCTAGCTACCACCATCTTATTTAAGTGTGTCGCCATAACAACAATTCTTATGCATTGTTGTGTTCCGACAGTTTGAGATAAAATAGCCAGTTCCTCAGTGGTTGAGGATTCCGGGTGAAGCGCGTGTTAGAATGTAGAGTAAAGAGTTGACTAAAGATAAGATATGACAACCAAATATAGTAAATGAGAATTTAAGATAGCTGAGGCTGTAATCCCTGTCTGTAAATACTAGAAAATCAGGTAACGAAGTAATAAAAATTTGTTTCGAAATCCATGTAACAAATTATTTATTTATTAAAACTAGATTACACAATGTCATTTAAAGTTGATTTATTAAAGACTACATAGGAACTGTAGATAGGCAAACAAACATACTAAATTATTTTTACCACAGTGTTAAAACAATTTAACATCTCATATATCGCAAGGTACTATAGCAATGATTACCAAATTATATCCTTAGTTCGTAACATAATAATACAATAAAGATGTTGGGAATGATCATGAATAATTTGCCATACATTATGCGTAATACTTAGATTAAAACAAAAAGGGAAGATACAGCATGCTCCTACTTGTAGTCATTCAAAATATGGTCCTACTCAACTACATAAGCAAACACTCACAAACGCACACCTATAAAGTGTAAATCGAGCGAGCGCTGCGAGCGAGACAAAGCGGTAAGTTTCAACGTCAGCGCAAGGGAGTCAGCGAGTAGCGCGTTGACGTCTCGGTCGCTTCGCAACAGACGAGTAGGTACGTACGACCGATTCCGACTAGAGATGGGCATTTACCCGGTAAATACCCGACTTGTGGGTAAATACCCATTTTTACCTATTTTTACCCACCCATTTTTAATTTATACCGGGTAAAAATTAAACTAAGTTTAATTTAAACCAATTATTGAATTTGGTTAGAGATACTATTACATACCGACTAAAGCATATACTACAATCTAATACTTAGTAGAATTCTATTCATTTTCGAGCTGAGGCACGACTTAATCTTATCTTAATCTTAATAAACAAATTAAGATATTCAAAATGTTCATACGTTAGTTATCATTTCTAGTTAAATTTCTGTTTTAATTATATTATCATATCTGAGACATGCACCCTGGTATTCCTTGTTTTTTTTAGGTATTTGACATACGAATTACGAAGTCAACCTATTCCCGGTTCCTTAAAAACGTGTCCATGTTTACAGCTTCCTCATTCGATATAGAGAAATTCTAAGCATGCCATATTTTTGTGCATATTATGTGCAATCAAACGTTTCAGTCCTAATTTTTGTGCCACCACAACTTCGTTACTATGAGTTGTTTTATGTGTGTAAGCTGGAGACACGTGTCACCAGCTCGCACACGCCCGTTAAGACAAACCAGTGAGGTTAGGGTTTTGGACTATAGCTAGAAATTTTGTGCATAATTTGTGCACTAGGAACAAAAAAAACTAACCATCACACTCAAATACTGTTGAAACTACGAACATAAAACTGTGTGCGAGCTGGAGACACGGGTCTCCAGCTCGCACAGCTGTATCTTCGTAATTGTTCAAGCTACGGTTATGTATTATACCTCAAAATTTTGTGCAGAATTTGTGCATAAGGCACAAAAATTTTCAAAACTTTAACTCAAAAGGTTTTTGAGCTACGAACCGATAAGTATGTGTAAGCTGGTGACACGTAACACGGGCTAACACATGGTGAATTATTGTAACTGTATAAGATAGCGCTTCGTTTTAAAGATCAAATAATACGTTATAATTTGTGCACACACGAGGCAAAATTTCAAATCTCTGGGCCTCTTACTTTGTAAATTATAAGCCAAAAACTGTTTTCGCGCCAAAAAATTCAAAATAATGGCTCGGAAGCGGCTAAACGCGCGCCGATCGCGCCGTTGCCGTTCCGTGCGCTACACTATTGCAATCGAGTTTGAACTTGAGAGCTAGCTCAATTTAGTGTCATTTTAATTTGCGCTCTCGATCGTTTCGTTTCTATACCGAGAATTTTAGACTAGGAGACTGCTGATATAGGAAATTGGTTAATTTAAAATAAAAGCAGTCTATTTTATTTATGAATGTTCATAAAATATCCCTTTGCTTAGTTTTAAGTATTTACAATAACCTCATTAATATGATAAGTAGTGATAAAATTAGTCTGCCTGTATGTTTTTATTACCACGTTTTTATTAGGTAGCTTTCTCGTTTATTTGTTTATTTATTTGTCGACAAATGCAAACGATTTTATACTAGCTTCCCGATGAGCTAGACTTGCAACTTTGAACATAGGTCAGAACAGGATGACAATGCAATATTATGGTGTCATTGAGCTGATCTGATGATTCAGCCGGAAGAAGGCCACAGGATCTCTGTAAGAAAACCATGAAACCCCATTCAGGCTCATTTGATTAGTTTTGATGAGCACTCTGACGGGAGACGACTAGACGAGGTCCATGGTCTGATGATGAACCCGAAGGAAGGCCACAGGAACTCAGTATTGAAACCATGCAACCCCATCAAGTTTGGGCTCGTTTGATTCATCTTGACGAATACTCTGTTAGAAAAAAGGGTCCAGGGTCTGATGATGGAGCCAGAAGAAGGCCACAGGAACTCGGTATTGAAACCATGCAACCCCATCGAGTTTGGGCTCGTTTGAATCGTGTTGACGAGTACTCTGTTGGGAAATAGTGTTTAGGGTTTGATGATGAAGCCGGAAAAAGCCCACAGGAACTCTATAATAAAACCATGCTACCCCAACGAGTTCGGGGTCGTTTGAATCGCCTTGACGAGTACTTTATCGAGAAATAGTGTTCAGGGTCTGATGATGGAGCCTGAAAAAGGACACAGGAACTTTATAATAATACCACACAACCCCATCGAGTTTGCGCTCGTTTGATTCGTCTTGACAACTACTCCCAAGAATTTTTAGTTACGGCACGTTAACTAAAAAACAGTTACTACGCTACGATAACTAAACCATCAACCATTATGACAAGGGGTCGGTCAGCCATCAACACGTAGAAGTATTGGTAACTTGCAAACTTTTTAACTTGTAAATAGAAAAAGTAAGAATTATTTACTACTGGTAAAATAAAAAATTGAAATATTTAAAGCGAAAGACTTTAAATGATTGAAAATATATTTATTGTTAACACAACTGGTAAGTACATACAGAAACTAAGATATAATACGTCACGCTTAAAGAGATTCGCGGAGGATATCGTTAACTCAACCGTTCCCTTCGGCGATCGGGAAGCTCTCTCTCCGGGCGCCGGCCAGCGGACCCTAGCGTTGGCGCGGGCCGCAGGCGGGCGGGGGAAAGAAGGCGGAGGCATGCAGTGATGTTCGTATGCGCAGCACTGGCTTTGGCAATACTTTTATAAACCCCGCGTTACATTCTCCCCCTCTAGCCTAACTAAGGGTCCCCACAGTTGGGCTAGTCTAAAAATTTACGCGGTCTACCCCGTTTACGTTTCTCCCTAATAGGAGGTTCTACTTGTCCGGTAAAGGGCGTGAGATGCGAAACGTGATATTTGCCCACGTTTTTGCCGGTCTGAACGTTCTCCAGACTGTAAGTGGTGGGACTCACAATTGTCCCGATTTTGTATGGGCCGTCACGGCGTGGGATAAACTTTGCAGTCTGTCCACGTCCTGCGTCGTTCGGTCCCTGCGTTTTAAGTAAAACGAGGTCACCCACCTTATACTCTGGCGGTGCCCTCCGCTTCTGGTCAGCAATTTTCTTCTGGACGGCCTGCGCTTTCTCATGTGTGTCCCTAGCGTCGTCCAAAGTTGCAGCCATCTTCTTTAAGTAAGGTGTGATGCTGGGCACAAAATTATCGTGCTCTACAATCGCCCTCATGTCCGTTGCAGCATCGGAAGGAGCTCGCAGCTCTCTACCGAAGGTCAGGTATGCCGGCGAAAACCCTGTACTTCCTGTAATTGCAGAGTTCATTGCAAACCTGATCGCAGCGAGGTGTAAGTCCCAGGTGGTATGGTCTTGACCTACGAGCATGGCCAACTGAGGTTTCAGGTCCCTATTCTTCCGTTCTATAGGGTTAGCCTCGGGATGGTAGTAAGGTGTGAGTGACTGGCTGATCCCCAAAACATGGCAGACTTGCTGCATCACCTCACTCACGAACTGCACGCCGTTGTCACTGATGAGGCGGCGTGGTACTCCATACCTTAGAAAAACTTCGTTTGCCAGAGTTTGACCACATTCGACGCTGGTGGCACTTTCTAGTGGAAACAATTCCACCCAGCGCGAGCAGACGTCTTCTACAATCAGTACCCACCTGTTCTTCCTGGATGTCTCTACAAGAGGACCAAACAGGTCCACGGAGACTACTTCAAATCGCCTATTCACAGCAGGGGTTTGCAGCAATCCTGCCGGTTTGCGGTTGTCAGCTTTATATCTCTGACAAGGCACACAGTCCTTTATATAATTTGCGATGAACGTGCGCATGCCAGGCCAATAATATCTAGCACGAACACGGCTCAACGTGCGCTCTACGCCAAAATGTCCAGCAGTAGGCGCGTCGTGGAGGTCTGCCATGACTTGCCGGCGTTCTTGCTCAGGCACCACTAAGCAGCAGTCCTCTCCGTCGTCTGACTCTAAGCTGTACCTATAAAGGATTCCGTCTGATATGGTGTATCCGCGGTCGGACCATGGTCTCCCCCTAGAAGGTTCGTCGGACTCAATGTCTTCAATGATCTTGCGCACCTCTGGGTCTAGAAGTTGATTACCGCGGATCTCACTGCTGGTCCTCTTTGGCATATTGACAACTGTCATGCAAAACTGACATTCACCCTGATCCTGCAGAGAAACGGGTCGCGACAGAGTATCTGCAACCACATTCGAGCGGCCGGGTGTGTATTCGATACTAAGGTCGAACTCCTGCAACGTTAGAGCCCACCTGGCTAGTCGACCGCTGGGTGACCGTTGACTCATTAGCCATCGCAAGGGTTGGTGATCTGTCCTAACAATTACCTTCGCCGTTTCTACATAGCCGCGGAACTTACTAAGTGCCCACACGACAGCGAGAGCCTCTCGCTCGGTCGTGGAGTAGTTTCTCTCGGCGCTGGTGAGGAGTCGACTTGCGTACTCAATAGGTCTCTCGTCGTGTCCCTCCCCCTGCATTAAAACAGCCCCCAGGCAGTATGCGCTGCTATCAGTGCAGAGAACGAACGGCTTCGACTCATCTGCCTGACACAGAATAGGAGCAGATACAAGAAGAGACTTAATGCGCTCAAAAGCCTCCTGTTGCTCAGCGTCCCATCGCCAAACACTCGTCTTCTTCAGGAGGTTGGTAAGAGGTCTCGCGACTTCCGCGTAGTTATCAATGAAACGTCGGAACCAACTGGACGTTTGTAGAAAACTCTTTAAATGTTTAACATTTTGAGGGGCAGCCATGTTATCAATGGCTATTGTCTTTTCAGGATCCACTTGGATTCCACCTGGAACGATGACGTGCCCTAGGAATTTGACAGACTCTCTTGCAAACGAAGTCTTGTCCCTGTTAACCCTTAGTTTAAACATGGCCAGTCGATCAAAGACTGCTTCTAGGTCAGCCAGGTGCCTCTCGAAGGGTCCTGGTGACAGCAGAATCAGGTCGTCCAGATATGCCAGGAGTTCCACCTCCTTCAGGTTTGAACGGAACCTGTCCATCAACCTTTGGAAAGTGGCTCCAGAATTTCGAAGTCCCATCGGCATCCGCTTGAATCTGAAGGTGCCAAGAGGTGATGTAAACGCAGTCTTGTCTTGGTCCTCTGCGCAGACGCTGACCTGATGGTAGCCTGACCGGAGGTCCAGCGTAGTCATGTACTCACTAGTTTTGGCGGCGTGCAGGATGTCCTCGATGCGTGGGAGCGGGTACCGGTCCGGCTCTGTAACGGCGTTGAGCTTCCGGTAGTCAATGCAGAGCCGTAAGCTTCCGTCCTTTTTACCCACCAGTACGACGTTGGAAGCCCATGGGGATTCGCACTCCTCAATGACATCATCTCGCAGCAGCTTATCAAGCTCCTTCTGCAAGGCCTCTTTCCGGTTTTGAGACATCCTGTATGGCGGACAAGAAATGGGTTCCTGTTGTGGACTTACCTTAATTCGGTGCGTGGCGAACTCCGTAGGTGGTCCGTCACGTGCAAACTGTAGCGCGCGCTTATCGATAAAAGCGTTGAGTGTACGCTTCTGCTCTGGCGTTAACTTCGTACCTTCATCCGAGCGCAAAGTTAACTCAGTAGAGGCGGCGCGCATCAGGTTAGTATCCGCCGAGCTAAGCGTGTAGGTATAAACAAAATCATAAGAGTGTCCGGGATTGTCCGAAAACATCCATGTACGCCGGGCAACGTCTATGATCATACCGGCCCGTGCTAAGAAATCTACACCTAAAAGCGTCTTCGTGTCATCGCCGGGTAACACCAATAGTTGACAACGCACGCTACGACATTCGATAACAATATCAACTTCGGCTGTTAACAGATCTTTCCAACCCTGTGTTCCGTCAGCTAAATGTACGTAACGCCTAGTGTCACTAAATTTTACTCCTGAGTCAACTAAGACTCGGTATAAGAGGGGACTCGCTATACTATGTGTAGCCCCAGTATCTACAATCGCAACTCCGTTACGGCCCATAACACTAATATTTACCATCGGGTAGGATTCGTGCGCACTCACTGTCGTTAATTGTACACACGAATTTCTCGTACCCGTACAAACGTTACTGTGCTTGTTCTCAAAACCGTTGTTTACAACAACATTGTTAAACGACGACATTGGTTTGACACAATTATCACATTTCGACCTCACGACCCCCAGTTTACCGCAACCGTAACAACGCAGCCCTTTCTGTGTAGTGTCGCTAGTCGACTCCTTAATAATAGAGACTTTTTCAAGATTGCGACACTCGTCACTTGTATGACCGAATAATTTACAGTACGTACATCGCGGTCTTATCTTACTTCTATTGTTATTGTTACTTGCCGCGCGCGTAGGTGAATTAGATCGTGTCAGGTTACTGTCGATCGTGGGGACCGGCAATGTTTTGGTTTGGGAATGCGATAAGGAATTCCTCGTATTCGTATTACTTATAATAGTGTTCACCTTATGGGCTTTGTATGTATCCTCCGCGATCCTCGTTTTGTACATTAATTCATCTAAACTACGAACATTTTCGCGGGGTACTCTTTTCGTTACACGTCTATGCAATAATCCGTAGCAAATGTCTAATTGCACCACTTCATCGAGCTTATACGGAAGTTTCGATAATAACGCGCGCACTTTACACAAAAAGGTTTCTGCGCGTTCATCTTCCCGTTGCTCGGCGGCGTAAATCTGCCGTAGAATTTGGTGCGCGGGCTGCACCACGCCATACATAGCGCGAAGACGGGCGATGGCGTCCGGCCACGTCGACACCGACGCCTTGACGCCGCGCCACCATACTGCCGCTTCCGCTTCGAGTAGCATTGGTAATCCCCGGAGGGCATGGTAGTCACTCACCGCTGCGCACTCCTTAAATACCTCGACGGCGTCCAGGAATGCTTCCAAGACTTCGGCGTCTTGGGATGACCCGTCGAAACGCGCCGTGCACTTGGTGAAGTTGGCACCGGCACCGGCGCTGGTACTGGCGGCGGCGCTTTTGTCGCACGCCTTGGTTGTTGGAGAGGCCCCGACTGGGGAGGAAGTCCTTAATTCGCCACTGGACTCCATTAGCGAGTTAATGAGGGTTCTGTTGGCTTCTGTTTGCGCACGCGTGATCGACTCGATCAGCGTGGACAGGAACTGATCCATCGGCAGCTGGAACGCCGGTGGTTGTGTCGGCCTCGTGCCGGCACTCGGTTCGTCAGCACGGCCGGGTTCAACGACAGTGTCATCTCCTTCAGTGAGCGTGAGGTCATTCTCATCTTCTTCTTGCTGTTGACGGAGCGCTTCTCCTTTCCTCGTTATCGGCATCTTCACGTCGCGAACTTACGAGTGATGATAACACTTAGGATAAGGTGGAATGTCCGTACTTCTAGACAAGGTAAGTAGATGGTTGGGCACGTTTCACGTACACGGTTTTTATTGTTTATGTAAGTATAACTTTGTTACAAACGCGGTTCGAGCCACAAGTATGGGCGCCAGTTTAAAGCGAAAGACTTTAAATGATTGAAAATATATTTATTGTTAACACAACTGGTAAGTACATACAGAAACTAAGATATAATACGTCACGCTTAAAGAGATTCGCGGAGGATATCGTTAACTCAACCGTTCCCTTCGGCGATCGGGAAGCTCTCTCTCCGGGCGCCGGCCAGCGGACCCTAGCGTTGGCGCGGGCCGCAGGCGGGCGGGGGAAAGAAGGCGGAGGCATGCAGTGATGTTCGTATGCGCAGCACTGGCTTTGGCAATACTTTTATAAACCCCGCGTTACAAATAGCTTTATTAAAAATAATAAAAGTATCTTTTTTTTCGTTATCTGTGGATTGGGTTTGAAATAGGTACATATAAAATTTAACATCTACCTACTTACTAGCATTTGAAAATAACTTTAGGTACTTACTCATAAGATAACAAAGGTACGCCTACTATTGAATCTAGGTGATCTACTGCGGATGGACAACATCTACATAAAGAAGCCATAACTGGAGGTTAGTATAGGTAAGCAGCAGAACGATTAGATAGAACACAATTAAATTAATTTTTATTATAGTTCTTTTTCTATAGAATTTACAATAATGACGAAAAAGGCCGGCGCACAGAAAGATGCGCGTAATAAAATGCCCGCTTGCAAAGTGTTAAACTATAGCTACATAAATTTAATATCGGTGATAACAGTATCGACCATATCTACGGACTATTAAAAATTCATGCAATATCGTGTTTTTTTCCACTATATAGTTTCAGAACGCATCGAACGTTTATAATAATTTTATTTTATTAAACTTTTACAAGCACATTTGTTTGTTAAAAACTACAGATTAATGATAACTCAATAAATATCAGGGATACGGTACAATATTCTTGAATTCGATCACGTACAATATAGTGAACTCAACGCACACCGCATTCCTGACGCGATATAGTGTTTTCCAAAATAGGTATAGTTTCAGAACGCATCGATATCGGATCTGACGATATTGATGCAATAAATACGTTTCAGTAACCTTATACGATTTGTATCGCCTACTCCTAATTTTAGCGGAAGCGGAAGAAATGGAAGAGGTGATTGCGCTTTATTACATGTCGGCAAATAATTACTATTTATTGCATCTTTATTATTTTTATTAATTATTAATTCGTAATATTGTATTACTTTTAATACTTTATCGTTACTCCAATCCATAATTATCGAAACAGAATAATATCGATAGTCGTATTTGCAACACGTTCACACCTCTAGTTGTCTAGCAGTCAACTAAAGTGTGCGAAGGAAATGTGGCCGCACGAACATTATCGCGACAAAATCCTTGATGTGCGGCAATTTACCAACAGCGCGGCGCGTCAACGCCATGATACAACGCGCTAACGCGAAGTGTTTGGCCAGACGTGTCGCGAAAACGCAAATCTTCGCGCTAGCGCGATAATGTGGCCCTAGCATTACATTGGGATGCCCCAGCAGACTAATCGCAAAGTCATCGATCACCATAGAGTACATTTATTTTTATTTATTTATTTACATTTAACCATGGGAAGTAATACAATCTAATATTAAAATAAATTACTTTCAATGGTTAAAATTTATTCTGTGACGGTCGATAGCGATTAGTTTGCTGGAAAGCATCCGTTCTTTATCGAATTAGGCTCAAGTATTCAACCATTTTGTCGTTCTGCACTCCTCCATAATGTTTATCATTATGCCAAATCTAATTATTTAATGGGCGATTTTCCGAGATCAAAAAAAAAAAAGAAATTGGTTCGTAAATGACTTCATAGATGGCGCTTAGCATAGATTAGTATGGCGCTTAGTAAAAGGCGGGTTCATGAAGAGCACGTGTATGGCTGCGTAATATTTATTCTATTCCAAAATAGAAATAGGTTCTGGATGTCCTTAATATAAATAGGTAAGTAAATACTATTTTTTTATTCTTTTGGTAGACAAGTAAAAGTGTAGAATTTATTACAGCCCATAAGTAGCCCAGCTTTCATAAAACGACATCTATCGAATGTTTTTGAACTAATTTTTACTTTTTAATTTGGGCTGTCAGAAAATCGCCCATTGTCTCAACAACAAAAAATAGTAGCGCACGGAACGGCAACGGTGCGCTTAGCCGCTTCCGAGCCATTATTTTGAATTTTTTGGCGCGAAAACAGTTTTTGGCTTATAATTTATAAAGTAAGAGGCCCAGAGATTTGAAATTTTGCCTCGTGTGTGCACAAATTATAACGTATTATTAGATCTTTAAAACGAAGCACTATCTTAAACAGTTACAATAATTCACCATGTTACGTTAGCCCGTGTTACGTGTCACCAGCTTACACATACTTATCGGTTCGTAGCTCAAAAACCTTTTGAGTTAAAGTTTTGAAATTTTTTGTGCCTTATGCACAAATTCTGCACAAAATTTTGAGGTATAATTCATAACCGTAGCTTGAACAATTACGAAGATACAGCTGTGCGAGCTGGAGACCCGTGTCTCCAGCTCGCACACAGTTTTATGATCGTAGTTTCAACAGTATTTGAGTGTGATGGTTAGTTTTTTTTGTTCCTAGTGCACAAATTATGCACAAAATTTCTAGCTATAGTCCAAAACCCTAACCTCACTGGCTTGTCTTAACGGGCGTGTGCGAGCTGGTGACACGTGTCTCCAGCTTACACACATAAAACAACTCATAGTAACGAAGTTGTGGTGGCACAAAAATTAGGACACATTTGATTGCACATAATATGCACAAAAATATGGCATGCTTAGAATTTCTCTATGTCGAATGAGGAAGCTGTAGACATGGACACCTTAAAAACTACTTTTTTATAATAGATGGGCTTGCTCTTGGCCACATTCTTATCCGTAGGATTAAGAAGAAGCCGACGATGGAGCGAGCTTGCCCAGAAGCAGCCTATTCCCTCGGGCTTTAAAGATGTTGTAACACATAAGCAAGATAACAGTACACACTTAGAACTTTTAACAGTTCAAAGATGAATGTGGTTTGTGTAAGAGCTTTGGGAATAGCCATATACTGAATAAGGTTGAGTACGGACCCTTAAAATACTTAACGCTTAATAAATTCTGTATTTCTGTCCTTTCCTTCTTCACGCTTAATAACCAATCTCCGTAAGATTATTAGACAGACGTTATTAAGCATTACGCATTCCAGGTGGCTTAAATCTGAAAAACAGTGCCTTCGGCAGCATTTATCTGATTAACAATAATCTATACTGCTATTATTAAAGCAGTTTGTAGCGTTTGAAACAGCTAATTGCTGAATAAAGTATCACCTTCTGAATAATATTGTTTACATAATTCTGGTATTCAGCTGGATACTGAATAATTGTTTTTACTTTATCTTTAAACTGTATAAGATTCTATGTTGTACTAATTATTCAGCTGCTGAATAAACAATATTATTTGTGTTTTTAATAAGCTTATTTCAGTACAATAAAGAGTTTCAACTAACTTATTCAAATTAAAGACCACATTTGTATTGATATAGCGCCCATAGCTTAATACCAGCAATTAGAATATTATTGTACGTATTTATTTTATGCGTTGTTTAAATCATGGATCAAAAGTCGTGGCAAAAGCGTAAAGAACCGGTCATATCGAAAGAAAATTGTTAAAAGAATATTTAAATATCAGCAGTAGTAATTGTCCAAGTGTCATCAGCAGTAATGATCATGACAGTATTTGTGAAAATAGTTTAAACGAAACTGAACCCGGTCCCAATCAGCAAGCGAGTTTTCCCTTTAATGATAAGTGTTCCGTCCTCAAAAAAAAATATAACAGATTTTGGGATTGGAAAACCGAAAGATCTAAAAATCTAAGTATACAGAAAATTTCATTTCTGAAATGGTTATTTTATTAGCAGAAGGTATCACAATACAAGAAAATAAAATTAACGTTGCGATAAAATGTTTTATTTGCGTTGTTTGTTTGTTTCATCGTAAGCCAATTGTAATGGCGTTGGGACGGAGACCCGAAATGAAACAATGTCTTGCGTTGAATCAATTCTCCTTTATCCTCTAGTGTATCATCTTAAATACTAATTAACATCACATCTATACGTGACTAGAGGAAGGACGCCTTGTCAATCAGGAAGACCTTAATTATCACGTACTATTGAGTACGTGCTGATAGTGTAATTCACTATATCACACCTCCCCTGAAAAGGCTAGGCATCCCTTCCCTGAAAAGTAAACTCTTATTTTCTAAATATCTTAGTCCTATTCTTATGAACTATATATTCTTTATTATTCTTTAATATTTTTACATTAGTACCTAGCTCTTCTAAAACTTCAAATGGACCTAAATACAAGTCATTCAATTTATTATAATTTTCATTCTTATACAAGAGTAGATCACCTTTTTTGTAGTGTACTTCCTTACAATCTAAATCATAATTAGTTTTTCTACTTTGTTTTGATATTAATAAGTTGTTCCTGGCATCAATATGAGCTTTTTGCAATCTAAATTTTAACTCCGATGGATAATTGTCGTATACATATAAGGGATCAACTTTACTAACTAAATTACTAGGTACGTTACATGTTTTCCCAAAAACTAGTTCATAAGGGGAGTATTTGGTACTAGTATTTACAGAATTATTATAAGCAAAGCACCAATATGGTATCCAGGTACTCCAATTTGCCGACTGATTCTGTGTTTGTATTCTCAAGTAACATCCGAGATGTTTGTGCCAGTTTTCTAGCGAACCTATACTCTCATGATGATAGGGTGTTGAATTTAACTTATTAATATTTAGCAATTTACATACTGTTTCTAACGTGGAATTAATAAATTCCGTTCCACAGTCAGTCGCAATAACCCTGGGAGTACCATATCGTAAAATAAAATTTTTAGTAAAAACCCTAGCAACAGTTTCAGCTGACTTATCAAGTATTGGGTAAGCTTCTACAAACTTTGTCAATTCGCATTGTATTGTTAATATGTATTTATTACCCAAATTATCGACCTCCAACGGCCCCACAATATCTAAATATAATTTTTCAAAAGAAGTAGATGCTGTAGTGGTTATTACCATTTTCTCTTTATTATTTTTATTACAAAATTTCTGCTTTTGGCAATCTTTACAGCGAGTCACATATTCAGTTATGTCTTTTTGCATATTACTCCAAAAATATTTTTTTCGAATTTTCTTAGTCATTTTATTTATGCCTACATGACCACTTGTCGGCAATAAATGATAATCATTTAGTATAACACGTATCAAGTCTTTATTTGTAACATGTTCAACTTGGTTATTAATAATACATAACCGCGGTAATTCTTTATGTTTCATGAAAGTTTGGGTCAAAATTTTAATAAACTTTTTATTAAACCCATTTTTAATCACAACGACTTCTACAATATTATATTTTTTACATAATGCACTCAGTTCTCCTATCGTTGCGTCTCGGCGCGCCTCTGTTAGTAGAGATTCCTGATTTATGTAAATAGTAGAGTCACTAAATAACATATCACCCGTCTGTGAGACGTATCTTTTCTTTTTCCTCAACTTCACGAAGTTTTCATACATACATACTAACGGAGGCTGGTCCTCGTTTCTAAGGGTACTACTATAATACTCTATTCCGTCTATTAGTTGGTTAATTTGCGTTTCGTCGCAATCTACTACTGGGAGGAGCGTGAGCGCGACTTTTAGATCGAACGTGGCCTTGGTTGTGATCGTTTCTGAATGATGCGGGTTAACGAGTGACTCGATTTCCTCAAAATTACATAAAAACTTTGACGATATTGCTTTTGTTATTTGTAATTCTACAGCATCTATCCCTTTTTTACATAAGTCTGCAGATATTTGTTCAAAATTATTTTTAATTTCCTTTGCTCTTAAAAACTTATTCTGCCCCTGAGCGGAATAACGTTTGTCCTTACTTTATTTAATAATAGAGTCTCTAATAGCCTTAAGCTCACTCAAGAGTTCTGACAGGTTTGCCATGAACACACTTTAGAAAAAAAAAAATCACTCACACACACACATAGATTCTTGGTAGCATAGTTATATTAATTCGTGCTGGCTTACACGTTCTGTGCTGGTCCAATTGCCCGTCGAACCGCTCTGCGTTCTACCTCTTCTAATAGTCGTGCGTTGAAGTAACGTAGCAGCCTAAGTACTATATAGCCCGCTAGTACAACGACGATGGTCAGTAAAAAGATCTCTGAAAGTTGCATCCCAACGGCCAAGGGAGTTGATGCTGCCGCCGATTGAGTTGGTGATTGACTGACAATAATATTGTCAACAATTTTGGCTTACAGTTTTTCTTCTTATTTCCTTCGTCCTTCTTGTAGGCCCGTGTAGCACTATTTTCCTGATATTTTGTAGACTTCAACTAGCGATTTCGCGGCGCGGACTTGTGACACCATGTCACGGTCGCCATGTAATGGCGTTGGGACGGAGACCCGAAATGAAACAATGTCTTGCGTTGAATCAATTCTCCTTTATCCTCTAGTGTATCATCTTAAATACTAATTAACATCACATCTATACGTGACTAGAGGAAGGACGCCTTGTCAATCAGGAAGACCTTAATTATCACGTACTATTGAGTACGTGCTGATAGTGTAATTCACTATATCACACAATCTGCGCGAGGTTGGACACTGCTGTCTTTACTTAATTAATAAATCCGCATTATATCTTGGCCATCGAAGTTGTTCTTTGTTCTTCCATTGGGTCGGCACAGTACACAAATCTGAATGACCCTTACAACGTGTTGAAATTATTTTAAACGTCATTTTTCTGAAACAAATTAAAAATTATAATTAATAATATAATAATAAGTCCGCCATTTGTACATCCTATTGTTGTGCAATAAACATTAAATAAACTAGGGCCCAGTGCACACCACACACACGAAACCTGCAATTTTTTTAAGCATAATAGATACTATTAATATAATAGTCTTTTTCACGAAAAAAAAATAACAAAGATGCTGTGATTTTAAATGTAAGTAATCAATTTAGTGAAAGCCTGATGGGAAAGTTACACATTATAAAAGGTTTTTGTTCGTTTGATTAGAGAACCCTAAAAATGTGAGTAACTAATATAGAAATGTGGTCAACTATATAAATGTTATTCATAAGTAAGTGTAAAGAGACTACTATTTTTCAAGTTATAGTTTAGTAACAAAACATGTGTGCACTTTTATTCAGCATTATGAAACAAAACATCGATCGCCATTGAAATCTTTGTAATTAATTCTTACAAGGAATTTACGAGATCACCAAAATGCTTATTAATCTTACAACTACAACATTTCCAACTCAAGTCATGTTATTTTGTTGGATAAAATTGCTAGAATTAGATAATTCATCACAAGTACTTTTGTCAGACCTAGTATGTATGTATGAAAATACTATTTACAACTAATTATCTTGATTATTAGCGAGGCGCGTCATAAAAATTAAAACAAAACACGTACTATTCACGACAAAATTACTTGCGCACTAATAATTAACATGTAGCAGACCGCTAACTTGTAAATTAAAATTTACTTACCGAATAAATTTAAAGTTCACGTCATGTCAAATAAAGGTATCGACATTATTATTGAACCCAATTTATTTCTTCTTTTCCCAATTTCTATGAATATTGCTTGCATAAATGTCAACAATAAATTAAATGCTTAATAAATTCTGAATACTCTAACCAATTCGACCTAGCTGAATAACTGAGTTGTAAAAGCTTTATAAAAGCAATGTGTGCAGTTATTCAAAAGTTATTAAGCTAATTGAAACATTATTAAGCTCCTACTCAATTGTTACTCAGATGTTATTCAGCGTTAAGCATTCAAAATTGGGGCCCTTTTTGCTTGAATAACAGCTGAATAGACGGTACTCAGGCGTTATTCAGCTTAGTATTCAGCTTATGCTCTTGATGAGTGCTCTTAATCAATCTTTATTCAGCACGTCTGTGTTACTTGGGTGGGCTATATGCACTCGGGAACACAGACGCCGGCAGGGAATTCCATACCTTGGCTGTACGCATTATGAATGAAAACGAATAGCGCTTGGTGCGTATGAGTGGAATATCAAAAGGGTGGTAAGTAACCCGCCGTACGTCTGGACTCTCGATGGTAGAAAGGGGACGGTGGAATGAGCTCGTGTAGCTCAAAAGCACACTTTTCGAAGTACAACCTGTAAAATACCGACAAGCATGCAACTGAGCGACGGACGGTGAGCAAGACTGTGAAGCTTGGTTTTCACAAGTTAATCGTCACCTATAAGTTTTCTGGCTCTGCGTTCTACTGAATCGAGCGCGGCAAGGTGATATTTTACTTAGCCGTCCCAAAGGTGGCAGGAATACTCCACGCACGACCGGACTTGTGCTTTATATAGAGTTAGAAGCTGTCCCGGCGTGAAATATCGCTTAACCTTATTTAGAACACCCAGCGTTTTCGACGCAGTTTGAGCCTTGATTTCGATGTTGTCGCCCAAGTTGAGATTGGAGATCAACTTCATGGAGAGGAGATCGAAGTTGTCGGTAATTGGTACATCTACACCCCGGAAAGTAGGAGGCAGGTTAAAAGGACTCCTTTTAGCCGAGAACAAACACGCCTGCGTTTTGGTGGCGTTAAAACTGACGAAATGGTTGTCACCCCATTGGGAGACAAGACTTAAAGTCAACCATGGACTCTCTTAAGGAACGAACTTCCTCTCCGCCGACCCTTGCGCTAGACAGACACCTCTTTGTGACCGTGCTGTCGTCTGCATACCCAACAATTCCCGGCTTGAGCAGATTGTTATTATACACCAAGAAAAGGGTAGCAAAGAGAACGGAACCCTGAGAGACCCCAGCATCGATAGACATGAGGTCGAAGGAACAGCCATCAATGACTACTCTGATTGACCGTTCACTTAGGAAGTCCAAAATCCAGACACGAAAATTAGCAAAGATGCCGTACGCTGGAAGTATGCTCAGCAAGCCAGCGTGCCAGACCCGGTCAAAGGCTTTCGATATGTCAAGCGACACGGCAAGCGCTTTGCCATATTTCTCGGTTGCCTCGCCCCAGCAATGAGTAACGTACACCAGAAGGTCCCCCGTGGAACGGCCCCGCCGAAAGCCATATTGGCATTTGCAAGCTTCCAGGACTGAGGAACCGCTCTAGTAAGAAGAGAAAGGCGGTACAGACGCGTTAGAACCGGAGACAATTCAGGCGCACATACCCTAAGTAGTCTAGCTGGAATACCGCCCGGGGCCCTGGCCTTATTTATTTCATTTTATAAAAATCACATAATTCAAATGACGCTGTATAAAGTGGGTAATGTAATTATCATTCTCCCTGTTACTGCAAGCTGGCAACGGCGCACGCGAAAAATATAAGGTGACTGCTAGAAACCGCAGGAAACTTCAAGGGCTGGTCAGGTCAAGTGTTTTAAAAATGACAAAAAAGGAATTCGTGTTTTTTTCATTTTTAATCTAACGCTTAACATAATAGTAATAACAGTTAAAAAGAGGCCCGATCATCGATGTAACTCATGCTCCTGTCCCTTCAGGGAGGAGGTCTAGGAGAGGCAGGGCCTTTGGGGGCGACAATCAGCCTGCAGCGGGCGGGTGCCATTGGGCACCGACCACCTACGCTAGGTTGGTTCGGTCACTACCCTGTATGCGCCCATGCTCGTGGCAGGGATCGGGTGAACTCCTCACCTTCGTCGCCACCCCCTCTCCCATCGGCTCGGCTATCCCCTCCACTTATGGTGGTGCTTGGGATCCGTTGGCGCAAGGCCACCTCCCGCCTCGTGCCAGTAGGAGGGGAGGGGATTCGGGTCCCCAATAGGAAATTGTTGCCCACCTGCTCGTTGCTCCCCAAACCAGAGACTGTTTTGCTTCATACACCCTCTGTTTGCGTTTGGGGCCTTGATGGCAGCGCTCACCAGACTTGCGCCCGGTTGGACTCAGGGCTGTATTGTGTTGAGTTGGCTTACGAGTTGGAATCGCGTTATTAATGATGTTCATTAATAACGCGATTCCGATAACGCCCATAAATTAAAAATATTTTTATTTTCATTTTATGCGCGTTATCGGAACCATAACATAATTGATGCTATCGATAGTCGTTGGACTTAACTGCACCTTAAACACGCACATTTCATTTCAGTTGTAAAAAGAAAATAAAAGGGGTCTTATTGCACTTTGCAGACTAACGTAGGTACTTATCGCCCAGCTGACGCGAACGGGTCAACAGACGATGGTCGGCAGGCCGGCCGTCGTTGCCCGCGCGTTGTAAATGTTCGTTATTTTTAATTGTTTTTGATTTCATTTTTCTTATGTTATTGCTTTAAAATAAATTTGGTACACAAAGACTATCCAATTAAAATTCAAAAAATGAATTATTTAATTAAAAATGTCAAAAACACCAATTCCTTTTGTCATGTTTAAAACACTTGACCTGGACCAGCCTTTGAAGTTTCTTGCGGTTTCTAGCAGTCCCCATAATACCGCACGCAGCCTCTCGCCCCCCACTCCACGTGGTATTTTTCGTACGCGAACATGTTCATTCGAAGTGCATTTCAACTAGCTAGATGTGCGCCATTTTGTTGTGTTTTACTTGAAAATAGACGTTGATTAAAGATTTAAAATATAATCAACTGTGTTTTATTTGAAATCAATATTTTATCTTCAATGGCCAAGATCGAAACTAACATCGTAGATCGTTTTAAGGATAGTAAAGCCAATTAAATATTTTTATAGACAGTATTAAATTTTTACCCGGTATTTAATAAAAATACCCGGTATAAAAAGGTATAAATGGGTAAATACCCTTTTTTACCTTTCCTCCCAATTTTACCCACGACAATTTTTATCCACCCGCCCATCTGTAATTCCGGCGCCACTGCGGAGTAGCGTCTTTCTCTTTTTCACACAGTAGAATATCCACAATAGTGCGATGTAGCCTGTTCGCTCGGCAAATTGTGACTGAAGTGAAATTGTGCCTTTAGGCCTAATTTTGGCGGCTCACTCACAAGACGCTAATGCCGTATCTTCCCTTTTTGTTTTAATTTAAGGCGTAATACGTTTACATGTAGGACTCCAACACAATACATAACACACAACAACAATTATACACACAAAAATAATAAAAAGGGTATAATGAAAACAATTACTTAACTTCACATGACGTAGCTGCTTGTAGATAATAATTAATAACTGCTGAACCGAAGGCCAACTTCCTATTATATACCCCCGTAATCCCACTTAAGGCTGATTTCACAGTCACGCGTTTGATCAGCGCCGGTCACACGCGCGCGCTACACTACATAGTAGTTTCGCGTTTGAACGCGTGCGTGACTATGAAACGCAACCACTATCTAGAATTGTAACCGCGTGCGTGTGGCCGGCGCTGATCAAACGCGTGACTGTGTAATCAGCCTAAGATGAACAGATTAACAAACGGTTGGTAGTGCTGGTATCAACTAATCACAATTAATTTATATTTTAAACAACACTAATGTACATAAACAAAGCACAGTTAATGAAAAACTGTTTTGAAATAGGTCAAGATTATTGTAACAACTATAACAAGCATGAAACTATTGATTTGATCCATTAATTACAATAATAAATTATTCAGTATCACTGACCAATCACAGATGATGTCACATTTTAAGCAATATCATTCATTGTACTAAGACAATATACAATTATTGAAAATGGATTTTAAAATAGAACAACTTATTTATAACAATCTTAGCAATCATTAAACTATCGACTTTATGCAATAAATACCAAAATAGAGTATGCTGCTAGCATTGACCAATCGTAGACGAGGTCACATTAACCAATCATAGACGATGTCATATATTTTGAAAATATCTTAATGAAATGATTATGCAAAATTATAAAACAGCGCCATCTCGACGATTTGACTTTTAAATCGTGCTACGGTACGAGTTCTACGAGAATTTAGGAAACTTGCAAGTCATGGTCTTATTGGCAAGTATATAAAATTGGGTAAAACAATTAATATTTCGCCACAGGCACCCACAGGCATATTACGTAAAAAGCGCATGGTAGTTTAAAATCTATAGAGCAACATCTAATTCCATTTCGAAACCTAAGAACCCAGGCCTATAAACTTATTAATTAGCTAACGATAACCATGTACATGGGGTCTATAAATTATCCATAGATTAGCTTCGATACTTGACAGCTGTTTCTTGGGATCGTAAATTAAATATTAATTACTGGTCAAGTATGTACCTACCTACCTAACAGCTTGTTTATTGGCTAGCGGGCTGATTAGGAATTCTATTTGCGATAGAATGAACAAGATTGGGCTGGAGTTAATGAAAACTCATGTTTTTGAGTCAACAACATACATACATATAATCACGACTATTATCCCCGAAGGGTTAGTCAGAGACTAGCCAATGAGGACCGCAAACGCAGTGCTCTACCATAGTTCAATTTTCACCAAATAACGACTGCAAATGTGCTCAGCGTGACAGGTGGTGAGCCCATCGCCTCTCTATGCTGTTGGATGTATGTGCAGTCTTTAGTCCGTTCGCCTTTTACGACACCCAAGGGAAGAGAGTGGTTGGTAGTATTCTTAAACCGCTACCCGACATAACAACAAAACTAACACTTAGTTGGAGTAAGTACTTGTTTACATGCCGCGGTCCCGAACCACCCGGCGACAGGTGTTTTAGTGTGTAGGGCCCCTTTTCTCCAGAATCCCAGTCAAGGCCTTTGGACCTTTGAAAGCAGGCTCTAAGGGTCCCACATAACCAGCGGGCTCCTCCATGCCCGCTGTGTATCCATAAAA
Organism: Scoparia ambigualis; assembly: GCA_963921215.1. Lineage (NCBI taxonomy): Eukaryota > Metazoa > Arthropoda > Insecta > Lepidoptera > Crambidae > Scoparia > Scoparia ambigualis. The sequence continues at coordinate 9,822,793 of OY992528.1, read as the reverse complement.
GGGTTGTTGTACATTCGCCACAAAGTTAGTGTGCCACGTTTTTGTAACTCCATACATTGAAAGTAAATTCGCCACAGGTCTTCATACAGTACATCATTTTTGCATAAAGTACCGGTAGCAAGGAAAGTTTGTTTTGAGCGCTCGAAATAAAAGGTAGTTATTTTATTCTAAAATTATTGATGTTTTTACTACACTTGTTGTTTGATTTTTCAGCTGTCTGTGCCGAAAATAAGTGTGTAGCGAATTTACACATACTTTTATTTGTGGCAAACTAACTTTGTGGCGAATGTACAACAACCCCCATAAAAGGATTTCACCTTCTATAAAAAAAGGTACTTACTTGTTTACATTCTAAATGTCTTGTTTGGAAATAAGGCTAATGTAAAAGTAAAGTAGGTGCAACCTCGTATACTGTCCCACGGCTGGGCAAAGGCCTCCATCGTTGAAATCGAGCCATCGCTACAATTGGCTATTTGACAGTTGTAACAATAAAATATGAAATATGTCCGAAATGGTAGTTTATGATTTAACGATAATTATGCAATAGTTTTTTTTTTATTGAGATAATTTGTAAATATTTTATTTTTACAAAATTAATTTGCGATTTTTTATCTGTGGATTATAAGACCCGAAACACGGGCGGCAAGGGCGGCCATGATTGAGCTTCATGTGACGTCATAATTTCACTAAATTATCAAAAACTATATGTCAGGTTTCAAGTTAAGTTTCTATATTTATAGAAATGTGACGTCACAGAGCAAAATGTCACGTGACCAAACGTTTTCGCACGAAATTTGAAATCAATAAAGAAAAATATGTTTTTTTCCGTTAAATAAAGGTTTTTTCGAGAAAGAAATTATTGTACGGGATATAAAATAAGTGTTTGTAACTTTTTAAATACTTTTTCGAAAACTGTCAAGTAGCCAATTGAAGAGGTTAGCTTTAAACACCAATCACCACGCTCGCCAAGTGCGGGTAGTTGTTCCCAAATCCGGGCTGTGCATGGAAAAATCCGAAAACACATTTTGCAGGGTCTGGGAATTGAACTGGGGACCTCCGTATATCCGACTCGGCCTCGATGGGCAACCGCTTCACCAAAGTGGTCATCAAGGTGTTAGGAAAGTAAATTAAGTAACTGAATTAGGGTTCCGTAGCCAAATGGCAAAAAACGGAACCCTTATGGATTCGTCATGTCTGTCTGTCCGTCCGTATGTCACAGCCACTTTTTTTCGAAACTATAAGAACTATACTGTTGAAACTTGGTAAGTAGATGTATTCTGTGAACCGCAATAAGATTTTCACACAATAATAATAAAAAAAATTTTTTGGGGTTTCCCCATAGAACTGAAGCTCAAAAAATGTTTTTTCATCAAACCCGTGAAATACGTGTGGGGTATCTATGGATAGGTCATCAAAAATGATATTGAGGTTTCAAATATCATTTTTTTCTAAAACTGAATAGTTTGCGCGAGAGACGCACTTCCAAAGTGGTTAAATGTGTGTGTCCCCCCCTGTAACTTCTTTTTTTTTAAACTAAAAAAAATATATTACCATGCAAATTCCATCGAAAATTGGTTTGAACGAGATCTAGTAAGTAGATTTTTTTATACGTCATAAATTAACTAATTAATTTAAAAAAAATACACTATTATTAAAACATCGATCAAAGTTTTAAAGATAATGGTACGGAACCCTTCGTGCGCGAGTCCGACTCGCACTTGGCCGGTTTTATATTTTTTTATTAAATGTGTAATCGAGTCCCGTAGCGGTGAAAGAATACTACCTACCTCTTTTCGCTTGGGAACACTGTGCCTTGGGTGTCGTAAAAGGCGAACGGACTAAAGACTGCACATACATCCAACTGCATAGAGAGGCGATGGGCTCACCACCTTTCACGCTGAGCAACATGTGCAGTCACTATTTGGTGAAAAGTGAACTATGCAGAGGACTGCTGTTGCGGTCCTCATTGCCTAGTCTCTGACTAACCCTTCGGGGATAATAGTCGTGAATATCTGTATTATTCTGTATGTATGTAATAAAAAAATACATCACCACTCTTAGGAACCATCAGTATAAAATTAAAATCAATTCTTTCTTAGTGTGGCGATTCACCACAATAAAAACGCGGCACGGACGGACAGTTCACTCAACTCCCAACTGCGTTAGCTGCAATAACGAACTATAACCACAGAATAACTAATAGTACTAGGTCTATAACACAATTACCCCCGTTAGTTGTCCTCGAGTAATTAATTCAGCCGTCTTAGCCCGTCACTGGGCTGGCCGTAATTTATCGTCGCAGGAGGAGAAAAATCTTAAACAGTTTAAACGGGAGTCCGGAGTCCGGACACACTGCTGATCCAACTCTAGTCCGCGGGGAAATATTGCATAGGTACTGTTTGTATTAGTTTTAGATTTCAAATGTTGTTAATTGCTACATATATAATTTTATTTAATCTTAAAATTAAACCCTTTTTACGGATTACATACATACAATGATATTATATAAAACAAGAAGCATACATAGGTACATATTATAATAATCACGACTATTATCCCCGAAGGGTTAGTCAGAGACTACGCAATGAGGACAGCAAAATCAGTCCTCTACCATAGTCCACTTTTCACGAAATAGCGACTGCACTTGCCTTTTTTACGGATTAATTCGCGTTTAATTACCTACTGTGTATAATTATTACAAACAGTATATTTGTCTTTCGGTAGGTACCTCTCATCGTATTTCCGAATGCAATCGAATATTGATTATTAGAATGATTATTATCATGTTGAGGAATTTAAAATAGATATTATAAAATATATAGATGATGGAGAGCTTATCCGGCCTGCACCAAGTGCAAAGGGCCGGGCCACTGATAGAAATCCGACAACAGCCAAAAAACACAAGACAATCCTGAGAAGACAAACGCCTAAGGTTGTCGTCTTTTTTCAGTGTTTCAAAAATTTTACTTAAGTATATTTAAGCGTTAATAAACGCTAAAATATAAAACATTAATCCACAAGACAATCATTAAGAAAATGGAAGCACCGGTCACCTGATTAGAAGTGATTACCGCCGCCCATGCATGGACACCCTATACGGGTTGTACCTGTACCACCCTGTACCAGCGAGCGTTGCCGGCCTTGAAGAGGAGTGGGATCCTTGAGGAAGGAGTAGGAATAGTTTTAAGCTGATTTACACTATGTTTTTGTCGTTTGTATATACATATATATTTATATAAAATATAATTATATATTAAGTATAATATGTATGTGTATAGTTATAGATATTTTGTGTATAATGCATGTACTTATGTATATTTGTGCTAGTTAAGTTAAGTGTTTCATTTGTCTCTTTTTTAAATTAATTGTAAGTTTCTAATAATGTGTAGTATAGTAAGTAGTTATTTAAGGCATAATTTAATATCTATTATTTGTCGCACTCTAGGTATGTGCATCGACGAATGTATGTAGGTCGATGACATACGCGACCTCACGCGCATGACGTAGTTTTAAGTTATTATATATTAATTAGAAATGTAATGTTTTGCGCTCTGAATACACGACCATCAAAGAAACAACACCTTTATTTTTGCCCTTCACGATCCTCATACTTCATGGCGACCCTGCCACTTTGACATTCTGGAATATACTGCCAACGTTAGTAAGATTCAAACAAAACAACCCTTCAGAAGAAACTATATGAAGAAAGAAGAACCCTCATTTACGAAGAAGGAAGAATCCTTATGAAGAGGGATCATTAAGAAGAGAGAGAGAGACTCGAAACAAGAACAAGGAAGGAGGAAGCAGACGAGTCAAGGATGGTGTCCAGTAGCAGCCAGCCAGCCAGCAGGAGCCAGTAGGAGTCCAGAGAACGGCCCAGTTCCTGTGCAAGCGGAAGAAATGCAGGCGGGAATGCTCGTAGCAGTGATGACGACGCTCATCATATTCATGGCCACGCTGATGTATATATCCTTTTTATTTAAAAATTAGTTGTAAGTCCTTAAATAATAATTATTTAGTATATTGACGGATTTAAAAATAGGTAAAGATTTAGTCTGGTTTAAGGTTTGATTCCTTATCCAATTATGTAAAAATACATATTTTTGCTATTTAATATATTATATACAAGTAACTTGATATATAATTATTTTGTAATTAGATTTAAATTATTTTTCATAATGGGGAACAAAAACTCCAAAGATAGTGAGGTAATCATTGCGCAAACAGCGTCAGGTGACGCACAAGCAACCCAAAGAATTAGTGAGGGTCTTAATACTACCGAAATATTACTGATTGTGTTAATTATAATTGTGTTGGGGTGTATTGCCTTTTATGGGATTAAAAAATACAAGAAAAATAATCTTAAGACTCTTAGACGCGAGCTAAATAGTCTGGCCCTTAAGGCCGCGCCCATCGTGGAATTGAGACAGACCTCTTGTAATGTTTAAATAATTAGTTAAAAAAAAAAAAAAAAAAATCCTTTTGGCACTTGTTTTTCTCATTTTTTTTTTTGTATGATTTTGTAATGCTTTTACGTAGTATGGACTATGCAATTAATTACTGATTTAACAAATTTACATAGTAGTCTATTTGCAATAAGAGAATATATTAGTAAGCTAGGACCGGAAAGGAGGAGGTCAGCTTTAGGAATTAAAAAGTACGAGGAAGCGTGTACTGTTTATGGAAAATTGGACTGTATTTTGTCTCATATTAAGAGTCTTATAGAAAAGTCGGAAATAAGCACAAGTGACGTAACTTTAATTAATGGTTTGGTGACACAAATTCATTGCATTTTTAATAAAATTACCACTTTATCGTGCTCCAGTTCAAGTAATTTAAAAAGTACGGTTAGTATAGGAAAATCTTTAAAAATGGCAACTGAAAAATTCGATATTAAAACAGCCATTTCCCTGTTACCCGTAATGACGGGCCAGGAGCACATTTCCAAGAGTTTAATTGATGGTATTGAGCTGTACAGTAGTATGATATCAGTTGATTCGCACCCACAACTTATTAATTTTGTGCTTAAAACAAGATTATCGTCAAGTGCTAAGTTGCGATTAAGGTCAAGTTATGATAATGTAGCTAATTTAGTTTCGGATTTAAATAAGTATATTTTACCCAAGAGGTCCCCGGTTGCTATGCAGTCGAAACTACAGTCTTGCAAACAAGGAAGTCGTTCCATTGAGGCTTTCGGTACAGAATTGGAAGACATTTTTGTAAACTTAACAATAGCGCAAGCCGATAATGATAGCACTAAATATGACATTTTACGCCCTCTCAATGAGAAGGTCGCTATAAAGCGTTTCGCCGATGGGTTGTCTAACCCGCGGCTCAGTACTATTATTGCTTCCAGACAGTTCGAATCTTTACCAGAGGCAATCCGAACCGCCAAGGACGAACAGTCGTTGTCCACTGAAAATAATGTCATGTCCTTTAACAGATCATTTCCACAACGTTCGATTTTTTACCGCGGGAACTATCATAGAAATAATTATAATAATCATGGTAGTTATTTGAGACCGTCGTATTCGCCTCGGAATAGTAGGCAAGGCAACGCGAGACCGCCGCAATCGCATAGTCAACGCGGTCACGTGCGCCATGGTCGCGGCGCCGCCGCCGCCGCCGGCGCTAGCCGTGCACGCCGCGAACCCGCGTATCCTCGTCAAAAAGGGTCACACTATGTCCGTCATGTGACACAAGACGAAACTGCAAACCCACAAGGCGATGGTTACGACGACGACGAAGTGTTGAACCAGTTTTTTCGTCCCTAAAGACGAAAGCTGTCATTATGTCCTTAATTATAATAATTGTAGCACGGTTACTTTTAGCGTAGATAATAAAACTATTGATCTTTTAGTTGATAGTGGTGCCAGCCTTTGCGTACTTAAATATGAATGGATACAGAATGATCCACATTTAAGGAATAAACTGCATTTTCATACGATTACTATTAAAGGAGTTAGTGGAAAATTAGAGTCGACAGGATATATTTTTTTAGATTTATTATCTAACGGGGTAGTTTTTAAGCAAAAATTTTATGTTTTCAAGAACTTAGCTTGCTCAGCAAACGGGATATTAGGAGACAATTTCTTAGAATATTATAAGGCTATAATAGACTATAAGCGTAATGTTTTGCAATTAACGAATGACTCACGATCAGTTAGTGTAAACATAAACTGTAAAGGTAGGTACAGACACTCGATACCACCGCGATGTGAGGTAATTAAGTTTATACCGACTTCAATAAATGAGGATTGTGTTGTTTTATCTAGTGAAGTACAAGAAGGTGTTTTTGTTGCCGGTTTAATTTCGAAGCCTAGTCAGGGTAGTATTCCCGTTAGGATTTTGAATACAACGAATAAGGAAATTAATCTCGATTTTTCTGGATTAAATATTTTCTCTTTGTCCAATTTTGATATATGTAATTTTATGGACGAGAACAATACACCTAATCGTGTTAAGACATTATTTAAATTACTTAACGTATCTGATTTAAATAAAGAGGAACGAGAATGTATAGTGAATATATGCGCCAAATATGCGGATGTATTTCATTTACCTGGCGACAAATTAAGCGTAACCAATTTAATGTCGCATAGCATAACTCTTAAAGATAATGTTGCGCCAGTGTATACCAAACCTTATAGGTTACCGCACGCGCAAAGAGCAGAAATTCAAAAACAAATTGATGAAATGCTCGCTAACGATATCATAGAGGAGACCTCGTCTGAATGGTCCAGTCCTGTTTTGCTCGTCCCGAAAAAGGCAGACAAGTCTAATGAGAAAAAGTGGAGATTAGTTATCGATTATCGCAGATTAAATAATTGCATTCAAGATGACAAATTTCCGTTACCTAATATCACGGATATTTTAGATTCACTTTCGGGAAGCATTTATTTTTCGAAATTAGATCTTTCTCAAAGTTATTACCAATTAAGTTTAGACAGTAAATCAAGAAAATATACCGCTTTTAGTGTTGATAAAATGTATTCTATTTCTTTAGACAAGCAGTCGCGTAAGCTTACAGCATTCACAGCTGACAACAAAATGTACCAAATGAAGCGCTGCCCCATGGGGTTAAAAACTTCCCCAAGCGTTTTTTCTCGTTTAATGACTATTGCTATGTCGGGTATTAATTACAAACAAGCTTTCATATATTTGGATGATTGCGTTGTTATTGGAAATTCAATGGAAAATCATAATAAAAATCTTATTACCGTATTAGAACGTTTTCGAAAAGTCAATTTAAAATTAAATCCGCTTAAATGCGAATTTTTGCGTACTGAAATAGTTTATCTGGGCCATAAAATTACATCGAACGGAATTTTTCCTGACGAAGATAAAATCAAAACATTGCAAAACTATCCGACCCCAGTCAACAGCGATGACGTAAAACGTTTTGTTGCCTTCGCTAATTATTATAGAAGATTCATACCGAATTTTGCTAGCATTGTATTTCCATTAAACAAGTTGTGTAAGAAAAATATAAATTTTGAATGGAATTCACAGCATGAATCAGCTTTTCAAAAATTAAAATTAGCTTTAATGAACCCTCCAGTGTTGCAGTATCCTGATTTTTCTTCCAATAATATTTTTAGATTGCAAACTGATGCCAGTAAGACAGGTTTAGGCGCTGTACTATCGAATAAAAATGGTCAAGTTATAGCATACGCGAGCCGTAATTTAAAACCTGCGGAGACTAGGTACCCAATTATTGAATTAGAACTTTTAGCTATTGTGTGGGGCGTAAGGCATTTTCGACCTTATTTGTATGGAAGGAAATTTATAATTAAAACCGACCATAAACCACTCATTTACTTGTTCGGTTTAAAAGACCCATCTAGCCGACTTACGAAATTTAGGCTTTATCTCGAGGAATATGATTTTGAAATAGAATACGTCCCGGGTCGAGACAATGCAGCTGCAGACGCATTGAGTCGATTACCGATGACGTCTTCCGATTTAAAATCAATTCAAGAAAATGTAGTTTCTGTTTTAACTCGAGCGCAAAGTAGGAAATTAAGTAATCATACTCCTCTCCTAACTGATTCCACTGAGAACTCTAGTCAATGTGGGCCTGATCAACCTGCAGCGGTAGAGGTACTCAAAAAACCTAAGAATATCGTTGAATTACTTATAACGGCAAACTTAAACGAGTTTGCAAGTTCAAATAATATATTATCGAATGCGGGTTATTGTGTGTATGTGCCGAATAAGGCCGCGATTTATCTATGTGCCCGATCGTTATCGACCCCAGAGGTGTTAGCGAGGGACTTAGAAGCCTTGTGTCATAGGTTAAATATCGCTGAATTATTAATAGTTAAATGTAATAACATTTTAAAAGATATAAAAAGTCTCGTACGAGTGAAGAAAAAGTTAAAAATAACTTTCCCGCAATTTCTTATCACTAAGAATGTAAAGAAAATTACAGATCCGGAAGAAAAAAGAGTTTTGTTAAACGATTTTCACTTGCTTCCCACTAGTGGACACGCTGGTATTAATAGAATGTTTAATAACCTAAAAAAGTATTTTCACTGGCCAGGAATGAGTAATGACGTCATTGATTTTGTAAAGGAATGTAAACAATGTCAATTATACAAACATGCCAACAGACAAGTTAAGGAACCAATGGTTATTACCAATACAGCCACTTCGGCTTTTGAACAAATAAGCTTAGATATTATGGGCCCACTAGATGTAGATGACTTTAATAATAAGTATATATTAACTTTACAGTGTAGTTTAAGTAAGTACGTAGAAGCTTATCCTTTGCAGTCGAAAGATTCTGTAACTGTAGCTCAAAACTTCGTAAATAACTTTATTTTACGTTATGGCATTCCCAAGGATATTTTAACAGATCAGGGAACAGAATTTATGTGTTCTGTGTTATCTGAAGTCTGTAGTTTGCTAAAAATTAATAAGTTACATTCGACAGCTTATCACCACCAAACTCTTGGTTCTCTTGAAAATACACACAAATCATTAGGCGCTTTTCTTAGGATTCAATGTCACCAAAACAAATCTAATTGGAGTACATGGTTACCGTACTGGTGTTTTTCTTTCAATACTACGGTACACACAGAGACAAAATACAGCCCATTTGAATTAGTTTTTGGTAAACAATGTACGCTGCCAAGTAATTTACAAAGTAATATAATAGATCCACTTTATAATTATGATAGTTACCCCAAAGAATTAAAATACAGGTTACAGAAAGCTCAGGCAGATGCGAGGGAAAATTTAATTGTAAACAAATTGCAAAGAAAATCATTGTATGATAGAAAAATGAATCATATTCTTTATAAAAAAGGTGATCTTGTACTTTTGAAAAATCAAACAGGAAATAAGTTAGAATGTACATATCTTGGTCCTTATGTAGTTATAGAAGATCTCTCGCCTAATGTAAAAATATTAAAGAACGGAAAAGAATATATTGTTCATAAAAACAATACTAAATTGTTTATTAATAAGTAATACCTATGTTATTATTTTGTCTCAAAATTAATTTAATAATTTCACATACTTATATAAGTTTTTACTTTAGTAATATATAATATATAAATAATATATAATAGTGTGTAAGAAAAAAAAATTAAAAAATTAAAGTTTTAATTTTTTTTATTTTTCTAAAGGGGTTATGTAGTATAGTAAGTAGTTATTTAAGGCATAATTTAATATCTATTATTTGTCGCACTCTAGGTATGTGCATCGACGAATGTATGTAGGTCGATGACATACGCGACCTCACGCGCATGACGTAGTTTTAAGTTATTATATATTAATTATAAATGTAATGTTTTGCGCTCTGAATACACGACCATCAAAGAAACAACACCTTTATTTTTGCCCTTCACGATCCTCATACTTCAAATGTCACCGCCTACAAAAATTTATGTACACATTCACTGGTTGACTGTTAGAGAATGCCTTATGGCATTTAAGTCCGCTATTTGCTGTATTTTAGGCAATAAAGTTTAAATAAATATGTTTAAATAAAAAAAAAATAGTGAGGGGGGGGGGGACATAGTCCTCCAGTACTTTCACTCACGACGAGTGCCATTAAAATTTGATTGTTTTACCTACGCTGATATTCCGTGAGATATTTCTGTATTACGCCTGCCAAACAGCACAAATCGGGAAGCAAATTACTCGTGTTGTAATGCAAAGGAGTCTTTAAGGATTCCGGTTAAAGTGCGTTTCCAGGATCTCAATGGTTACTTACCATCAGTCAATCTGAAGTCCAATTCAGACCAATTGCATCTTAGTTTTAGAATTAAAAAACCTACCACCTTACGTAGAACGTAAATAATTTTATGCTTCTTACTGGCAACATTACCACAACAGAGTATATAATCACGGCGACTATTTGTAGTTATTTATACCCATTAATCTGTACGGGATCTATGTGCCCGCGGTGCTGGCCTGCCATTACGTAGGTAATCGAGGGCGTCTATTAGCTATTAGAGATGTTAAAATTACACCTCACTTGTGACTAAATATGTAGATGGTGGGTGCGTTTACACGGCACGACACGACTACGACAGTACATAGATAAAGAAGAATGGGCAAAACGTCCCTCCTTGTAACACTTACATCTATGCATCAAATAAAAGTACTTAAAAAGTGTAGCATTTTATTGTATGGCAGCAAATCTGTCAGGTATAGGTGAAAAAAGTTATTTAGAAGAAGAAAATTGTGGTTTAAGAACTTTATTTTCTCAAAAAGAATTACAAATAATTCACTTACCGAGAAAAACATTTTTAACTATAACAAACATGAATAAGAGCGTACTAAGTATTTATGTAAAGGAATGGTAAAAGTTAAGAACGCAAATTTTATAGAAATAACAATAAAGTGTCGGGTAGCAAACAAAACTTTGGCAAAGTGAATGCATCACCGAGCGACCACGGAGCTAAACTCACAGAGCGTAGTTGGATACTGGATGTGGCATATCGAATATTGGTAAAACGAGTATTTGTGATATTGGCGTCAATTAGTTAACGTTAGAAAGTTTTTATGGAATTATAAATGATATTTATTATTGTTAATGATATTGTAGTAAATAAATGATATAATGTATATTTATTAAATATTTTTATTCTAAGAAGGGTTTAAAATTGTATTTTTTTTTGTTGTTGTTGTCTTTTTTTTTATTATTATATTTCACTTAACACATACATTTTAAGTTGTCTTTTAAAACCGATTAGTGAATTGGCCTCTTTTATTTTGTCTGGTAGTTTATTATATATTTTCACGCCTTCAAATTCAATGTTTTTAATGCCGTAATTCGTTCTCGGATGACGTGACATTAAATGGTTTGCATTCCTTAGTTTCATTTTTTGTATGTGACCTTTTTTATGAAATGATAATGATGTGTGGATCTGTTTATTAACTATTTTGTGGATCAATATGCTCGTGTAGTAGGCGTATGTTTGTTTAATGTTCATTATTTTGGTGTCTTCATAAAATTTTGTAGTTGGCGTGTAAAAATCATAATGAAAAAGAGATTTTATTAATTTATTTTGAGCAATTTGTATATCTTCTAAATTAGTTTTTGCAGCTGTGCCCCAAACTTCGATTAAATAGTCAATGTGTGGTTTGATTAGCGAATTATAAACAAGATATTTAATTTTATTAGGTAGACATTTAGCTACGCTGCGTATGGTACCAGTGAAAGACATTAGTTTATTTTTAATTTTATTTATGTGATTTTTCCAGTTCAGATGGCGATCGAGTATCAGGCCTAAATACTTCTCATGGTCTTTTTTTTGGAGTAATTCATTATTAATTTTAAGTTGCACGTTATCATTTATTTTCTTATTTTTTGCAGCGAAGATAACAAAATTAGTTTTGGTCGTGTTGATTGTGAGTAGGTTTGATAGAAACCAGTTATTAAGTCTATCCAAATCAGTTTGTGCTTTTGCTGCAATCGGTTTCATAGAGTGTCGTCAGCATAGAGTGTTATATCAGCAGTTAGGCCTATGTGTTGTATGTTATTGATGTAAATTAGGAATAAAAGTGGTCCCAAAATTGAGCCCTGGGGGACGCCAAAGGTAATTGCACTCGCAGAACTTTGATTTTGGCCTATTTTAACGATTTGACTACGGTCTTGAAGATACGAGCTTATGACGGCATGAGCGTGGTCTTTGACGCCAATTTCAGACAGTTTTTTGAGGAGCATTTTGTGACAGATGGTGTCGAAGGCTTTTTTAAGATCAATGAAGACCCCAAGTACCAAATGTTTTTCATCAATCTTATTTTTCATTTTAGTCACTAGATCTATCGTTGCAGAGAGAGTGTTAGATCTAGGTCTGAAGCCATATTGTTTTTTATATAGAATATTATTGGCGGTGAGATACTTTTCTATTCTAGTATAAATTACTTTTTCAAAAATTTTTGAAATCACTGGCAATACGGAAATTGGACGATAGTTACACGGGTCAGACCTATCTCCCGATTTGAAAATTGGTGTTACTTTTGCAAGTTTAAGACTGTCGGGAAACACGCCTAGAGCCATGCAATCATTAATACAGTTTGTAAGTGGAATAGCTATTAGTTGTTTGATACATTTGATAGATTTTGCACTAATGCCGTCAATGCCACAACTCGTGTTTGGATCCAGTTCATTTATTATTTTAGAAACTTCATCCGTGGTTGCTGGTTCGAAGTCCGTCAGTTCTGTTGTTTCAGTGGTGTTGGCTGCTTTTGCTGGATTGGGACTTGTTAAAGGTTTCTTTGGGATTTTACTTGCTAGCGCTGCGCCAATGCTCGAGAAGTAGGTATTAAAGCATTCACAGATTTCCTTGTCGTCTGTTATGGTCTTTGAGTTCATGATAATTTTGTTCGGTCCAACTTTGTCTTTAATTTTATTTCTTGCTAAAGTATTTATGGCTTTCCACATTTTTTTAGGTTTTTTCATATGTGTTCGGAAGTATTTGTAGTAATATAACTTTTTCGTCTTCTGTATAGTATTGTGAACTTTGTTTCTGGAATCTTTGAATTTTTCTTTTATTGTTATGTCCGAATTGTTATTTATGTATTTGTACCATAATTGGTTCCTGCTATCTATGTCGTGTATGATTTCTTTTTTTATCCAATCTTGCTGTGGCGGGTTCAATAGTTTTGTTTTGTTTACTTTACTTTTTATTAAACAGTCTAAAATTGTTTGTTCTAGAGTATCAAAATTTCTATTATCTTCACTGTTCATTGATCTCTCAATAGATTCGTAAAACTTGTCATAGTTTATTGCCGTGTACTGAACTTTTTTAACGGGTGTAGGCTGATAGTTTTCAATCTGAAAACAAATCTGTTTATGGTCTGACAAGGCAGAATTAATGATATCAAAGTGGGAGTTGTTGCCTTTTAAATTTGTAGATATATGATCTAAAATGGATTTCTTAGATGCTGTTTCACGGGTGCAATATTTTACATTAATTTTGTTTAAAATCCTGAAGCCACATTCTTTTACAATGTCCTTGTATTTACGAATGTCTGAGTCTGGTGCCAGCAAATCAAAGTTAAAATCACCGAATACAACGGCTCTCTTTCGGTTTTTTAGTTGCACTGCGTAAGCTTCTAGAAAAGAATGTATCTTGTTACTGTTTGGGTTATACACAGCGCCAATATCTAGACATTGTCTTTCCAGGTGTATCCAGAGAAAGTGTATATCATCCTCAATACATTGTTCCTCGATAAAATTGTGTTTTAGGTCATTATGTACGAAGATTGATACTCCTCCTCCTATTCGGTATTTCCTGTGGCTGTAGTAGTGTGTGTAGGATTGAATTTGTAGCATTTGAATGTCATTGTCGTTTTTTATCCAGGTCTCTGTTACTATAATAATATGTGGCATATTTGAAGCAACTATGCAATTGAGTTCATCGAATTTCCCTGGCTTGACGAGACTACGAGCGTTTAGATAAAGACACTTAAGAGATTTTTTGGTGTTAATGATGTCATTATAATTACTTGCAATGTGATAAGTTATTTTCCCCGTTGAATAATTTAGTTTTTTGATTTGGATGGTTCTTCTTTTTGGTTCTCATCTGTTGATTTAATAATCTTGGGTGTACCTTTTATATATTTAATTAAAAGATTTGTCTCTCCTTTAGCAGTACGATTCTCAAGTTCTTCTTTCAAATGGTGCATATATTTTCTTTGGAGCGGTGTTTGGTCAGAAAATATTTTAATATTTCCTAATTTTACAGTGTTTTTGTTGCGCAGTAGAACTTTTGCAGTTTCTTCTGATGCAAAACTTTGATAGTTTAAATTTATTAAATTAAAATAATAAATGATAAGTAATATAAAATTAAAGTCAAGATTTTTTCTAGAATTTAAATTCCTCCCTCGCAGATTCCTTTGATTTATATAAGTCGTATAAAATGAAAAATAAAATGAAAATACACCCTCATTTTTAATTTTTTTTTTCCCCTTTTTTTTCTCTTTTTTTCATTCATACATTTGCTCGTTCATATTTGCTGTCCTTACAACAAAATACACTATTTATTTCGAAACTTACCATGTTACAAGGGGTTTCATACAAAAACGCCCATTCTTCTTTACGATCACGACTATTATTCCCAAGGGGTTAGTCAGAGACTAGGCAATGGTGGCAGAAGCAGTCCACTGCCATAGTCCACGTTTCACAAAATTACAACTGCACATGTGCTCTGCGTGATAGGTAGTAAGCCCATCGCCGCTCTATGCTACTGGATGTATGCAGTCTTTAGTCCGTTAGTCGCCTTTTACGACAGCCAAGGGAGAGAGGGGTTGGTAATTTTTTTAGTAAGCCGCTATACACACGACACTGAAAATTTATTTTAAATGGTTTAGTCTTAGATGAATGATTAGTCTCGATGCACTAGATACCGCCCTATCTAAAAACCACAGCTCCGTAAATGCGGCAACGGTAACTCATCTATGATAATTTGCAAGAATTCTGTCCTTCTTATTTTTTGTAGTATTATTCTTACACAGTTTTATTACGCAAACTAGCATTTTACTTTGAATTATGCCCAAAATTTAATAAAAAATTCGGTACGTACACTTTACACACAGCTATCATTACGCAGTATCGGCTCTCGGGTACGCCGATTTCGGCGTAGTTTGTTGCCGCATTTTACAAGTACGACCGACGGAGGTATCTAGTCGAGCGCAGCGAGACCAATCATTGATCTAAGGGTTTAGTGCAGTTTGCTCATTAAACCATGTTGAGGAAGAATAAAGTCACTAGTTCGTTGAGGCGGCTATTGTTTATGTTGGTAATGGTAGAAGTCCTAACTAGAGTAGGTATTGTGATTTATGTGCACAGTTAGTTTTATCATCAGCGTATTAACGTCCCACTGTTGGGCCACTGAACTATACGAGGACTTGGCTTTACTTGAGCTCGACTTCGCTTGAGGGTTTATGGGCTAATAACCATATCTGGTGTAACTTACTGGTTGGTAGGTGTTACGGCGAAGGGCGCTCGCCGTAACAGCGATGGAATAAGGTGTGTGGACCCAGGACAGGTCTGGTTAGGTTTCGGAAATGAGGGCATGCGACTTACTTGGTAGATGATT
Organism: Scoparia ambigualis; assembly: GCA_963921215.1. NCBI lineage: Eukaryota > Metazoa > Arthropoda > Insecta > Lepidoptera > Crambidae > Scoparia > Scoparia ambigualis. The sequence continues at coordinate 9,807,230 of OY992528.1, read as the reverse complement.
GGTGGGGGCAAGGCAGGAGACGGGGCAGCGAGCTGGCGGGCGGCGATGTAGGCGATTTGTCACGGCACAGCACAAAGTCCTTTCACCTAATCACAGGCACTATCTTCACCGAGTCACTATCAATAAGGGCAGATACCAGCGCGCGTATTTTGTGGGCGTCTCGCGTTAGCTAGCAGACAGACGAGTCCCGCGGTCGGCTCACGACGCGAGCGACCGCGGGTCGCGCAGCGGTGGCGCCGCGGCAGATAGGCGGACGCGGCCGTCAACAACCGCTGAGTCAACCACCTTACAGCTGGCGGTATGCTTTGAATGGCCGTTGCGCTATGGCGCAAACATCTTCCCGGGGCCCAGGGTGGGCTCATCCAATGGGAGCCTGGCGATCCGGAATACAGGCCTCCGAAGATGTCCATTCGCGGTGTCCAGGTCTACCACCCGCACGACGCCATCCTTCCCAGGCAGGGTGCGAGCAATGCGCCCCAGTCTCCATTGGAGGGCAGGCAGGTTGTCCTCCTTGATGAGGACGAGCTCGCCAACTCGGGGAGGGGAGGATGGGGACAACCATTTGGAGCGGGTTTGAAGGGTATGAAGGTAGGACTGGGTCCACAGCGTCCAGAAGCGCTGGGAAAGGGCCTGTACCATCTGGAATCGCCTACGTGTGGAGATCGGCCTATCTTCCACGGATAGTTCGGGAAGGGCCGTTAGTGGGCGGCCTATAAGGAAGTGTCCGGCTGTAAGCGGCTCAAAGTCTGAAGGATCAGACGAAAGTGGGCAGAGAGGTCTCGAGTTAAGGACCGCTTCGATTCGAGCTAAAAGTGTGGAGAATTCCTCGAATGTGAGGCGTGTTCGCCAATTACGCGATATAAAAGTTGCTTTGTTGATTTTACCTTGATCTCATGTAACGCACCGAACCATGGTCCCTTAGGGACGTTCAACAACCAAGTAATGTGCTGACCAGCGAGCTTGTGCGCAATCGTGTAATTATTCAAGGCAAGAAAGTTTTGTACTTCGATGAGCTGATTTCTAGCGCCTACATAATTTGTACCGCAGTCCGAGCGGATGAGAACCGGGGCACCGCGGCGTGCTATAAAACGCTGTAATGCCGCGAGGAACGCTTCCGTGCTGAGGTCCGAGACCGGTTCTAAATGAACCGCCTTAGTCGAGAGGCACACGAATATACAAAAGTACGCTTTTAAGAGTTTAACATTACGTAGGGTACTAGATTTAACGAGGAATGGTCCGGCAAAATCGGTCGTGACTTGACTAAATACTGGCTGAGGCGTAACTCTATCGGCTGGCAGGTCGGCCATGAAGGGCGCTTGCGGCTGGGCCCGGCATCAAAAGCATCTAATGCATTTAAAAACTCGGTGTCTAATAATACGGCGCGCGGACAATATCCAAAATTGTTGGCGTAGGATAGCGTGTAAAGTGTCAGCGCCAGGGTGGCAGTGTATTTTGTGGTAGTGGTCAATGATAAGGTCTACAAGTGGGCTAGAGCTGGGAAGTATGAGCGGATGCTGCGCGTCATATCGGATAGACGCATGGGACAGTCGTCCACCAACTCTAAGGAGCTCATCTTTAATGAGAGGTGACAGCCGCTGGAGTCTGACGGAGCAGATTTTGCCAGTTTGAAGGCGGTGGATGTCCTCTGCAAACTCATTGTGCTGAACACTGCGCACCCAGTAAAGTAGGGCCTCTCTTCGTTCACTGACGTACAAGGGGCCTGAGCGTCGCGAATCTGGGTGGTGTCTGCAGTTGTGCAGAAAGCGTTTTAGACAAGCTGTCACTCCGACGAGCTTGTCTAGTGAACTGAACCGAGTGAGCAGGTCAAAGTCAAGACCGGGCACTGTGACCAGTGACGGGACGTGTTTGGGCTTAAGGCCGGGCAGGGCGTGATGGCCCAGAGCTAAGGGCATCGCAGGCCAAGACTCACAAGGCTGTCCAAGCCACGTGGGAGACCACCATAGGTCGTGGGCTGACAGGAATTCCCCAGACATCCCTCTGCTTGCGCAATCTGCCGGGTTGAGCTCGGAAGGTACGTGTCGCCAGGTACATTCTGGTGAGCCTGAGCTGATTTTGACTACCCTGTTGGCTTCAAAGGGTTGAAGACGGTGAGGCGGTGTATTGAGCCAGGCCAGGACTATCGTACTGTCTGACCAACATATGTGTTGTTGTATACTGATATGGGCCGATAACTGAACTGACACACGGATCATGAGCTGGGAGAGTAGAGTGGCGGCCGACAATTCTAACTTGGGGATTGTGAGGCGATTCTTGATTGGTGCGACTCGCGACTTGGCGACAATCAAGTGTACCAAAGCATCTCCGGAGGCATCGAGCTCATGGAGGTAAACAACGGCGGCAAACCCGGCTTCAGAGGCATCTGCAAACCCGTGAAGCGAGTATGCAGCTGAGCCTTTGTTTGCACAAATGTGCCGAGGGAAGCGAATGCTAGACAACAGCGGCAGATCCTCTGAGATGTGGTGCCACTCCGTTTGTACTTCAGAGGGAGTGGGCTCATCCCATTCCAGCTTCAGTAGCCACAATTGCTGAAGCAGCAGCTTTGCGCGGAAGATAACGGGAGAAACCCAGCCGTTTGGGTCATAAAGTGAGGCTACGGTGCTTAAAATAGACCGCTTTGTGACATGTGTGATGGGGGGCAGAGAGATGCGGTAGGTGAACTCGTCTGACTGAGGGCTCCACTGTATACCCAAGACCTTAATGGACGTGGACTCTGGGTTCATGTCGAAGTCCTTGGGCATGTCGCATTGGTTGTCGGGAAATCTCTCGAGCAGCTTAGGCGAGTTAGATGTCCACTTACTGAGCTGAAAGCCGCCTAAATCTAGCAGACTTATCAACTCGTCCTGAAGTGCTTGGGCGGATTCAACTGTGTCATGACCACACAAGATGTCATCAACGAAGATAGACTTGCGAAGAACCTGAGCGGCTCCAGGGTAGCGATGGCCTTCATCATCAGCCAGCTGAAGCAGAGTGCAGATTGCATGGTATGGGCTTGATCTTAAGCCGTAGGTGACTGTATTGAGGGCGTAGGTGAGCAGAGGGTGATCTGGTGAGGACCGCCATAGTATCAGCTGATACCGTCTCTGGTCTGGGGCAACCAGCACATTTCTGAACATCCTCTGGATGTCAGTGCTGAAAACGACTGGATGCGTTCTGAAGGACATGATGATGTCCACAATGTCCTGTTGAAGGGTGTGTATGCATTCATTTATGCTGACACCATTGGAGCTTTTGCAGCTACCATCAAAAACAATGCGCAGCTTGTCCGACCCTGACTTAAATACGCCATGGTGAGGGATGTAGAAGTGAGGTTTATGGGCGAATGTATTTGGGTGACAGGGAGCCATGTGCCCTAAGTCGATGTATTCGGCCATGAAGTCGACGTATTTAGAACGCAGAGACGGGTTCGCCATTAGCTTCTTCTCAATATTGAGGAATCTGCGTAATGCGATAGGGTGAGTTTTACCTATTTGAGGGGCGTCCTTTAGAAAGGGCAGAGCGACCGTATATCTGCCTGAGGGATCGCGTGTAGTGGTAGAGCGGAAGATTTCCTCGCATTGTTCCTCCAGGGGATCATTATGAGTGTGATATTGAGGGAGGGGCTCCTCAGACTCCCAGAACCTTTTCAGACTCTGACGTATGTCTGATTCAGCTGAGTCTGGTTGTGAGCTGACGACGTGAGCTGAGTTAACCTGCTGCGCCGGCTGCGCATACAAGTCCTCAATGGGTCCTATCAACGCGAAGTCGAAAATCGTGCCGAAGGCTATGGGCTTGCCCGGGCCCAACGAGACTTTAGTCCCGTCCAACACCTGGCCAAGAACGTCCGACCCCAATAAGAGGTCGATCGGGGCTGGTGTGTAGTAAAGCTGGTCAGCCAATGGCACGGGTGGCTGGCCTAGTACGTGGGAAATGTTTGGTACCTTCTCTAAGGGAAGGTAGCCAGTGACGTTTTTTAAAATGTGAGCTGTGGCAGTTATTGTAGGAGTATCATTGTGAGTGGGTCGGCATACTATTGTTATTGCCGCCTTTGACTCATGTTTGTGCTGATTCCCAACTCCTGTAATTTTTAAAGAAGTGGGTTTTGATGGCAGGTTCAAAAGTCGTGCCATGCGTGACGTTATTAATGTCAGCATACTGCCACAGTCCAATAAAGCTCTGGCTGTGTGAAGATGGCCATGTACGTCCGCGACTCTTAGTGAGACGGTTGGCAACAAAATGGGTGTGCCAGTGGGCACAGAAGGTGAGTGAGCTGATTGAGTATCAGCTGAAATTGTATGAGCTGAGTATGTATCAGCTGTGTGGGCATGGGTTGACTGGGCATGGGCTAAATTTACCTCTTCGCTAGGGTGCTCTGTGATAGTTGGGAGTCATAATTGCTGGCGGCGTTCGCGGGGCCTACCTGGCGAACCGGACCTGGGCGGGCTGGCTCTGTGAGCAGAGCTGGGTCGCACCTGTTTAGCCTGTGCGGGTTCGTGCCGCCTGCTGTGTCTGGGACGCTCCCTCGAGTGCTCTGTCAGCTGTGGTGGGGGTACATGTACAGACGACGAATGAGCTGAGTGCGTTGGGCCGTCTGGTCGATGGAGGGACGTGTGGTGGTTCGTGCTCCCACAGTTCTTGCATGACTCTCGTAGTGACGGCCGAGACAACGCTGGCAGCGCTCGCGTGCCTGTACAAAGTCCCAACGGCCCTGTGTTGGCTGGGCATTGTACCATCTGCACGTCATGAGCGTATGTGCCCTAGTGGCACAATAGGGACAGTAGGACGTCGAGCGTGAGGAAGAGGACGAGGACGATGATGAGGAGCAGCTTTGCTGGAAGGCCGAGTAGACGGGGAAGGGCTGACTGCGAGCCGGGGAGGTGGATGGGCGGTGACGCATTTGCTGCGCTGGGCGTGATGGTTGGTGAGTAGGCTGATCATAGGCGCGGTGAGGCGATGGAGCTGAGGAGCGGCCACGGTAATGGTCGGGCTGTTGCTAGACCCGTGTCTGCGTTCAAATAACGTGCGGAGCTCACCCTTAAGCTTTCGCACCACTATCGACACAAACACGTAGTCGTCTCCTATGGGCAGATCCAAATTACTAAGGGCACACTGGGCGGACACCAGCGGAGTGAGGAAAAGTGTGCGTATGTTAGAGCGCGTGTGGATGCTCGGCAGCCCCAGGATTATGTCGACGAAACTATCGATGAGAACCCGGCGGTTCTCGTACCGCTTGGTAAGGATGTCTATGGCCACGGCAAAATTTTCATTGGTGACCTTTAGGTGGGACACCATGCTTAATGCCTCACCGCTGAGACTTGAGAAGAGATAGTGGAGCTTGACTGCTTCCGACAAGGTCGCCATGTCGTCAGTCAAACTCCTGAACAGTGCAATAAAGGAAGGCCAGTCCTCCACCTTTGAGCTGAACCTGGGCAGCGCTATCTTGGGGAGGACGGCTGTAGGCGTATTGACGCCGAGACTGGGCTGAGCGTTATGGGTTGGGGACGACGTGGAAGAGGGTAAGATTTCCTCCCTAGCCACAAGTATCCCCAGGTATGCCCCGGAGGCTTTTGTGTGGTTCTCAGTGTATGTCCTCTCAACCCCCTCGTCTAAGTTCTCCTCGTCAAGAATGATGTAATATACTGAATCCAGCTTCTCCTTAATACCCTGTACCTGTGCGAAACGCACGTTAAATTCCGTTATGGAATGTTTGGTGTCGCCAGCAATGATCCGTGACCCCACCTCTAGGAGTTGGTGTATTGCTTTGGTGGCCTCCCTAAAAATCGCGGCTTGTGACTTGGTCGGCATCGCGATGAATAAAAGGAGACAAGAAAAAAAAAAAAAAAAAAAAAAATAACAAATTTAAAGGCAGTAAAAAGAACAACACCCTGTATATATTCTATAGTTGGGCTGGATGTATTTGTTTACTAAGGTAAGGGCAAATGGGCTAAAATTAACGCAACAATAAAGAGAGCAAAACTAAGTTGGGACGCCTTGTATATGGCCTACGGGTGGGCAAACGCGTGTGTGTGTATGTGTATGTCTGTGTTTCTATTGAACGCGCGTACGTAACATTAGCCGACCGCAAAACAAAAAACAAACAAAACAACAAAAAAATCACGTCATCCGTAGCCCACTATTGGGCAAGGCGCTCACAGTCGGGCAGACCTGTAGCGGAAACTAGCGCTAAGAATGAGTCGGTCGCAAAAAAAAATTAAAAATAAAACTTCATTAAAAAAAATAAAATTGGGACACTCTGTCTGTGTCCCACAAGTGGGCAAACGTGTGTAGAAGCGAAGGCGACGCACGCAAATAGCCGTAAGCGATATAAAAAAAAACTGATGAAGCTAAATGAAACACACTAAGCTCATGTGGTGAGCACGCACAAAAATGAGCCGATTGCAAAGGCAAAAATTAAAAACAAAAAAAAATATATAAAATTAACACGAGCGAAAAAATAAAGCACGCTTCTCGGCACGCGTGGTGAGCATGCACGAGATTTGAGCCGATTTAACACGACAAGAACATAAAAAATTCAGTTAAAAATAAAACGGGACACCATCTCTCGTCATAATACCCCACGCAACGTAATAAAACGGGAGACCTTCTCTCGTTATAATACCCTACGTAACGTAATAATTTAACTACTGACAATGTATCATTAGACAACGATCGTATAGGTTCCTACACATAGATCTGTGATCAGACAATCGGATGCATACACGAGATCAATATCAAAGCAACATGCAAAAATAATTGCGTTAAAATAATTCGGATGTTGTGTGGTCGCAATCCTAACACAAATGATTCATAACTACCTCACCAAATTTTTATTGGGACAGGGTAAAGTTATGTGAACAAATGAATTTGGAAATGATGGCACAAATTAGATTATGGGCGGCAATAATTATTTTTTAGCGGACTGTAATTGAATGAGCTGATGGAACGTGAGACCAAATTATGGTGAAATGGTAAAAGTTTACTGGTTACGGGAAGGTCGCCGGTATTTAAATTTACCGGTTCGAATGACCAGAATGTTACGGCGAAGGGCGCTCGCCGTAACAGCGACGGAATAAGGTGTGTGGACCCAGGACAGGTCTGGTTAGGTTTCGGAAATGAGGGCATGCGACTTACTTGGTAGATGATTGGTGGGGGCAAGGCAGGAGGCGGGGCAGCGAGCTGGCGGGCGGCGATGTAGGCGATTTGTCACGGCACAGCACAAAGTCCTTTCACCTAATCACAGGCACTATCTTCACCGAGTCACTATCAATAAGGGCAGATACCAGCGCGCGTATTTTGTGGGCGTCTCGCGTTAGCTAGCAGACAGACGAGTCCCGCGGTCGGCTCACGACGCGAGCGACCGCGGGGCGCGCAGCGGTGGCGCCGCGGCAGATAGGCGGACGCGGCCGTCAACAACCGCTGAGTCAACCACCTTACAGCTGGCGGTATGCTTTGAATGGCCGTTGCGCTGTGGCGCAAACAGTAGGTTATTTGGACTTTTACTCTTTCGCGTAGCGATGATAGAATACTACTATCCCCTCTCTTCCCTTGGGTCTCGTAAAAGGCAACTAACAGACTAAAGACTGCACATACATCCAACAGCATAGAGCGGCGATGGGCTCCACCACCTGTCTATCTCAGACATGTGTAGCCGCTATTTGGTGAAAAGTGGAATATGGTAGAGAACTGCCTTAGCTGTCCTTATTGCCTAGTCTCTGACTAACCCTTCGGGAATAATAGTCGTGATTATTTGTATTTGTATATGTAATAACTTTGGACAGCAACCGGGAGTAATCAACGCATAGGGAAGTCGAGATATTTTATTTTGGTAACTCACCCTGCGGGGCGACGGACCCGGTATTGCTAAAGTAGCAATCTAGCAACCTTGAGGTTGCTAGCTGCATTCATACTCGCTTCAGCTGGTAGTGTCACAGTATAACTAGATAATAGTCACAGATAAATCTGTATCTGTGATAAATAATGGTACTGCCGCCCTAGACAAATGGCAAGGAAACTTCACACCCTGTCTATTCGTAATTTGTTTTACAATGCACGCGCGCTGCTGTATTTTTCACTATTAGTCTCTGACTAACACTTTAGGAATAATAGTCGTCGAATCTATGGACCTATATAAATTCTCATGCGGTCAAGACACGACGACCCCGTGACGACTGCGCTCTACGACCGCGTTACGACCTGACCGCGTGCCGTGTAACGTCCGCCCCCAGATCGACGTGGGCGATTGAACGTTACACAAAATGAATTATCGACATTTTATGCTTTAGCGCGACGTCTTAATTATCCACACGCCAAACAACCCGGCCATTGAGGTATTATAACTAGAGATAACACCGCCAAGCAAGTTTGTGCGCACTGAGATGCGGTTCGAACGCCCCAGTGTTTGCGAGTGATTTAAGCGATTGTGGACCTTGCGGCCGCCAATCAGTGCCCAAAAACTTACTTCAGGATGTCGTCTTCAGTTATAATACCTCAATGTTGCGTGGTGGGGATTAAGTGGCGGGAAAGGTTTGAGCGGGGCTTAAGCCGGCCTCTTTATAGGGGCCGTTATTACTTTTTTTTGAATTTCCCTCCTCCTACTCCCCCTTATAATGGTATGCACGAAAGGAAAGCAATTTCAAAAGCGAAATCTATATTTTTGAGAATTGTTGTTTTTATGTGTACGTGTAGGTATGTGTAACAAGAATTTATGGGCCAGAATACAAGTTGATTTACAGTTAGTTTTATTTTACAATAGCACAGAGCACTCTGCCGATGGGTTATTCCCGTCGCCTCCAAAAATTGTTCCCATTGCTTCCAAAGGTTAAATTTTATATCTATAAAATTATATTTTTATTCCCTTCAAACAATGGCGTTATCTTTTTGCGCTGTGATTTGCCCGCTTCGCTGCCTTCTTATGAACGCCGCTAGATGCAAACTGTTTGTTGAGATGCCACAATTACATCTAGTCTTTAGTCCGTTAGTTGTAGGTAGTATTCTTTCACCGCTACGCGACAGAGTAAAAGTCCAAATTAATTACCAACCAGCTATGGTTGTTAGCCCATAAACCCTCAAGCGAAGTCGAGCTTAAGGAAAGCCACGTCCTCGTATAGTTCAGTGGCCCAGCAGTGGGCTATACATATTTAATTATTAATTATTTTATAGTAAGTATATAGTGCTCGACGTTTTAACATTTTAGCCAAAAAATTTGACATCGTTCTTTTGTTCATAATAAACAAATTTGAAATCATCTTGTTTTTAATTTACTCTAATTGCAACCTATACGTATGAGACACAGCGCACAGGTATAAGAATACGTATTGCAACATGTTAGTAACTGTACTTCATTACTTTTGAAGACGGTGGGAAAAGAATTTAAAAAAAAATGTGGAGGCAATGGGAATCCATGTATAAAGTTTTATTTTAGGTGAACAATACATTTTAGAGGCAGTGGGAATAACCCCTGCCGATGCTGGTTGCGGTTTCACTTGGATAGGGAAATATAGAGGCAAAGCTGCGACGGGTTCACTACTACCTTGTATTCTGTGATACTACATAGTAGAGTGCGAATTTGTGTGACTGTGGTATGACTCAAAAAACAAGTACAACCCGTATACCTACTGTCCCACTGCTGGGCAAAGGCCTTCATTATTGAAATCAAGTCATCACTACAATAGATGGGTATTGGTTTAACCATCACGCTTGACAAATGCGGGTTGGTGACCAGCGTTACCAGGCGCCCCGATTTAAGCGGGACGTCCCGTTTTTTGAAGCAAAATTAAACATCCCGCGCTTCGATCAACGATTGTCAGGGCCCTTATTCTGTAACGATTCCTTGTTTCAAAACCACGTTAAGGGATAATTCATAATAGAGCAGGACGTGCACGGAGCGTGCCCGCACGGGGCCCGGACGGCGCCACTGATTTGAGACGTTGCATACATTTTGTATAAAGCAGGTAGGCTACTCTCGAAACAGAATTGCATTAATCAATTTCCAATCACAAATCTAAAAAATGTCAAATGGCACTTTTGTAAGCGACAATAGCGCCACATTGGAATTAAATTGCGTGGAAATTTATTGAACAAATTATTATCGAGATGGCGTTCCGGAATTATCTTTTCTTATCCCAATATCGATACATATTAATCGCATTGGAATTGTATTAAGATTGAGTTTGCGTTCGAGAGTACACCGTGCATGATCCGTGTCCCGTCCGGGCCCCAACGGCCCGGACGGGGCACGCTCCGTGCACGTCCCGCTCTAATATAAATCATCCCTAATTCCTTAAAAAGTTACGATATCTTCCCAAAAACGTATGCGTTTGACGTTTGTGCGCGGTAAGGTTTAGGTGTGGAATCTATAGATTGCGATACAGAATCAGGGCCCAGGTAGGCGCTAAAAATGTGTCTCGGTAAATAAGAGCGCTCTTGAGAAGTGAGCTCTTAATTTCTCGCAAGGTAATAACAGGAAAAAGTACTTTATTTGTTGCTGCTTAAGGTCGATTTAACCACTAAATGTTATTGAAGTCTTTTAATTTTTAAGTGACAGGAGTAATTTATTGCTTTGAAATAGTAGATTGTTATACAAGGGGCTAAAATGACCCATTATATACGAGGTAGTTTTACTCCCGAGCTTTAGCGAGGGAGTAAATAGAAACCGAGTTTTAATGGGTTTTTAGCGCCGAGTGTTACACTCTGCTTTTCACTATGAATGCGAGAAAATAAAACAATCCAATACAATATGAATTGGTTTATTTTATTTAAAATTAACCCGTTAGTTGCTTTAACGACATCCAAGGGAAGAGAATGGTTGGTAGTATTATTTTGATGAGCCCATCGCCGCTCTATGCTGTTGGATAGTAGATATGTGCAGTCTTTCCATCTCTTCCCTTGGGTGTCGTCAAAGGCGACTAACGGACTAAAGACTGCACATACATCCAACAGCATAGAGCGGCGATGGGCTCATCAAAATAATATTACCAACCCTTCACTTTTCTTCGATTTGGTAAAAGGGGACTAACGGACTAAAGACTGCACATACATCCAACAGCATAGAGCGGCGATGGGCTCATCAAAATAATATTACCAACCCTTCACTTTCTTCGATTTGGTAAAAGGGGACTAACGGACTAAAGACTGCTCATACGTTCAACAGCATAGAGCGGCGATGGGATCATCAAAATAATATTACCAACCCTTCACTTTTCTTCGATTTGGTAAAAGGGGACTAACGGACTAAAGACTGCACATACATCCAACAGCATAGAGCGGCGATGGGCTCATCAAAATAATATTACCAACCCTTCACTTTTCTTCGAATTGGTAAAAGGGGACTAACGGACTAAAGACTGCACATAGATCCAACAGCATAGAGCGACGATGGGCTCATCAAATTAATACTACCAACCTCTCTCTTCTCTTCAGTGTCGTAAAAGGCGACTAATGGACTAAAGACTGCTCATACATCCAACAGCATAGAGCGGCGATGGGCTCATGAAAATAATACTACCAACCCCTCCCTTCCCTTGGGTCTCGTAAAAGGCGACTAATGGACTAAAGACTGCACATACATACAACAGCATAGAGCGGCGATGGGCTCATCAAAATAATACTACCAACCCCTCTCTTCCCTTGGGTGTCGTAAAAGCGACTAACGGGCTAAAGGCTCACTACCTAAGCATATGTGCAGACTGTGCAGTTTTTTCTTGCTGAAGCGTGGTCTGTGTTATCTCAAAAAAGTTGTTGATCTAACTAAGTAAACAGTAATAAGTCGAGTCTTTATTCATGATTATTCTACATAAGACTAAATACTTTTTCGTTTTTGTGGGCTCATTGTCATGTGACAGACCAAAATTTAAAAAAAAAATTACTTTTTCTCCTAGGGCGAGAAAAGCTATTTTAGCCCCGCTCTAGAACGCTACAATGACGGTCTTTTTGAGCAAGAGGAGTGAAAAAGTATTTATTCACGTGGACAGAATTTAGCTTTGATTTTGTACGTGACGCGATAACTACCTAGTTGTCTCAGTCCCGCTCTCGACCATGCGTGCAGCGTGCTGAGGAAGCGCGGCCATGGAGCCACAGAAAATGTAATTTTAATAAAAATACATTTTATTATTATTATTATTAAAAAAACGTAAACGTAATTTAAAACTCAAATAAAAAGATAAATATTTAAAAACTTCTGATTTTTCACGGATTTTTACTGGTAGGTACTTATATCCCGCTTTCGACGAAAGAATCCCGCTTTCTTCACCCAAAAAGTTTCAAAATCCCGACTTGACAAAAAATATCTGGTAACGCTGCGCTGGTTGGTGATCACAAATCTGGAAATTTGAATCAGATTGAAAAATCTGAAAACACTTTGCCCGACTGGGAATGGAACTCATACTTTCGGATATCGTGCCGAGCGCTTGGCCACTAGGCAACCGAGGCCTCTTACTCTGAGGCCACGTAAACTTACATACATACAAATAATCACGACTATTATCCCCGAAGGGTTAGTCAGAGGCCAGGCAATGAGGACCGCTAAAGTAATCTTTTAATCACTGCATCTTTTAATGAATGGGCTACAATTGGTATTCACAAAAGTAGGAAACGCCTTTATGAACTTTATGGTGAACGCAACTATAACACCAGCGACGACTTCAAATTAAATGTTAAAAATTATTCAAAGTTATTTAAAAGAGTATGCCGATTAGCCAAGGCAAACTATCTGAGTTCTAAGATTAAGAATAGTAATGACAAAATAAAAATGACATGGAATATTATAAATAGTGAAACAGGAAAGGTCAAAAGTCGTAATAATGAGTACAATTTAAATTGTGATAATAAAACTTTGAAATCTGATGCTGATGTTGCTGCAGCATTTGAGAGGTTTTTTACTGACATTCCAGTTTCAACTACAAAAGCCTTGATTTCCTCCCCCACTGTAGCTGAATCTGTTTTGAAGGAGAATGTTAAAGATTGTGAAAGTAATTTCAGTTTTCAAAAAATTTGTGTTATAGATATATTAAAAACATTTAACACTCTCAATAAAAAGAAAACTGCTGATCTGTGGGGTAATTCCGTGGATGTCGCTAAATCAGTAATTATGACAATAGCTCCAGTTTTAGCTTGCATATTTAACGAATGCATTGACTGTGGTGTTTTTCCTGACCTAATGAAACATAGCAAATTAATTCCATTGTTTAAATCAGGTAGCACTTCTGACCCCTCTAATTTTAGACCTATTTCTGTGCTACCCACATTTAGTAAAATTTTTGAAAAGTTGATTCTAGACCAAATTCAAATTCATTTTCATAGAAATAAACTTTTACATTGTAAACAGTATGGTTTTACTAGGGGTCGCGCAACAACTGACGCCGGTGTTGAGCTTTTAATCCAAATATTTGATACCTGGGAAGAATCACAGGATGCCCTAGGGGTATTTTGTGATTTATCCAAGGCTTTCGATTGTGTTTTACATGAAACTTTGGTCAGGAAGCTTAACCACTATGGAATTAGGGATGCTTCTTTGAGCCTTCTAATCTCATACTTGAGTAACAGGATTCAGAAGGTCCACATTAACGGTAAAAGATCTCCGGGATCAGTGGTTACAATGGGAGTTCCGCAGGGTTCAATACTAGGTCCATTCTTGTTTTTGGTTTATATTAATGACTTACCTTATTTTGTAAAAGACAGTCATGAGATAGTATTGTTTGCTGATGATACTTCACTTTTATTCAAAGTGAAACGACGACACCCAAATTATGACGATGTGAATAATGCGATCTCAAAGATTGTTCACTGGTTTAGTGTAAATAACTTGCTATTAAACGAGGGAAAAACCAAATGTGTAAGATTTGTATTGCCTAATGTTAAGCAAGTAACAACTAGTGTACAAATTAAAGATAAGAATGTGAATCCTGTGGACACCACTGTGTTTCTAGGCATCACGTTAGATGCCAAGCTTCAGTGGGGCCCACATATAGCTAAATTGTCGAATAGACTTAGCTCTGCGGCTTATGCAGTAATGAAGATCCGTCAGTTAACTGACGTTGATACATCCAGATTAGTTTATTTCAGTTACTTTCATAGTGTAATGTCGTACGGAATTTTAGTGTGGGGAAATGCTGCCGACATTCAAACTATCTTTGTGCTTCAGAAGAGGGCTATTCGAGCAATATATAACCTAAAGGCTGGCGACTCTCTCAGATAGAGATTTAAGAATATAAATATAATGACAGTTGCATCACAATACATTTATGAAAATTTGATTTATGTTCATAAAAATACTGGTATGTTATCAAAAAACAGTGATATTCACAATGTAAACACTAGAAGTAAGAACAAATTAGCAGTACCTTATACTAGGCTCCATAAAATAAATAATTCTTTTAGGGGTCTGTGTGTAAGATTTTACAACAAAGTACCAAATGATATTCAGAAATTAGATCTTAATAAATTTAAAATCAAAATCAAAGAAAAGCTTTCTAAAAACGCTTATTATAAAGTGTCAGATTACACAGAAGACAAAACAGCTTGGATCTGAAATGCTCCAAGCACTCCAACAGCTATTTCTAATTGGCTCTATTTAATTGATACTACATTGTATTGTAATTTTGTATTGCATCATTTTTTTATTATTTTTAAATTCATATTTTGTATTGACCTGGTAACGACATACTCTTTTTTTTGTTTGTAAATGTCGTTGCTTTTGTGCGCTGTGGTTTCTTGCGCCCATTCTTTGCCACAGTAAAAAAATTATGTCCTGAATGGGTGGTAGGTTAAAAAAGATTTGGACGATTCAAAGTACTTATTAATTGAGTTTATTGAATAAATATATTTTGACTTGACTTGACTTGACTTGAATCCTCCGCCATTGGACTATAGTCCATATTACACCAAATAGCGACTGCATGTGCTCAGCGTGACAGGTGGTGAGCCCATAGCCGCTCTATGCTGTTAGGTGTATGTGCAGTCGTTAGTCCGTTAGTCGCCTTTTACGACACCCAAGGGAAGAGAGGGGTGGTAGTATTCTTTCACCGCTGCGCGACACGGTTAACGGTTACCTAATAAAGTAATAATCCATCATTATTTCATATTGAATTTTGGCATTTTGAAAATAAAACCAGACTATTTAGGTACAAACATGGCTTACTTTCCCACCAAGAAGTCTGTGGATGTTAGGGGCCGTGAGCAGTGAAAATGCGGTTCTAAGTGTTGAACACTATATTGGCACAAAATAATACGTAATAGCAATTAGGTAACAATTCGTTTTAATTATTATTTAAATATAACTGTATTAAGCAACACATACTTCTTTATCTGTTAAAAATTAAAGGAAAAATAAATATTCAAATTTTATCCCTACTTTTTTACTAAAGTTCTACGGTACTTTTTTGCATGGGGTTGATAGTGATGAAATGTTTTAAATCAAATTACGCCAATGTAGAAGATTTAACAACAGTCTTAGAAATTATCTTAAGGGGGGTTAGGCAATCAGCGAAAATGCGCGGGGCGGGGTCCGCGGTAATTCGTAAGCGCCGTTCACATTTTTATCAAAAATTAATAAAAATGCTTGGTTTTTTGAAAATCCAAATCAGTCAAGAAATCGAAAAGGCGTGGTGACCTATGTGTTTATGATTTTATAGGAATTACTATTGTAAAACACGGTCGTAATGTGCATTTACATGAAATATTAGAGGTAACTTCAGGATTTTTTTCTATCGAGCCGAATGTCTCCTATCGTGTTTTGACTTCGTTTATCCCTTCACACATGTATACGCTCTGTAATACACATTCAAAAATTTCAGCGCGAAATATGTAATATATTTTGAATAACAGCTAATAGAAAACAGCCAATTTTTCCGTTTTCACCGAAAATACGAAACGCAATAAGTATTGCATTCGTTACCCAAGAGAATTAATCTTTACATCCAGGAAAATGGCTACCGTTTTGAACATTTATTTAAAATAATTATCTTATTTTAGGGTTTTTCTTTCAATTATTTGAACAAGATTCCATTTAAAAAATGTGTTCCTTGTGACTATTATTCACACCATCAACAATAACAACGAATATACTCGTACTTTCAGAATTTTATAACATTGTTTACATAGATATTGACCGGGTTCGATTCCCGGTTGTCGAATAGGGCCATATAGCTGTCGAATGTTAATGTGATATAATGGTGGATTATTTACTGTTAAGTGTTCGTGAACGTCCATGAGTGTTAGCAAATAAAACAAAACAGTGCAACATCACTTTTCAAAGTTTCTCAAGAAGTCCGTGTGAGACTTCAATAAAGTCCCACAGCTTTATTGTGTCTCGAGGGGTTTAGGGGAAAAAATCATTTACCAATTAAACGTTCATTATCACTCATTATCATCCACTTAATGTAAAGAAAATAATAATTACTATTAATAACTTGAGACTGGCTAAATGTGCTGATCGCACGAAACCATTATTTAAGAAAGAGAAAAAAAAACTGTCCAGCTGGTAGACAGATCAGAAGCCAATGAGCTAAACGGAATTGAAATATCAATCAGCCTTTAAAGAGTAAAATTCGAATTTCGAATACAAGATGTGACTGCATACAGGATTCCAAGAGTAGAGACTGGAGTCACCTCTACAACTTCAAATTTAAATGTGGGACGCCAAAGTTTACTTACGGCAGATGAAGACGACGAACGTCGCTCGCGTCGGGCGCTCTCGTTGCTGTCGTTACAATTGGAGCTTTGTGACAAACAATATCTAGCCTATACTATCCCACTGCTCTGGGCAATGGCCTCACCCAAAGTCCTTCCATCCATTTCTATCCTAAGTCACTTCATGTCAGTCTGTCTGGTCTGCGTCCAGATCGCCACCTTTTGTGTAGTGAGTGACGTTTGCCCAGCGTCCAGCGGTCGGGATGCATGCGACATACATTATTATCACGACTTTTATCCTCTAAGAGTTAGTCAGATACTAGGCAATGGGGACCGCAAAACCGCACCGGATTGAAACATTTCGTGACAATAGATGTTTTAATTTATCTTAGAAATAGAGCTTTTAAGGTTAACTTAAGAAGCAAATACAAAGGGTTAACTAGAAAGAAAGTAAATTTTTAAATTGACCGTATCGCGTAGCGATGGAAGAATACTACCACCCCCTCTCTTCCCTTGGGTGACGTAAAAGGCGACTAACAGACTAAAGACTGCACATACTTCCAACAGCATAGAGTGGCGATGGTCACGTTGAGCACATGTGCAATCGCTTTTTGGTGAAAAGTGGACAATGGTAGACTGTTCAATTGCCTGTCTCTGACTAACCCTTCAGGGATAATAGTCGTGATTATATGTATATAAGTATGTACCTGACCGGGAATTGAACGCGGGACCTCCGAGATGGCGACGCTAGAACCGGCGTGCTGACCATCAACCGGCCACGTAGACACTTTTTGTTGCCGACACCGGTGTCCGGACACCAATCTTACAAAAGTAGTAGTAGTGACGATAAAGTCGAAGGTGGAAGCTTGCTTTACCCGGAGTCCTCAACAACTGAGAAACTGGCTATCTTATCTCTAAACTGTCGGAACACAACAATGCTATTAACATTGTTGTTAATGGCGACAGACTTTAGATAAGATGGTGGTGGTAGCTAGCCAGGCGATTTAACAAGCCCTACCACCAACCAAACAAAGTACCGGACTGGTCGCTTACCCACTACACCACAGAGGCGGTTAAAAGCAGCTTAAACGAGAATAGAATAGATTAGAATTTCTTTCTCGAGGCAAAGGGATTGAAAGTAACGTCGAAACCAATGACAGTAACGGAAGGCGCACCCGTACAGGAAACCAGGGAAGTGGGTCGACTTTGCTGTGACGTCACAGCCGGCACATAGTAGCCTGCCACGTGGTGTTGCCAATACACACATGGCAATATACTGCAACTCTAAGCCTGTGTCCGAAATGTCAGCGCGCCATCTTTTCGGGTTCTAAACACTTGGATGGATGTATGGATATTTTAATTTTACACATACGAGGGCAGTTTGGTAACATAAAAACTTTTTTAATTTTTTTTTGTCTCATATTTTGAAACTCACTACGAAGCGCATGCCGTTCTTTTTTCAAATTTGGCGCGAAAACAAGCTTTTAGAAACAAAAAAGTTAGGCGACTTCTAAGTATTCTTTGAAAATGGAGAAAAGCGAGTTTCGAGTGCTAATTAAACACCTTTTTTTTTACGTGGTAAAACTATTAAGCAGACCGAAGACAAATTGAAAAAGTATAACGGTGATTCTGCGCCTTCTCATGGGATGGTACGTAAGTGGTTCACTGAATTTCGTTGTGGACGTACTACCACTAATGACGCGGAGCGCCCAGAAAGGTCGATTGAGGTCACTACTGAGGGCATGGTTAATAAAATACATGATATTGTTTTAGCAGACCGTCGAGTGAAGATACGCGAAATAAGTGATGCTGTGCACATCTCGACTGAACGAGTTTTTTATATTTTGCATGATATTCTGGGCATGAAAAAGCTTTCTGCAAGATGGGTGCCGCGTTTACTAGCTGTTGACCAGAAACGAAATCGTGTAACAGCTTCTGAGGAATGCCTAGCCATGTATAATCGCAATCCGAGTGAGTTTATGCGTCGGTACATAACAGTTGACGAAACGTGGGTCCATCATTATACACCAGAGACTAAGCAACAGTCGAAGCAATGGACTTCTACCGGGGATCGTGCCCCAAAGAAAGCAAAAACTGTTTGCTCGGCTGGTAAAGTGATGACCACAGTCTTTTGGGACAGCCAAGGGGTTATTTACATCAATTTTTTGGATAAAGGCAAGACAATAACCGGAGCTTAGTATACTGCATTGTTAGATAGATTCAATAAAAAGTTGATCAAGAAATGACCGCATCTAGCAAAGAAAAAAAATCTTTTTCATCAGGATAATACACCGGCCCACTCATCTGCAATCGCGACATCAAAAATTGTCAAAGTAGGATTCAATTAAAATAAAAAGTAATTTTAAAAAAATACCTAAAAAACAAGTGTTTTTATTCGCTGCAAGAGTTTTTGGATGAATAATTTATAAAATAATGGATTTTTGACATTGTTAATGATAGGATTATTTTTGATTTAAGTACTTAAATTGAACATTTTTAGTATATATATATATTTTTTAAAATAGATTTTAATAATTTGTTATAATAATGATAATAAAATAATAATAATAATGAGAAATACATTTATATTAATAATAAGTAGTTACCGTAATTTAATATATTAATATTATGTACTTGCTATGCCCTTGCAGGGTCATGTTTGTTTCTTTTTATTTTATTCTTTTAACACCTGTTTATGTACAACATGAATGCAATAAAGAACTTTGAACTTTGAACTACGTATTCGCCAGATTTAGCCCCCTGTGACTTTTCCTCTTCCCAAACATGAAGAAATGGCTTGGCGGGCAAAGATTTTCGTCAAACGAAGAGGTGGTAGCCGAAACTGAGGCCTATTTTTCGGGGTTTGACAAAAAATATTTTTTGATGGATTGAAGAGGTTGGAACGTCGCTGGACTAAGTGCGTAGAGTTGAAAGGAGATTATGTAGAAAAATAATAAAATATATAATAATCATAATATGTAAAAAAGAGTGTTTCTTCTTTCCAAAGTCATGGACTTATCAAACCGACCTCGCACATATAATCACGACTATTATCCCCGAAGGGTTAGTCAGAGACTAGGCAATGAGGACAGCAAAAGCAGTGCTCAGCCATAATCCGCTTTTCACCAAATAGCGACTGCACATGTGCTCATTGTGACAGATGGTGAGCCCATCGCCGCTCTTTGCTGTTGGATGTATGTGCAGTCTTAGTCCGTTTAGTCGCCTTTTACGACACTTCAGGAAGAGAAGGGGTAGTAGGTAGTATTCTTTCACACGGACGGAATCATGTACATTTAGGAGTCGCTAATAAATATTCTTACGAGTACAAGTTTAAATCATGACTCACCTTAAGGTCATTTTCCTACAGTAATTCTAATACGAGTAGGTTGAAATTCGCTTGAACATACATTACACGTAACGCATGTAACGAACCTGTTATCATTTTATAAGACACTGACAGCTGACAAGGCAAATAAGAAAACCATTATGCGACGTTGCCGATTAGTGCAATTGACCATATTGTGCTGTGTTGTATGCGTCGATAACCGCTCTTGCCGTTCCGCTGTCGGTGACGGTGAGCGACTGAACCTAAGAACAATATTTAGTTATTGTTGTGAGGACTGAACAAACGGCGATCAGTTGAATTGAATTCATCTGGCTCACTACTCGCGCGTGAATTATCTGAACGACTATTCGAAAAACTACCTACATTATTTGTAAAAATTTATATGCCACGAAATCAAGCTAATTTGGGATGGTATTTTGGCCACATATTTTAGACAAATTCGTACTTGAAATTCCACTCGACAGCGACAATTCACATGTTGAACGCACGAAAGGTGTGATGTGATTAGTATCTCGAATATTTTTAGGATTTTTTGTATGAACGAGCCCATTGTCGGTCTTTTAAAATTCCAAAATTTCTTATATATCTGTCAAATCTAAATCAACGGGCCCAGTTTCTTTATAAAATCACATTTGGAACATGTGGTGGTCACTATATAATAAAATAGTAAAGTTGAAGAATTATAAACTTCATTTTATTAATATCATCTATAGGTTTTATTAAGTTTAAAAAAATAGCATTCACTTGGTAAACTGAAAAAATAGAAAATAACTTTATAAAAAAATTGTGGGTTTGATCTTCATGTTGGGTAAACCAATTGGAGACAATTCTGGCAGTATGCACTGGACAGTTATCATGAACGTAGGAGAATACTGGCACTTCTTCACGCGGGTAAACTGTTCGCAAAGTCGGTAACATTGATTCTTCCAATAAATCGACATAGTTCTTAGCGCAGCTTAGCATTTTGACGAGGATAAATTTGAACAAGTTCGCCTACACTTCCAGCATCCATCCAGGCCCACATGTTAGCTGAAATTCGGCCATATAATTGGTTGGGCACTACGTGATCCTCTGTGTATCAAGTGTTATCGTAACGCCACAAAGTTAAGCGACCATATTGAGAAGAGCAAAACGATTTTTCGTTTGTAAAGATGGTGTTTGTCCAGTCGAAGTCTAAGTAATTACGTGCAAAATTTAATCTCGCAATTTTGTGTGCATCCGTTAAGTGAGCTTTCTTAGCATAATGCCTGTAATGCAGCCCAGTGCGGTGCAAATTATTTCTTATTGTTTGTAGACATACGTCGTAACGTGCCGCAAAATACCGGGTATCAGTAAAAGGATGTTCTTCGTAATGGTGTTGCATTTCCGTTCTCTGTTGGTTCGTGATCCGACGAACGCCATGATTATATCGTCGTCTATCTTCAAGGGTACCATCTTCAGCGTGCCTTCTGATCCAGGTTCTGACTGTGTTCCGACTTATATTTAACTCTCGTAATATTTCCCGAATGCTAGAGCCTTGTTCTCTGAGCACTACTATCCGAGCTCTTTGTTCTGCCAATAGGCCATTATACGATTTGTTTTAATTCAATTCAATTATTGTTTCAATTTTTTCAGACAGACTACAACTTGACATCAGACACAACGTCACTTTATTTTTAAAATTATAATACCTTTTCTCCGTAGTGAAAAGAGTTTGGATTATGTAGGAATGACATCTTAATAGAAATTCAAATTAAGACTGCTTTGTCTAAAGCATATCTAGTGCAGTGATAACAAAGGTTAAAATTGCATACATTTCTGACTCGTAATGACGCATTTTTATTCATATTTAAAACGTACTAAGTGCAACATGAATAAAAGCGAAGAAACCTAACTACATTTATGATTTTAAAGGAATGATCGGCGAAGTGGGTCATGATTCAGTTGGTTCGACTGTACATTGCTTCGCTAGTTTGCATAACGGAAAATTTTGAAAAAAAATCGCAACCAGGATTCAAACCTGCACACCTGGATAAGTCCACGGTAGCTAATTGGAAGAGCACCTGAGCAACCTAACCCGGGTGTACGTTCGAATTCTGGTCGTGGAATTTTTTTCCACATTTTCAATCCGTAATTTAAAAAAAAAATTAGCAAAGCAATGTGCCTACTTACTTCTACTTAAAAGGTATTGCGATAGACATATATACTTAAGGGCACTGGCATGGATATGTCGCCATATCACCCCAAGTGCCCACAAAATCCGTTTTAAATGTTGGGCGCGATGGACAGCATTGTCTGTGCTGTCCAGCGTAGAGTGTTGTGTATTGTTTTGGGTCGTGTAGTTTAGTGTTTGTATTGTGAGTTGTCCTTTACGGACCTGGTGCGTGGCCTCACGCGGACGCCATGATGAGCCACGGGGCGCTCTTCCGAGGGCGTCCCCTGGCTTTCTTCTCTCCAAGCTCCCGGCATACGGTTTGCACGCTCAGTTCTGTACCTGGATTGCCAGCTTCCTGCATGAGCGTAGAATCCGTGTCCTTTCGGATGGATGCGCTTCGCGGTTCATGTCAGTGAACGCTGGTGTTCCTCAAGGCTCCGTTCTATCCCCCACGCTGTTCCTTCTTGTAACGGTACAGAATGAATGGTATCCGTCCGTTAGTAAGGAATGTGTGGGAGTAGCACTAAAATAAATATTAATGCGTAGCACCATTAATATAATAAGCATGAAAAAGGGAATTGCGACATAGGCGCCGTCTAGCGGGAGTCATTTACTTGGACTTCGCGTAAGGTTGCTAGGTTGACTAGGACTTTATTTTTATTTGAATTTCGCGGGGCTTTGCGAGTCGGCAAAGTGCTTCACCTACGGGCGGACGCCATCTATGGTCGGAATACGGAACTTTTTTATAATTTCCCAAAATATAGGATTATTGGCTTAATTGGAGGATTATTGAGAGGGAATTGTTAATAGAAGGCTACATTTAGATATTCAAAGATGTAATATTGGCTGTCGGACGAGATTTGGTTAGATTATGGAAAAATTTTAGAATTGCGCGGCGAAGGCGGCAATGAGCGAGCGAGAGGTTGAGAAAAAGATAGAAAGAGAGGTCGGATGATATCTCCACGTGGCGCAACGCGAAGTTCGCGTATAACAAATATTAAGCGACGCGAAGGGAGGCGCATCGGGGAAACAGCTAGGATTGGTTGAAGGGAAGAAAAGCGGACTCGCGCGGGCAAATGTTGAGGGCGCGTGGCGCGAAAGTTAGGATGCTTGGGGGATGGAGGAAAATTAGCGGGCATTCAATTTTGGGACGTCGGAGGCGCGGTCCAATTTAAGAGTGCGGTAACTACTCATACGGGAAAAATAGTGTCCGAGCTTTGATAGTGCGCTAAGTGATATTCGAGCTGCGATATTAATTAAGATTTGTGAAATTGAAAGTGATTAATAAAGTAAAACTATTGCGATCGCAACTCGAATCCGTTAACGAAATGAAGTATTTCGGGGTATATCGGCGGAAACGCATAACGGTGGCAACAAAAACCTATATACCTTTCAACAGACTTCGGTCTGGATGACTTTTGATTGTATTTAATAAGGTCGGCGTTTTATATCATTACGCTAAACAATACACTATCTTCGACGGAGTAATGGGGGAGAGACAGTTGTCTCCCTAGTGAAAGTTGAAGATAGGTCAGACACCATTTAGCTGGAGGTAGACCCGTATGACCCAGTCCAATTTCGAGTCTACCTCCGTACACACAGTGTAGTGATAGGAAAATAACACACTGAGTATACTGGCTCGACTGATAGAACATTTAGGAGTTAGTTGCTTTCAGGGGCAATGCGACTCTCACAACTCACCACGAAGTTAAGTTAAATGTGGCTTGGGCCTAGATTGCAAGGTACACAAGTAGGGACTGTTAGTTCGACAAAATATAGGCATTTTCAAGTGAGGAAAGTTGTAGGAATCTATAGGTAGGCGGATATATATATTGTTAGTTAAGGGAGGGCAAGGTATTTGCACGCTGTGCGTACATAGGATGGGTGCTTGAGCCGCGAGGCCAGGCTGGATTAATTCAGACTAATAAGGTAGGGATAATTAAGTTACGGTGCTAAATAAAATTATGATGAAGTGATGTGGGTCCTATCTAGGCAAGTAATCTGTTACCGCAGGCCGATAAAATTCTAATTGTTTTCCTAAAGTTGTTACCAATTAATTATTCACTTTAAATAATTAACAGAAGTATGGTAATATCGTACCATCATTACTTTGGAATACCTAAAAGGTCTAGACTGGTTTCCTATTACAAGAAAAATACTAAAAGTTATAGCAAATAAGCATAGCTGTACTGTGATGTTTGATTTCTAATACTGAAATGACCAAACAGGCATTTTTAGCTTTCCCTGGGATGCGATACGATCTTATATTGCTGCACTCTTCAAGGTATTAAAAGTACACATCCGATACCTATTAGTAAAAAAAAAATAAGCTGATACAAACTGAACAACTAAAACCAGTTTAGAACCTAGGATAAGTCGTTGAAGGAAGACATTGCCAGCTATGAGCTTCTAATAATCTGAAACATAGAAATAATTGATTGATAACAACCTGCTAATTAGCCTGATAATGGTCTACTAATACCATTTGAATTCACCTTAATGGTCAAAGACCTCTTAAGATATGTAAGTACTTACTTCTAATAATGTGAAACATAGAAATATTTGATGGGAACAATCTAAATCAATCAGACTAATACCTAGTACAGTCTAATTTATACCTATTAAAGTAAGTAAAAGATAACTTCTAAATGTAATTGATTCAACGATTAACAGGGATAATTAACTACCTAATTTAATACCTACTAAAAGTATACTAACTATGATTTGGTAGGCTATCAAATTAACCACTCAGTCTGAGAGACAGGGGTGGAAGTTAATGGAAAAATAATTAACTTAAGTTCACTTCCTAAAAGTCAAGGATATTGAATAAATTAAACATCTTTCAATAAACTTGAGATGTACTTATACTTTATAAGATCTGTATAATGAACACTAAGAGTAAACCAAAGTAATTTACTTCAAATGATAGTATTCTATTTAAGTTCACTTTCTAAATGAGTAGGATATTGAATGAACCAAACATCCTTTAATAAACTTAAGATGTGATAATCTGCCAATGCAGCCTATCCAATGTAGTTATATTGGAACTTTATAAGACCTGTATAATAAATACTAAGAGTAAATAAAAGTAATTTTACCTGTATTAATAGCATTCTATTTTAGCCACCACCTGAAGTGGCGTTTGATTAAATTATCCACCCTTTATAGAACTGAATATTAATTTTCTAATAAGACAAAAGGGACAGTTAGTTAATTCTGTTACATTGTGATCTATTTATAACGGACACAATAATCAAAGAAATAAGTGTGTCCGGTAGAATGCTGGCCTTCCACCTCTGTTCAATAAGTGAAATCATAAGACATAAGTTATTGCATTGAATAATTAAGTTCTTACACATTAAGAAAGGATATTTGGATGATAGCAAGCCTTGAGATAAACTCTATTGATTTATGTGGAATAATAAGAATTTAAATTGCTAACACATAGTTCATAATGTAAAATGAAATTAAATTTTAAGGAGAGATGTAAATTTCTTAGTTTTAAAGAATTAAAGGCACAAGCTAATAATTAAAGTTAAAGCCAATGTGACGGAACTATAATTAAACCATGAGATGTATAGTACGCTATGGAGCGGCGGTGGGGCTCATAAATTGCACCAGGCTTCTTATGTATCATGCTACTGATAATAAATAATAATACCTGCAAGCTAAGCTATCCTCTGATTACCTTTGAGTGGTTACAAATCTTCCCCGCAGCTGCAGTGAAGGATTTAGGTCACAGTTCAGACAGAGTCATTGCTAGGCTACACATATCAATGTTATGGTCTATAGACTGGTAGGTAATTAGGTCAGGAGAAAATAATTTAACACAGGGATAAGCCAATTACTAAACTTTCACGAAAGAACTTGAGTTACTTAATTGCGGTTAACAACGGAGGGTTCACTAGACGATCTGGCCTAAATAGTAGTTTAATGTTTTATATTTTAGCGTTTTATTAACGCTTAAATATACTTAAGTAAAATTTTAAACACTGAAAAAAGACGACAACCTCAGGCGGGAATCGAACCACGCACCTTCCGCATTCCGGGCGGCTGCCTTAACCACTTGGCTACCGAGGTCTGGCTTTCAACCGTCGAAATTTGTCAGTGCTTGATGCTTATGTTTTTAGTCAACATTGCTTCATCAAATCTTAGAAGTTTTCACCTCTGAGATCCGAAAGAAATATTTTTACAAATATTTGAACATTCGGTTAAGATGAAGCCGCGTTTATAGATTAATGTTTTATATTTTAGCGTTTTATTAACGCTTAAATATACTTAAGTAAAATTTTAAACACTGAAAAAAGACGACAACCTCAGGCGGGAATCTAAAAATTTTCAAAAATTTCATCAAGCACTGACAAATTTCGACGGTTGAAAGCCAGACCTCGGTAGCCAAGTGGTTAAGGCAGCCGCCCGGAATGCGGAAGGTGCGTGGTTCGATTCCCGCCTGAGGTTGTCGTCTTTTTTCAGTGTTTAAAATTTTACTTAAATAGTAGTTATTATAATATTACATTGCTTGACTGAAATTCACTGCAAATAGAATTAAGCTATGCTAAGGTTTCATCATCATACAAACAATACTCACTACACAAAAACCCCAAACACAACCATTAGATTGTAGATAAATTAGGTTAAATAGTTTTAAGAATTAGATAATAAGATAAGTTAAGGTAAAAGCGGCGAGGATGTGTGTATGTATTATAAGGTAGACTAGGCATTAGGTTTAGGTGGGCGGAGAAGTTACAATTTGGTAAGCCGTTACCAGGATCAGAAAGTTGGGTTATAATTTATCATTAATATAGTTGTATTGGATTTCAGTCAAGCGGTAATACTTTAATTTAGATGTGGGATTTTTTCCCACAAATTGTTGTCGTGTAGTGATGCGTGAGTTTAGAATTGGCTTAGTAGGGAATAATTCAATGAAGATTAATTAATTCAAAGATATTGAAGAATTATAATTTGACACTTTTCACAATAAACGTTGTTATCTTCTAAAGTTGATTCATACACTTTGTATTACGGGTTCTTGACAATAGATTAAGACCAATATTGTAGACAGTCGCAATGAGAGCTGGAGCTAAATTTTGTTGTACGAAATCTGTAACAAATATATTCTCGGGTTAGGTTAAAGGTCAAAGGAGGAGATAAAGCTACAAAACAATAGCGTAATGAGTATTATTTGAAATATAATACCTTTCAGGGATGTCCGTTGTTGCGAGAGGCAATGTAAGATAATGACATATCTGTCGATTTGGCACTCGATTTTAGGGGACAATGAAATTGCTTCGGGTGTAATTTTTGTTTTGGTTGAGATTGTTACAAGAAAAATACTACGGTTGAATGTATGGTGATTGAAGATTGTAGTACTAAAACTTTGTATTCGATTTTGATAGGACGCTAATACGCGATAGGACGCTGTGTTATTTTCCTATCACTATAATATTACATTGCTTGACTGAAATTCACTGCAAATAGAATTAAGCTATGCTAAGGTTTCATCATCATACAAACAATACTCACTACACAAAAACCCCAAACACAACCATTAGATTGTAGATAAATTAGGTTAAATAGTTTTAAAAATTAGATAATAAGATAAGTTAAGGTAAAAGCGGCGAGGATGTGTGTATGTATTATAAGGTAGACTAGGCATTAGGTTTAGGTGGGCGGAGAAGTTACATTCTGCATATCAATGACATGCTTCCTCTTGGAAACATTCATTGCTATGCAGATGATAGCACAGTGCATGGGGGATTTAACGGGCACCCAACGGCTGGGCGGGTAGACACCGAAATGAAGCGAGCAAATCTTGTCATTGAGCTCGATCGGATGTTGGACCTCATTTCCAAATGGGGCTCCGATAATTGGTGGAGTTCAATGCCAAGAAAACACAGGTGTGCGCGTTCACAGCGAAAAAGTCGCCATTCCTTCCCCTTCCCTCTCTTCAGGGTACATCTCTAGGCCTGCAGAGCAGTATTAACATGCTCGGTATGGATATCCGCTGCGATCTGAACCAAAAGGACTACATCGAAACCGTGATTAAAAATGCCTCACGTAAACTCGGTGTCCTGAACAAGGTGCGGCGATTCTTCACGCCTGATCAGTTGTGTCTATTATACAAGACACAGGTGCGGTCTTGCGTGGAGTATTGCTCTCACCTTTGGGACGGCTCCGCAAAGTACCTTCTCGATGCCTTGGACAGATTGCAGCGCCGCGCTGTGCGCATTATCGGCAATGCAGAGGTCACAAAAACTCTCGAGCCTTTGCAATTGCGTAGAGATATTGCGTCAAACAGCGTCTTTTACCGTTTATACCATGGCGAGTGCTCTGAAGAACTCTTTGACCTCATCCCTCCTTCTCCCTTCCTCCATAGGAGTACGCGTGCTGCTCTGCGGAGTCACCAATTTACAGTCTCTAACATTCCAATTAGTCAATCAATAGCACAAAGAAATTTGGTGACTCGTTTCTTTGCCGCACTTCCAAAAGATGGAATAGTCTACCAGCACACGTATTCCCTCCTACCTATGACATAGGGTCCTTCAAACGAGGCGTGAAGAAGCACTTTGTGGGCTGGCAGAGTGAGGATGACTGATGCTACGTCTTACGCTGCACCAGTTGTCCTCGCGCCTGGACCTCATTTCCACTTAACATCAGGTGGAGTGGGGTCATTTGCCGGACATAGTATAAAAAAAAAAAAGAAAACGGTGGGGGTCACGCACCAGTAAATGTGCGGGTCATTGTGGATGTCTTTTGGGGAGCTGGCACGGAGGCTTTATGCAGAAGCCATGATGAACGACGAAGCGTCCCCCCAAATGGGAGCGGGTTGCTCGGAGCGGATGCGGGGAGCCCCGCGCCAGCAAATAGGGTCTGTGTTGTGTTGCGTTGTGTTTTCTGTCATTGTGTTTTTCGTTGTGGTCGTTCGTATTTTTATGTGTTTTTGTAGGACTCGTGCGAGACTCCGGGAAGCGGTGATGAGCGGCGGGACGACTAGATGACCAATTGGTTAAGGTCGTCGTGTCTCCCGCTGATTCGGAGCGACCACAAACGGAGTCCTGCACTGGTAAATCGTGGTTGTCCTGTGCGCATGCCTGCGACGACGTGGGCATGTTCTCGTCATGTGTTGTGTCGTGTCCTGGGAAATTGGGTTGTGTTGTGTCCGCATGCCCGAGAAAGCCGGGCATGTCTGTCCGTGTTTTTTGTGTCTGCCCTCTAAATGGGCTGGTTCGTGTTGTGCCGCGTGCGCGTAGTCGCCGTGTGTTGGCGCGTAACGGCTGCTACGCAGTGGTTATAGGCCAACACACGGCGACGGGGTGGCATCGCGAGGTAATACCCCCGTGGTCAGGTCCCGTGGCCGCCACCTCAAGCCTTATGCTTTCGGAGTTTGGTCCCCCGGTGATTAGTGGGTAGGCCCCTCCCTCTCGCCCGACGATTACGTCGTGGAAAGGGGGACGGGAGAGTCCCACATATCCAGTCTTCCTTCTGGAGGCTGGAATCCATAAGCAGGGATTACACCGGGTAAAAAAAAAAAGAAAAAAAGACACACATACATATAATCACGACTATTATCCCCGAAGGGTTAGTCAGAGACTAGGCAATGAGGACAGCAAAAGCAGTCCTCTACCATAGTCCACTTTTCACCAAAAGCAACTGCACATTACATAAGTTCTTTTGGGGCGGATTAGACCAAACTGGAATAAGGTCTTATACCTAGATTAAACGCCGAACTTGTATAGAGTAATCTCGGAGTAAGTCATTTTGCAATTTTGTGAAATTGGACCTTAATGTATTTAACTTATTCAGCGCATAATACAAGTGACTTAACAATACGTAAACTTTCACAATTTCGTGCAGGATCCCCATAAGTAATTCAAAATAAACGCATTAAACGCAAATGCCCCTTAAATTAAGCAAAGGTAGTGTATCAGGTTGGGAGAAAATGGAAAGCTGTGGTATGTGCCTACCCCTTCAGGAAACAGGCATGAAGAATGCAATGCATGTTTAGTAATAGGTATATAACCAACAACGAAATAACTACATCTATTTAAAAGGAAACAACTCTGTTATTGGGAAAAATAAACAGCTGTTTTATATAAGGCGACTGCTAGAAACCGCAAGAAACTTCAAGGGCTGGTTAGGTCAAGTGTTTTAGACATGACAAAAATGACAAAAAAGAAATTCGTGCTTTTTTATTTTTTATTAAATATTCATTTAATGAATTTTAATTTGCTAGTCTTTGAGTATCTTATTTATTTTAAAGCAAAAACATAAGAAAAATAAAATTAAAGAATTAACTATTAAATAACGATTATTTAAAACGCGCGGGCAGCGGCCGGCCGTTGACCCGCCCGTCTGTTGACCCGTTCGCGTCAGCTGGGCGATAAGTACCTACGTTAGTCTGCAATTTTTTTTGTCATTTTTATCATGTTTTAAACACTTGATCTGACCAGCCCTTGAAGTTTCTTGCAGTTTCTAGCAGTCACCTTAATTATATTTAGGTTATTAACGTTCAACGCCGCGCGGGTCAAATTTCTATTGTTATTGTGACCCGACGGCAGTGAATGACTTAATGATAGTATTCGCTGTTTTTCTTTTCTCGAGAGCGGAGTTAGGTTTGAAATATTAGGTATATAAACATACCTTAATAAGAAGGTATATCTACCGAAATTTTTATAAGAACCACTATTTAGCCTGACCACGACTTCGGCGCTACTAAACACCTGGGGTCCTACTACTACTACCTACTGTCATTTCTTAAAACAGTATTACTTTAATCTTACTAGGTACCTATGCAAAATAATATTGCTCTAAGAGTTGGTGGTATGCCCTGTATTCCAAAAAGGCTTTGCCAACACAGAAACCTTCGCGAGCGTGCGTACAACTTGCGAAAGTTTCATCTAGGGCATCGCAACCCGATCCACTTTTCAAAAACCCGGGTCTCGGGTTTACGTGTAGTCAAAACCCGGGTAACCGGGTTTTTTCAGCTTTTTCGGTCTTTTTGTTATTTTTTTTAATATAAAGAAACTGTATTTTAATATGGATTTGCTAAGTAGAGAGTTTTGCGAGTATCTAAAACAAGGGAAGGATTCATGTAAATAAGACGGGTCTAGTTCATAATATCGACAGTCACTACATCGACGGTCGCTGTATCAAAAACGTTCCATCGACGGTTTAATGTATCGACAGTACCCAAAATCGATGGTAGGTACGCTACATCGACAGTATACCAAATCGATGGTACGCTATATCGACAGTACGCTACATCGACAATACACCAAATCGATAGTACGCTGCATCGACAGTATATCATATCGATAAAACGTTGTATTCGACAGTACACCATATCGATGGTACGCTGCATCGACTGCCCGACCCGAGCCAGATTTAAATAAAAACCTTAGGTTTTTTTAAAGATTTTAATCACAATTTGTTAAATTTGTAATTTGCTTGATTTTGATGTAACATAAAATAGTTGAAAAATCATAAATTCCGTACTCAGCAACATTGATAGTATTAATTTAAAAAAACTTCCAAATATTAATAACAACCAAAAACTTTTGATTTATGTAATTTCAAATTAAAACAAAAACAAATGTTTTTATGACGGCCTGCATAAATGCCGTTTCATATCCCGCTTAAAAGACCCGGGACTGCATATAGGAGCAGGGAAACACATGCTCCAGCAGAGAATTCCAAAGCCGAATGGTCTTACAGAGGAACGACTTGCCAAATTTTTTGGTACGAGTGCTGATAGTCTGCACAGTATGATGGTGGTTCCTAAGAGCAGCACGTGTAGTCCGGGACAGGAAAGGAGAGGGCGAAATTAGATCAAAAAGTTCTTCAGAACACTCTCCGTAGTAATTCCGGTAGAAGACACTGAGAAAAGCAATGTCTCTAAGCTGCTGGAGGTCCTCAAGAGAGGCTGTAACCTTAGCATCTCCAATAATGCGTACCGCTCGCCTTTGCAGTCTATCAAGTACATCGAGGAGGTATTTAGCAGAGCCGTCTCATAGATGGGAACAATACTCAATCCATACTTGATCGCAAAGGAGTGTTGAACAACAAACAGCGCTGCTCGGGAGTGAAAAAAACCGCCTCACCTTATTGAGAATACCCAACTTACGGTTGGCAGTTAAAATAACACTCTCGATGTAGCAAAGCAGTAGCGATGATGTATTTTTGATTCATTTCCTTGCCCATGTCCATGCCAAGAATGCTGAGGTCCACTGAAATGGGTAAATGAGAGTTCTGAAGAGAGGGAGTAGGAGGACTGACGAAACAAAATGGCGGGGGAGTCACTCGCAGCTCACCGCTCCTCCTGCGCGTCAACAACGCGACGACGCATCTTGCGGTCTTGCCTCCATCTTTCATTCCGTTTTATGTAATTTCTGAGTCAAACGCACGAATATCGTGTATTGTAACTTGCTGTATTAATTAAATCTTTTTCGCACAAAAAAACAACTGCATGCAGTTATTATTAATTAGCTCAAGCAGAAATTATTAGTACCTAGTGCAAAAAAGTTAAGAGAGAAGTGAACTTCACTAACTTGTTTGTATGTAGTGAGATACAATGGCGTTACTTTATGACCGTGTTTAATCAAAGAGGTCATTTCAAAGAGGCGTAAATATACTTAAGATACGAACAATTAGCGACAAAAAGCCGAAAAACCCGAAAACCCGGTTTTTTATTTTCCAAACCCGGATTTTCTGGCGACCCAGAAAACCCGGAACACCCGTTTTTTTCGGGTCGGGTAAACCCGGGTTCGATGCCCTAGTTTCATCGTAATTCCGATTACTACATAAATAATTATGTGCACCTTACATAATGTAGTAAGTAAGTATATAATTTGAGAGAGGAATACACCCGTTGTGACTAGTCTGAAGCACTAAAAATAATATAAAAAGAGGAGTTAGAAATTGTCTGAGAGCGTATAAGTACTGCAGACAAAAGATTGATAAGACAATTTCAGTAATAGAAACATTGTGAAGAGTAACGATATTTATAAAATGTATCTTTTTGCTTTATATTTCTTTGTTGAAAACGATTTAGAGGACAGATTAAACAAAATAATTAAAATTTAAGTGGAGCAATAGGACTTGATAATTTGATTTTAATTATGGAACCGTTTGCCCAGCAGTGGGACAATGTAAAGGCTGTTTGTTAACTATTATTTACTTAACTGCAATAATTATTATAAAATTTGCCCAGAAATATAAAAAAATCTCGCATAACTTTGCGGTACATTTATCGCACGATTTTTTTTAGTCCGTGTTGCCAACACGTCACATAATTGTAATTTACAATTTTCACATCTGGCAACTCAGTGTATTGCCCGAACGAAAATATCTCGTATTGATTGGATTAACGTCGTGTGGCATTACTGGCGTTACAACACGGTATGATTTATTGAATATAACAGAACGCACAGCTCGAATTCCGACGGTGTTTATGGTATTTACGACAAAACGCATCGACATCGTATTATGTAGCGGGCCGTTGATTTAGTTTGCTCTCGAGATCGGGCAGCAAAGTTATTTGTTGAGATAACCCGAGTCGACGTAAACTAATCTTGGTTGACATCTGCGCTCCAAATGTTCAATAATTGTATTGAAAATTCTTCATTCATTTCAGGCAACATTTGAGATGTTGTGAAAGTCACTACGCAATCGATCGCGAAAGTAGAATCCTCAATCGGGATTCGAAGCGAAGTAACTTTCGAACCATTTCACTTCTATTGCATCTATTTTTTTATAGATCATTTCAACTATTTTACTAACACTATTTATAAAGATTTTTGATTATAATAACATAACCTAATAAGTATGAACCATTTAAAGTAGTTCGAAATAAACGCTTTTTTGTTTTTAATACCCATTTTTAAAGTTGTATAATGTCATTTGAAAAAATAGTTTCCAACGTCTCTTTTCGATGAAGCCAAAAAAGAACAAACACTTTAAAACAAGAAAGCTATGGCCAACAGCGCATTGTACTGATAGTAGCAGTCGCATTGCCATTCTAGACATTTACACAATAAGATATCTCTGGGGCTGATTGACGCGCCTACTGCCGCGCCTCGATGCCAGCCAGATTGGTACCGCTATTATATGCGTTGCTTTACGTACTGTGCACTGTACACTTGCGACGGCGAAACTCTCCGAATTTTGTTGTTTTTTATTATTTGAAAAGGCGGTTTTTACCTGATGGAAAATAATCACCGCCGCCCATGGACACCCGCAAATCTAGAGGAGTCGCAGATGCGGTGCCGGCCTTGATGAAGGAGGGGTGTAGGGATTTGTTTAGGGAAATGATAAAATCGTGTTGTCTTTTTAACATCCTCCGTGATTTGATCAAATCACTTAGGGAATTGACCAAATCTCTGTTTTTATCATATACCTGCGACAGACACACAACTGAGCAGCCCTCTGAGGGCATCCGAAACTTTTTCTGTCCGTAATTCGTCGTAAACTGCTGTATGTACTGTGCCAATTGCTTCTGAAAAAGCAGCAGCGCTCGCGCACTGCGCTTAGAAAGTGAGGTCTCTTTTCATTTTCATGGTTAAACGATAAGTCCTTATGACACTTTAAGATAAATTACGATGCGGGTGAAGATCTCATGAGGGAAGGCCAGATCCAGCAGTGGGACGTTAACGGGTATACAACAGGCGGCCGGCCAATACGCTGGGGCTGGCCCTATGCGTCTAGATGGGGACGACAACAATAACTACTGGTACTTAAATACATATATATAATCACGACTTATATCCCCGAAGGGTTAGTCAGAGACTAGGCAATGAGGACAGCTAATAAAGCACTCATCTACCATAGTCCACTTTTCACCAAATAGCGACTGCACATGTGCTTAGCGTGACAGGCGGTGAGCCCATCGCCGCTCTAAGCTGTTGGATGTATGTGCATACTACTGCATTCTTTAGTTTGTTAGTCGCCTTTTACGACACCCAAGGGAAGAAGTATTCTCTCACCGCTATCGTGACACGGCGACGGCGACACTACAGTACCAACCGTATAAGTGACTTCATGATACTGTTATACACTCATAATCATTATGATAGGGGGGAGTCAACCATCCTATTACCAGTTTGTGCAGCCAATCGGCATTGTTTTCATTTGCAGTGTTCCGGTTTAAACGAACCAGACCAAGGCAAAATCACAGGACCAGCCCCTTACTCTTGAAACCGATCGCTATTGGATCGGATTGGTATTATGAATTTTCGTACTCCTAAGTTACGACACCAGAGCTAATATGGATTCATATTGCGTGGATATTGAGTGAAAAAAATACAAATCTCAATGCCATTTAGTTCACCCAATATGAATCCAAATTAGCGCTGGTGTCGTAACTTAAAAATTACGAAAATTCAGAATACCAATCCGATCTAATAGCGATCGGTTTCGAGAGTAAGGGGGCTGAGCACAGAAGGATCTAGCCAATGTAGCGGCCTTGTACAATCAATACCCTGGCACCCTTAGTAGGCGCTTGGTGTGCCCCTAGACCTCTGGGTCCGTCCGTTATTGTCCCAGTCCCGGCCGGTACGCACTATGCACCCACATCGAAAAAGTTGTTACTCCGGTTTGCACCCGGCTGCGTTGCCCCCGTAGTTTGATATTTGTCATGATATTTTTTTGGGCAACACTTCTGTAAATAATGTTGAAAACAAAAGTGTTTTTGAATCGTGTGAAGCTCACACCCAGCACCATAGGTATAGTCGCCTCTGTACAGGATAGAACTATAGCAAATGAAACTTCAGAGTCGTCATACCCTTTGTGGCAAGCGTGTATGCGCTGCGGTGGCAACTTTTCATCATTCTTAAATACCTTAAGAGGATATACGTGACATGCAAAATTCTCATACAAAACACAGAAAAACGACGTTTCGTGGTCCCCTGTTTCCTCCTTCAGAACTGGACCAATTTTTATTACTTTTTCAGCATCGGTTAAAGAAAGAGATTTTCTATGTCTGTAAGTTTGATTTTTTTGCATTAAGCCATTTATTTAATAAACAGGAGCCTTCAAAATTTAGCGAAATCACTCCGTTTTAAGGCGTTTTCAGAAACATTAAGTGGCCGGTTTAAAAAAAAATTAAACATACAGACATAGAAAATCTCTTTCTTTAACCGATGCTGAAAAAATAATAAAAATCGGTCCAGTTCTGAAGGAGGAATTAGGGGACTACGAAACGTCGTTATTCTGTGTTTTGTATGAGAATTTAGCATGCCACTTTGACGTAGAGTTTCTTCTTAATGATTTTCATTGGTACTTTAGTCGGCAACGCGCACTCCCCAGCGGAAGGTGGAGGAAGAGCCCACTATGTGGGCCCCACATAGCTTAGTCTTCTCGGACGTGGTGGTAATCGGTAATAAATTTTCGCTAGTACCTATTTGTGTCCATCGGACGGACCGTATGCTCTCACACTTTCATTAGGCATTTGTCATGGCGTACCAGCGTGGTGGGTTATGACCCAATCTCCCCCCATCCTATTTTCCATGAAGCCAGCAGTGGGACGTTTAGGCAGCGATATATACGTTACACTAGATAGGCCCTTCCGAACACGCACTATGTTCCACTCATCTGCAGAGTCGACTCGGCACCTTGCTTTAGTGTGGCTTTGACATTCGCGTGTGCGGAGCGGCGAAAATAATTCTTTATTTCTTTTCAAAGTGAACACCTAGACGTTTACTACAATTCAGTTGTCAAGTTAGTGAAATTAATTGTTATTCAAGTCATTATTATGTAGTTATATCGTATTATTAGAATAGAAAAGATATTTTTTCATTTATTGTTATTGACAATCTATTTGGGACGCCATCTTGATACACACTACTTTGTCTTTGACCGATCTGGCGCTGCGATGTCTGTCTGTTGGTTAGACGACATTTAGGCGGCTGCAGCGAACTTTAGGTCTCTCATTCCAGAATTTGAACAAATGGTGTGTATGAACGTTCTTGTCTATACTTTTAGGTCAATGCGTTTGGGCTGATGCTTTTTTTAGCTATACCACAAAGTCTTAAGCGTGCGCCCACCCTTACACCCAAGCGGTGCTTAGCGAAAGCTTTTGCAACTACCTTTATCAGTCATTGGAATCTGTCTTTAACAGGAA
Source organism: Scoparia ambigualis (assembly GCA_963921215.1). Lineage (NCBI taxonomy): Eukaryota > Metazoa > Arthropoda > Insecta > Lepidoptera > Crambidae > Scoparia > Scoparia ambigualis. The sequence goes on along the minus strand of OY992528.1, from coordinate 9,770,015 downwards.
GCTACCTGATGTCAGATGACGACCTGTGGCTCCCAACAATATTGTAATCTACGTTAGGGACCGCTTAAACTGCGATGCTGTGTAAGATATTTAATAGTTATGTAATTAATTGTTATGCAATGTGAATAGTGCTATGCGTTTTGTAAATAGCCTGGATGAGGTAAGAGCTTGAGTTAAGGCGAAGGGTACTGAGTGAACATGTATACGAGGTGACTTTAGACACGTTTCCTGACTAAAATATAGAATGTGAAGCTTCGAAAATAATATACGCTTTTAACCATTAGGTATCCTGAAACCCTAGCTAAAGATTGTTAGCGTAAATCTATTTTTTCCTACTAAGTTAAGGCGTTTAGTTGTAAATGCGACATTGAGTTGCCAGTGAGAGTTCCGGAGGCCCCTTCCTCCCCCCCCCCCCCTCCTCACAATTCATATTACTTCCTTACTTAACCCTATTCCTATTCATTTCTTAAAGGTCGGCAACGCATCTGCGGCTCCTCTGGTATTGCGGGTGTCCATGGGCGGCGGTGATTGCTCTCCATCAGGTTCCCCTTCCAACTATCCCATTCACTCATAAAAGAGTATTAAAACTTAATTACCGTGACACATAATACAGAATAATCGTGTTGCGTAGCGGTGAAAGAATACTACTTACCACCCCCTCTCTTCCCTTGAGTGTCTTAAAAGGCGACTAACGGACTAAAGACTGCACATTTATCCAACAGCATAGAGCGGCGATGGGTTCAGTGGGTTCACCACCTGTCACGCTGAGCACATGTGCTGTCGCTATTTGTATGTATGTAAAACATAATTTAGAAAATACTCTATGAGAGAACTTTAATGTCTTTAGTTCATTGTTCTCTAGGAGTTGCGAAAATATTCGGATCTACATTACTTCGCTAGTTTGCATAAATAATATTTACTAACTTTAAAATAAACAATGTTTTCGAAAATCAACTAAATTACTCGTGCAAATAAGCTTTTAGAGATAACATTGCCCGTTAAAGAGGTTGAAAATACTTTCTTTTCTGTACGGTTATCTTTAGCCGTGTCGCGTATAGCGATGAAAGAATACTACCAACCCCTTCCTTCCTCTTTGTGCCGTAAAAGGCGACTAACGGACTATAGACTGCACATTGCACATACATCCAACAGCTTAAAGCGGCGATGGGCTAACCACCCGTGACTCGTCACACAATCGCTAATTGGTGAAAAGTGGAACATGGTAGAAAACTGCTTTTGCTGTCCTCAATGTCTATCTCTGATTAACCCTTCGGAGATAAAAGTAGTGATTATAAGTATTTATAAATTATTATTTTTAGTCACCTCTCGCCCTATATAAGATGACTGCTAGAAACCGCAAGAAACTTCAAGGACTGGTCAGGTCAAGTGTTTTATATATGACAAAAATGACTAAAAAGGAATTCTTGTTTTTTCGTAGGTACTTATCGCTCAGCTGACGGGGGCAACGGTCGGCGGGCCGGCCGTCTGTTGACCCGTCAACGTAGGTACTTATCGCCCAGCTGACGCGGACGGGTCAACAGACGGTTTCTAGCAGTCACCTTATATACTTACGAACCGATGGCGTAGCGACATTCGTAAGTGCTCAATTATGTAGCTTAAGCTGAATAAATAATGTTTAATTGAATTTGATTGAACTAAATTACGTGTGCTTCCATAATTTTCCTATATTGTGTACACACGGCGTCAGATCAACCTACCCAAAAATGTCAAATGTCTACAATCAATTTTGAACTTTATTGTTTGGTTCTAAAGATCAATATTCATTGGAGAAATTTGACAGTTTAGGGTAGGTTGATCTGACGCCGTGTGTACATAGTTCGAACAAAAAACATAAAATTGTAACGATATGACGTTAACGTTTTACTTCAAAGGGTTCAAAGCGTCAGGGAAAATCACTTTAAATAAGAAAACTTAGCGGAAATCTGTTCTTTAAATTGTATCATTCTAATGATTGAATGAGCTCGATCCAAACGTTATAAATCCAGATGGAAAACATAAATTTTACCGTTCCCAGCTATTATACCTAGCTATGTCACTAAACATTCTAATCCGAAGTAGATAATTTATGTGCATCATAGAAAGACTCACAATACATCACTGATCGTTAATAAATCTTTTTATGGGTCATTGTGCGCTGTCTATCGGCGCGTGGGTCTGTGGTGAAATTTATGCGTTTACCTGACGCTTCTGGTTTTTTGTAAGCCTATATGTCGTGAGGAGATGGACGCAATGGAGTTTTAATAGATGCATATAATGAATGAAATATAGCTGGACATTTTGTACCCTTAACTAGGGTTGCCAGACCTAAAAATTGAAAAGGAGACACATATTTATATTTAGCCGGACATTTTTCTAAAACACTGTTTTTTAATGTTTTTATAAACGAGCAGAGGGTAACCTGATGGAAAGTATCACCGCCGCCCATAGACATCCGCAAAACCAGAGGTCGCAGATGCGTTGCATGCCGACCTTTAGGAAGGAATAGGATCTTTTAGAAGAGAGAAGTTTTGTAAAAAACTGTAAAGTGTTCGAAACGTCAGGATAATATAAAAAACTATGTAAATAGTAAATTAAACGCGAGTTAGTCCGTAAAAAAGTGTTTCATTCCAATTAGGTAGGCACCTAGATTAGATTAGTTGTTAAGTCTTAACTATAAGTTATGTGAAGTAACTGTTTTTTTAATTAGTATTGACGTCAATAAGTGCCTGTAAAGGTTTAAATTAAATAAATAATTTGACTTTGACTTTGAAAAGTAGTTGTGAGGGGAGAGGGTGAGCCTCCGGTACTTTTACTCACTGGACGGAACACAGCAACGCGTGCCATTGTTTCAAGCCGATATTCCGTGAGACGGTGGAGTTAACGCCGGGCCGATCCGGCCCAATTCGTGTTGCGAAGGAGCGCGGCTCTACCACTCAGACAGTGTGAAATGAGTGCATTTAGCACTACCCAGGGTTAACGTGTAGGTTCTCAAGGGTGACTTTAACTCCCTAAATGGATATTGGATTAAGCAAAGAAAAAGGGTGTCGGGTGTAACCGTGTCACGTAGCAGTGAAAGAATACTACCACCCCCTCTCTTCCCGGTGTCGTAAAAGGCGACTAACAGACTAAAGACTAACAGCATAGAGCGGCAATGGGCTAACCACCTGTCACACTGAGCACATAGGCAGTCGCTACTTTGGTGAAAAGTGAACTATGGTAGAGGACTGTTATTGCGGTCCTCATTGCCTAGTCTCTGACTAACCCTTCGGGGATAATAGTCGTGATTATATGTATGTACTTATATATAAAGAAAAAGGGTAGGTATAGGTATTTATTTACCCCGCACCAGCGAGATCGTGACTAGCTCTCGAGCTTTCGTTCTACAACTCTTGGCTAGCGCGACGGGGTTGATCAAAACCCAACAAAAACCAGACAGGCCGGACTTGTATAAATTTGGGCGGACACGACTGTATAAAAGTCAGAAGTTTTAACCGCTTCTGTGGTCTAGTGGCTTAGCCACTCAGTGGTCTCAGACCCAGAGGTCCCGGGTTCGATTCCCAGCGGGTACATCTTTGTGTGCTCGGTTTGGTTGGTCGTAGGGCTGTTAAGTCCGCCTGGCTGCTACCACCATCTTATCTAAGTCTGTCGCCATAACAACGATGTCTATAGCATTGTTGTGTTCCGACAGTTTGAGATAAGGTAGCCAGTTCCTCAGTGGTTGAGAATTCCGGGTGAAGCGCGCCTAAATCTTCGGCCTTATCGTCACTTATCATCAGGTGAGATGAAGGCCAAGCGCTTACCCGTTGCCGAATAAAAAAAAAAGACATGTCCGGCTAATCCGGACATCTGGCAACCCTACCCTTAACCGCCTTTATGGTTCAGTGGTTAGATCACCGGCTTCCGGTCTAGAGGTTAGTTGTTTCTTTTGTTAAAGTTTGTACTTTCTCCTGGCGGAGTAGTCAGGATTCTTGGGTTAAATGTGTATTCAGCGGTTAACCTTATGAGTAAAGGACGTGTAAGGCGCTTTTCAACGCTTCGCATTTGTGTGAAATAAAAGATTACATACATACATATAATCAAGAGTTAGTCAGAGACTAATGTGGACAGCAAAAGCAGTCCTCTACCATAATCCACTTTCACCAAATAGCGACTGCATATGTGCTTAGCGTGACAGGTGATGAGCCATTCGCGCTCTATGCTGTTGGATGTATGTGCAGTCTTTAGTCCGTTAGTCGCCTTTTACGACACCCAAGGGAAGAGAGGGGGTGGAAGAATTCTTTCACCGCTACTGTATAAAAGATTAACATCGTTAAATCCGAATGGGTTTGTAGAACAGCTACCACACAGCTCAAAAAACGGATTATTAACGTTAATGGCCGTCTCTGAGTGCAAAAGTGATAATTAAACTGGCCAAGGCCAACCCGTTGCATCCTTGCTTTGTCTACCGTGCTTAATCGACCAATCGGTGCCCTCCGGCCCACTAGAATGTTAACCGATATATTACCACAAATTTATTGCTAATTCACCAACGAAATATTCGCCTGGTTATTGGGACAAAGCTTATATTCAATACAATGTTAGATCCAACACCGATTACTGCATTCAAGTCTTTAAGACGTAAGGCTTTCGTGTTGTTTTCGATTAATTATTAGTTTGAAAAGTGCATGATTAAGTTGGTTTCAGGTTAAACATTAAATCGCATTTTCTGTTCGAATTCGACCTTTCCGCTCCACCTCCTTTCATAATTTGTGTTATAAACGAAACTATCCAATTATTGAGGTAATTAACGAAAACGGCCACTATTAACTTAGTTGTGTAGATATTTAAAGGCACTTCAGGTTAGTACTTAATCTCTAATGGCTGTGTATCTCATGCCTGGATACTTAGGCCTTAGCAGCAAGAGAGCAGTATTACTTTAATCTTTCTACATACCTAATACGAGTACATTTCACGACCACTAGTCCCGAAGGGTTAGTCAGAGACTATTCAATGAGGACCGCAGAAGCAGTCCACATTAGTTCCTGATTCGCCGGATTCTTGTTTCGCCGAAATCTTGTTTCGTCGGATTCTTGTTTCGTCGGAAATATTAATATACAATAATATCACTTAAGTAAAGAAAACATGTACTTAGATATATTTATTATTGTATGAATTACTATTTTGTTGCCACTATCGGACATAACTTAAATTACCTACTTAGAAATGGGTTCGATTCATATTTTTTCTTAGTTATGGTGTTTAAACATTCTTTATCTGTTACGTCATTAAACTACGAACAAATAAATATTTTTATTAATGTACCGAAATTTCTGCCATTTATTTAATAGATAGGTAAATACACGATATTTCTATACTTTTCCTTCAACAAAAAAATCCGACAAAACAAGAATCCGGCGAATCAGGAACTAATTAATTCACGTTTCACCAAATGATAACTGCACAGTGTTCAGCGTGACATGTGGTGAGCCCATCGCCGCTCTATGCTTTTGGATGTATCTTCTCAAGGGTAAACCTACGACTTTAACCCCCTAAATGAATATGGGATTAAGCAAAAAAAACCGGCCAAGTGCGAGTCGGACTCGCGCACGAAGAGTTCCGTACCATAATCTATAAAACTTTGATAGATGTTTTAAAAATAGTGTATTGTTTTTAATTATTTCAAATCAAATCAAAATATCTTTATTCAGTAAGCTTAAAATAAACATTTTGAATCGTCTAAATTTATTTTTTTATGGATGGATAGGCACAGAAACCCACCTACCCACCTTAACCATTCAGGACGTCTTTAGCTTGACCACGAGTGCTGTACCGCGGCTGCGGTACTAACTTGTATGGTAGCAGCGGTATAGCGGTCGTGGTCAAGCTATAGCTGTGGAGAAAAACGGGCACAAAAAACTCCACAGCTTTATAATAATATAGAAGTAACGACATTTACAAAACAATTTGTCTTTACCAAATTATACAATCAATTATCTTAACAATTATATAATAAAATAAAAGATAAAAACAAAAGTGAATCTAAAAGTTTTACTCGGGCACTATGATGTGTGCGAAACTAGAGGTATGTTAATTCCATGCATTTTTGTCATTGATGTTATCGCTTACAGTGTAGCCTTTTTCTAAAAGTCTGTCATTAACATGTGTCTTAAATTTGTCAAAGGGCAAAATTATAACATCGTTCGGGTTTTTATTGTAAATTATGACACTTTGTCCCATAAACGATCCATAAACTTTCTGAAGTCGAAATTTAGGAACTACAAGTTTATACTTATTTCTAGTATTTAGTTTGTGTATATCGCATTTTTTTTGAAATGAGAAATGTTTTGACGCACGTAAACAATAGTTATAAATAAATTGTGATGCAACTGTAAGAATATTTATTTCTTTAAACAGCTCCTTAAGGGAGTCACGTGATCCTAGGTTACATATGGACCTTATTACTCTTTTCTGTAAAATGAAAATGGTTTCTATATCTGCTGCTTTACCCCAAAGTAGAATACCATAGGACATAACACTTTGAAAGTAACTAAAATAGACTAATCGAGCAGTTTCCACGTCTGTGATATGCCTAATTTTTCTAACAGCGTAAGCAGCTGAACTAAGTCTCCCCGCAAGGGGAAAAGGGGAAAGGGGAAATTAAGGGGCAATTAATTTATGACGTACTTATTAAAAAAAACTACTTACTAGATCTCGTTCAAACCAATTTTCGGTGGAAGTTTGCATGGTAATGTACATCATATATATATTTTTAGTTTTATCATTCTCTTATTTTAGAAGTTACAGGGGGGGGGGGGGGACACACATTTTACCACTTTGGAAGTGTCTCTCGCGCAAACTATTCAGTTTAGAAAAAAATTATATTAGAAACCTCAATATTATTTTTGAAGACCTATCCATAGATACACGGGTTTGATGAAATAAAATTTTTGAGTTTCAGTTCTAAGTATGGGGAACCCCAAAATTTATTGTTTTTTTTCTATTTTTGTGCGAAAATCTTAATTACGGTTCACAGAATACATCTACTTACCAAGTTTTAACAAGTATAGTTCTTATAGTTTCGGAAAAAAGTGGCTCTGACATACGGACGGACAGACAGACATGACGAATCCTTAAGGGTTCCGTTTTTTGCCATTTGGCTACGGAACCCTAAAAAGGGTGTCGGGTGTAACCGTGTCGCTCAACAGTGAAAGAATACTACCCCCCCCTTTCTTCCTTTGGGTGTCGTATAAATGGCGACTGACGGACTAAAGACTGCACATACTTCCAACAGCATAGAACGGCGATGGGCTCACCACCTGTCACGCTGAGCACATGTGCAGTCGTTACTTGGTGAATAGTAGACTATGGCAGAGGACTGATTTCGTAGTCCTCATTGCCTAAGTCTCTGACTATCCTTCAGGGGCTAATAGCCGTGAATATACATATGTCTATTATATATTCATATTTAATATTCCCATTGGACCGTATTAGGAGTTGACAAAAAGTATGTGAACTTTTTCCGTGTTAGCAAACCTCATTAAAAGATAAATCGTTTGATAACAGGTGGACACATGTCAATCACACATGCCGCCGCGCCGCCGTTTAGCCTGCAACCAGTTTTGCATTGCAAGTGTACCTACGCACAAAGAATATGTAGACAGAAGGATGGGAACTACAGGATAATTAATACAAACGATTTTTTAAAACTATTCTACAACGGGTAAGCGCTTTGCGACGTGCGACGATAAGGCCGGAGGTGGAAGCGCGCTCCACCCGGAATCCTCTACCACTGACGAACTGGCTATCTTATCTCTAACTGTCGGAACACAACAATGCTATAAGTAAACATCGTTGTTATGGCTACAGACTTAGATAGGTGTGTATATGTAGACGGTGGCAGCTAGCCAGGCGGACTTAACAGCCCTACCACCAACCAAACCGAGCAAACAAAGATGTACCGCCGCTGGGAATCGAACATTACTTCAAATATTACTTACATTCTCTGTCTAAAACCTTTTTATGAAAATGGCAGTTCAGATTCATCCGCGTAGCTAGAAAGAGTTCCTTCTATAATGTTATCCTTATGAAAACATTGTTACTAGTGAATATTATATTATTATAACTAGACAGTTCCATACGTCCTGATAATAAAAATAATATTTCAAACCTTTACCTAGTCACAGTGTGTAGTGTACTAACGCTTAGATTGTGTTTCATATAACTAACTTCTGAACTCATCATGCTTTTATCTTCATCCAACTCATCCTCATCGTGTCACTCCTCCGTTCATCAGCGCCGTGACACTTAATAATATTTCAAACCTTTACCTAGTCACAGTGTATAGTGTACTAACTATCCCTTTAATTGTGCTTCATATAACTAACTTTTTATTATCAAAATATACTTCTGAACTCATCGTGCTTTTTTTATCTTTATCCTTCTCCTCCTCATCCGTTCCTCCGCTATACGTGACACAATGGTCTACCGGGAACTGCCTCGATTGCACGTACGGGTCGGGGTCACCGTCGCTTTACCACTTTGCAGCGATTTTCGTATGAAGCGCACCGACCGCCCGGGTACGTGCCCGTACCAAATAGACGACGCGGTGTGCAAGGGATTTTGACCTTTACACTGAGTCCGCCATTGTACAAGCTAGTGCTCGTAGAACGTGTGGTAGGGAATATCGCCGAAATATCGGCGTGTATCAATGGTACTCGTTGCTGTTGCGTTTCGTCCGGTGAGTAAAGGTACCGGAGGACAAACTCTTCGCCCATTATTTAAAGGACATAATTTTTTTACTACGGGCCTTGGTACTAAATTCCAAAGTCTTTTAACTTGACGCCAATGTATAAATACTTGAAGAATATGTTATTACTAACATATTAATGACCGTATTATTAATTTAAAGACCTCTGTTTTTTATATAAATTAGAAACCAACATTGATTTCTACTCGAAAATGGCAACATTATATTCAAATTGTGATACTTTATGTTATTAAAAATAAAAAAGTGACGACGCTTGTTTGACGTTTTTTTATGTCAATACCATAAAGTTAATATACCTAGCGGAATAGAGCAACAAACATGAGCTGTCAAACGAAACCAAAATAGGATGGCATTTGTGTATGTCAAATTGTTTAAAAATGCGTTCAGTGATGTACTTCATGTCGCTTTTCACATTAATATCGATATATAATAATAATAATAATAAAATGGGATGGGATCCCTCCGTCACTGCATAGCATAAAAGCAAAACATGATGTTCGCAAAATATCATATTAGCAAAACAACATATTGGCAAAAAATCATAATCTTAATTCACCACATTATTACAATATCATATTCTAGAAACATCATATATTATTAGCAAACTAACATTTTCGATCCGTAAAATAGGTCAAGGATCATAAGACCGCCGGCGGTGTGTCTGGTTTTACGATCCTCAAGGGGCTAACAATATTTTCTTAACAAAAAGTACAATTATGTAAAAATAGTGTTTTCTTTTACATTTTATTATTTATTTAATCTTCTTCACATATAAAACTGCTCATGCATTAGTCTTTTAAACACTACTTTGCTCTGTGCACGACGGCTATGCAATGGCAGAGCATTCCAGAGACGGATAGCGGTTAAAGTGAAAGAGCTGGAGAAGAAGCCAGTATGATGAGCAGGAATTTGGAGAGTAAGGTTGCTACTGAAGCAAAGGTCACGCTGAGAGGCTTTAAGAAACTGAACCCTAGATTCAATAGGCTAATCAATTATTATAGACCATATTATGTTGTCTGCGGGACAGTGAACCGGTTAATAACTAGCGACCCGCCCGCGACTTCGACTTCGTCCGCTTCGACCCCGTGAGGAATTTCCAAAGTTTTTCTTTTACACAGACCTTGTCCATTTTATATTAAATAAGGAGGTAAACGAGCAAGTGGGTCACTTCATGGAAAGTAATCACCGCCGCTCAGGGCCGCAAAACCAGAGGAATCGCAGACGCGTTGCCGGTCTTTAAGAAAGGAATAGGCTCGATAAATTTAAAAAAAAGTAAGAAAATAGCGAAGAAATTGTTAATTACAAGAACTATTATGACTTTCATATAAATAAACGGTTATTACATGCTATCGGATTGTTTTATTTCTTGAAAAGTATTTACTTAAATATTATGACATTAATTGTACTAAAAATGTAGTATCCTGCTAATATGTTATTTTGCTAATATGATGTTTCAAGAATATGATATTGTAAGAATGTGGTGATTTGAGATTATGATTTTTTGCGAATATGGTGTTTTGCTAATACGATATTTTGCAAACATCGTGTTTTGCTTTTATGCTATTCAGCGACGGAGGGGTTGAATGTAGGTACATGGTGCTAAGTAGACATTACTATCTAAAGAAACATCAGCAGAAGAATAGTATAATTTTATTTAAGCTTACCGAAACTATCTTAGTTGGAATTGCAGATTTCATCAAAATTCGTTTCGCTCCTCGCGTCTGTAAATATTTTTCTTCAAAATGCTTACACGAACTAGAACTTTTGAAAACATGAACTTTTCTTGGGAATCCAGTTTGGACGACCAATTAGCCTAAGCCATGTATTTCTAGTATCCAAGTTAGTAGGAAATCTAAAAGATACATAAATTACCTACTAATGTTATTACCTATTCTAACAGTTAAAAACTGATACCTATGGATCGGGTAAGTATCTTAAATGTGATTACATTCCCAGGTAATTCATATCTAAACGTCATATAGGTACTTTAATAACAATAATACATATCCGTTTACGTGATAGACAGTGGACACGAAATATCGATAACTTGATACAGCCCTAGTGTAAAACGAAAATTATTTATTTACACAAATTATTCGTAAATTCTGCATTATGTATATTCTATCTTTGCTTGTTACATAAATAAATGTTTATAGAAGAGAATTAACATTTTCTGGTTAAAATTCGAAGCGCATTGGCCTAAATAAATCCTAGGTAAGAAGATGTCGGTTTGTAATAATTTACCTGTGAAATGAACATTTTATGGGATTATTTCGCTGTGTTGTACAACAATCAATCACTGAAAAAGTCACCATGTTTCTAAAGCACTATTTCTCAAAAATATTCACGATTTCACGTAAAATCAGAAAAATTCACAAAATCCAAATTCTCAGTGTGCTGATAAGTGCGGCCAACTGTCAAACAAAAGCCAAAAACGGTTCTGTTACGTCGCATCACGCATCTCTTTTTATCCCACAGTGTTGTTGCTAACGACATCCCGCTCCCTCAGCCCTTTGTTTCTCTATTCCGCTAGGTATATAACTTTATGGTCAATACCTACGCATCGTAGACAGATGTCAGACTGTTAGCCGCCAGACGATTCCCGGCCGCGCTTTCGTTGTGTTAGTTAGTGTGTATCGTTGTTAAATACTTATGTGCGAAAAAAATAATTTTGAGTTAACGATGTCATTTCTACATTACCATAGACCTCATAGACTTACCTACTTAATAACCCTGCGTTCGTTAACATAAAAAAACCAGAACTTTCGTTCAGAAACGTACAAAACTTATCAAAATACAGTATTCTTTATCGGAGGTAATTAAAAATCTAAAAAAAATACAGAATTATAGCATTTAGTCTCTTGGACAAGGAAGAATATAAATTGTTGCAGTTAATTATTCTTTTATGTTAGTACTTAATTTACAATTCCTACTCCTACCTCAAAGATCCTATTCCTTCCTCAAGGCAGGCAACGCATTTGCGTCTCCCCTGGTTTTGTGTCCATGGGCGGCGGTCATTTCTTTCCATCAGGTGATCCGTATTTTCTTTTTTTTCACATAAATAAAATGGGTGCGCCAATGTTCACCTAAATTTTCAACTCCGATAATCAGAACTCCGAAAATGTTCTTCCTAATATTTTTCATCCTAACAATCACAATTCCTAACTATCTACTCTGTTTCTAATGTTCATAATTGCGATTCAACAATGTCAGTAGCAATAAACATCTATTATTGTATTATTTATTTTCCTATATTTTCTCAACATAACCGTCTTTTACACTATTATTGAGGATACTAGCTACCCTACTCCTGTAGGTCACCGTTGTATTTTCTTTTAATATGAGTAAAATGATATGGGGATGATGTTTAGGGATAAAATTATAAATATATTTTCATTAGTGATATTATTGATTACAATTTTCGCAAACATGTGTGTTATGAACAGTAGTAGGTAGTACTACAAATTGTATGAATGAAAACTTTGTCGGAGACTAGTGGTCTAACCACTGTTAATAGACCACAGAGGCGGTTTTCAGGTCAACCTTCTGCTTAACCCTTTTTTTATGGCATCATTGCAGTGTGTCTACTCTCTGCTCTTAAGCTGAGTGGGCTAGCGACATGTCAGGGCTGCAACAATCTTTAAAAATATTTCCGCACTTCTTCTTTCTTTAAGTATATAAAAAAAGAAATTGAGGTTACTGATAGTCAACTTACTAACTTACTGAAAAATGAAAATGAAAAATGAAAAATAATTTATTTGTAAGTACATACATTTGCATTGCTTAGCTCTAGTTGACGAAGTCTTCTTTTAAGCATCACTGCCTGTTCCAGAAGACTCCGCTCTCTCATATCTCTTATTACAAGTAACTTAAGTATGACGTACGTAGGTAAGTATGTTAAAATTTTAATTACTCAACTTTTTGTACTATTGTAATAAACTTACTAGCTTACTTGATTGCTTAAAACTTTGACATCAATATGTACGTGGTTTATTTATTATTACCATAGCTAAGGTGGAAATGTGGTGAAACTTCGGCAACTCATGTTATCATTGAAGTACTAAGTTTCACAAATAAATATTCTGATTCTGAAATTTCAACTACTAGTCTGCGATGAATGCTGAGATGCTCAGCCTAGCAGAGAGACGTTTACGAGCTGACAATAATAATGATGAATCTAAACTTACATACTACATAATAATCATGACTGTCATCCCCGAAGGGTTAGTCAGAGGCTAGGCAATGAGGACAGCAAAAGCAGTCCTCTGCCATAGTCCACTTTTAACCTAATAGCGACTGCACATGGTCAGCGTGACAGGTGGTGGGCTCATTGCTGCTCTATACCGTTGGATGTATGTCCAGTCTTCAGTCCGTTAGTCGTCCATTAAATTTTATCTAGACCAAGATGAGTATTCTTTTGAAACTCGTTAATATGGTAAGATAACGGATAAATATATATAAACAGAAACAACAGCCAGGCCCGAAATCAATTTCGAAAAACAGTTTTTCTCTAAACTAACCCGACCAGACGCCAGCGGCGTGCTAACCACACGTCGTCAAAACGTCCATTACGACACCCAAGGGAAGAGAAGGGGTGGCAGTAAGGGAAGAGAAGGGGTGGCAGTAAGGGAAGAGAAGGGGTGGCAGTATTCTTTCACCGCTGCGCGACACGGTTAATCTTAACTTCATTATCGAGAAGATCTTTGCGAACTCTACAACTCTACTTTAGGTTGATCGCCCAGTCCCAACGTCGAAGACTGTCGTTGGCGACTTTTCGTTCATCCTACTTTTCACCATACATACTCGAACACTTAGAATAATAACGCATAGAACGATAGTCTCGTATTAGAAAACTGTCATGGCGTGAGGCAAGAAAAAAATGGATGTAGGAGATAGTTACTCGTACTATTTCGGCGACACGCACACAAGTGTACAAGTAATGTTGCTAGAGGAATCAGATTTGCCCCAAAAGTAAGGAAATTGGAACTGTTGATAGATAGATACGTTTAGATTATTAGTACTGACGCGGGCCGTTTCGGTATCAAGCCATTATGGCTTGGTTTTACTGGCCTCACTTATCGTGCGTGTTCTCGCTTTCTATGCGTTATTATTCTATGCTCGTACAAATATGAACGTCCATATATAAATCGGCAAACCGTGCGTGGTAACGACATGGTAATGTCAAAGGTTTAGGAAGTGAATGGAGGTAGAAACCAGAAAGTACAAACAGCAACAGAAATACATACACATATTCGACAGTTCGTGATTCCTATTCCTTTTGACATAAGGGTCAATAGCTGTCAAGAGTCTGTAGGTTGCTAACTGTACATGCCTGTAACGTAATGGCTTTTGTGGATATAACTTGTCATTGTGAAAGTAGTAAATAAATATGAGAAAGTACATTACATTATATTTTATTTAAGTATATTTAAATCCTTCAATTTGACTCCAAGATTTACAGTCAGCACGTGAATTCTCAGTATTCAGTGAACCAAACCAGTTCTAATAAATTATAACAATAAGTTTTAAATAGATTTGTTGACTCTAACCAAAATTATTTTGGAGTCAAGTGGAATTGAAGTAGGTACGTACATATTTCTACATGTAAATTAAATGCCTCTAATTATTTTGTAGTCGAAGTGGAAACAATGTATGGACGGTGAAGTTTGAGAACAATGGCTTTGGAGTCAAGTGGAATAATCCGCCAAAACTCATATACCTACGTCAAATGTAGTCAAAGCTTATTCTGCTACGATTAAGTATAGGATTGTGTTACCTAGTATCTATGGTATCTATGGTATCTAGTTTTTCATAATATGTGATCAAAACAAGGAGCTTGAATGGAAGCAAGCAAGTGTAATTTAGACAATTGAAATCGGATCTCTTTCAGATTAACCCCTTATTGGCGTTAGCCGTTTCGCGCGGTCGTAGGGTTACCATTTAGCAATTTGGAAAGTCCTGACAAAAAGCCTGACATTTTGATAAAAGTCCGGACTTTTTAGTCACAAAATGGAAACATTAATCACTTTTCATATTTTGTTTTTAGATAAATGAGAAGTTAATAAAGATTCAAGACTTATTTGATATTACTTGTTACTCATATTCCAACACCCGGACAAATTAATGAGCCAAAGCCCGGCCTAGAGTCTAAAAGTCCGGACATGTCCGGACTAATCCGGACAGATGGTAACCCTACGCGGTCGCTACTTATGCAACCGATGCGATACCTAGAATAGAAACGTAATAATTAAGACATTGTTAACGGTCTAATGAAATCTACACACAGATTTACATCGCTGGCCTCGTGATTTACGACTGTACTGTTATGGCAACAAAACCATATTCAGATTGGTATTACGCATTATAATTGTCGGAATTTGTTGTTACAAAAAGGGCTGTCGGCGAATTCTCGTTTCGTTTGCTACGAACATTTGCAGTTTATTGTAATTAAGAAATTCTGTTTATGTCCTATGGCGAACCATTTGAGTATTGGGTAGTTAGAATGCTGATGTAATGCAAATAGCATTAAGGTGGTACAATCGCGGATCGATTGAAATTCTACTTCCCAATTTTCATAATAAAACAATGTGACAACATTAAAATTTATGTGCGTGATGAAGTACCATGTATATAAGTCAGAATTTTCGGGTTTGTGTTAGTTCCTTTGCGAACACTACACATATAGGATAAAATGTTTACTACAAAAAAAATCAACCAGTCTCAGGAAGATTGCACGAAGATTGAAGATGGGATTCGAACCCACGACCTTTGGATTGCCGGTCCACTGCTGCTCTAACCGCTGAGCTACCGAGACCCCAGAAGACTCACTTAATTTTTCCTAGTAGTTTGATTTATGCTGCATGCCAGCGGTATTACGTCACTGTGAAGTCTACCCTCACCACAACCCTCACAATCGAAAGAAATACTATTGCAAGTATTTTAATAATCGATAAAGACGTAATTGCTAATAAATATCTTATTGAAAATTTTACATTCACAATGCTTTACAGATAAAGGATAAAATGATAATAATAATAAATATTAAAATATACTTTTATTGCACACAGGAACATATAACAGAAACATTTATGCAGTGACAAAGTACAAAACAGGCGGCCTGATTGCTAACAAGCAATCTCTTACAGGCAACCTTAGGTGATAGAAATATAATAAAAAGATTATTGAAATAGGTGCAAGAATAAAAAATACAAATAAAATAAAAATGTTTACTGGAAAAAAATATATATCTCTAAAATATATACTTAAATACTTAATTTTCAATAATAAAGATACTACACATATATTTAAATCACTGTTAATTGTACATAATTATCGATATTTTGATTCCTCATAAGTATTTTAAATTCTTTTCAGTCACAGACCAAAGTGGTCTGTGTTTTCAGTTTAGTCGCCATTTACGACACCCAAGGGAAGAGATGGGTTAATGACCCGCTACACATAGCTCTATGTTTTAAAACATTTGTTTTTATCTCTATGGTAAGTAACATTTTGTCCATTTACCAATTAAACGCAACATTCTACAATAGCCGTCGATAGTCACCTTGATAAGTGTACCTACGTGCACCGCCTACGTAATAACTCCGTTACACCATGGCACAAGCGTAGTATCCTTAGCGATATCTGTTTTGCATCGCGGTCCGATTATTTCACACGTTCGGTTGCGAAAGAGGTGCGCCTGACAGTGAGTAAAGGCCCGCTCCTTTCGACCTGGTGTACCGTGTTGCTAGTTAGTTGGAGAATTTGACGTCTACGAACATACATCGTCGTCCTTTAACAATATTCTCAATTAAGGTACAGCCTGTATAAGTTCCACTGCAGGTAGGGTTGCCATCTCTAAAATTTTGCAACCAGGACAAGACGCGTGAAAACCCCGGATTTTAGAGGCCAGAACCCGGACATGTCAACAGGTTTTTAAATATAGTCAGTGTAATAAAAAACAGTTGTAAATGTCATAAATTACCTTTTTATTTATTTTCAGAACTTAAATTTAAATTTATCATCTTTAAATTTTTAAACCTGGAGTACAAATGAAGCCCCGCCCGGACGCTTACCAGATGCCCTCTAAAGTAGGACAAATTCGGGGAAACCCGGACGGATGGCAACCTTAACTGCAGGGCAAGGCATCATTCAAATCAAGTCATCGCAAAAATTGGCCTATTACATTTTGAATGTGATTTTTGCGTAAAATGCCCACTTTCGCATTGTGTAGTAATTTATCGTTTTTATCGAAATAGGATAATAAATTTTTGCATAATATTACAAATCTCCATTCTGTGAGCATATGTTGAATTCGGACGGCCGGCGCATCGCATTTTGTAGTAATTTTGCAGTTGTGTTTATCGTTTTTATCGAAATAGGATAATAAATTCATTATAAAATCTTTATTCCTCATGAAGTAACAATTACTCTGGTATAAATTTTGCTCAATAATATTATCGTAGATAGGAGATATTCACAGTTAACTTATAGCAATTTTCGAAGTTTTTTGGTTTAGAATAAGATTTTTTTTCTATATAAAATTAATGATATCTAAAAATTCCGAGGCCGCTACGCACTATTCGACTATATAAGAGACTACATTATTATTATTTTATTTCACTTGTTCAGAACAGTAGTTCAATCGATGAGCTCAAAAAAGTGCCTTCGAAACTTTATGAAAATCTTTCTCTGCAATTTTGGGTTTAATTTAAAAGTTAAGCAAAATTTACAAAAAGCGAGGCCGCTACGCTCTATTCCAATAGCTATTCTACACTATTCAATAAGTCATAATTGTTAATGTATTTTTGTTTCTGAGATCCATAACGCCAAAATTGACCAATTTACGCAAAAATCACAGTCGAGATGTAATAGGCCTCTTAATCACCACGATTGCCACATGCGAGTGTGGCCATGAATTTCCGAAACTCGAATTTTACTGCAAGCGATTTTTTGCAAGATTCAAGATTTAAGATTCAATATCATTTATTCAGGTTAGGCCATGTTTAGATTACAGCACTTATGAATGTCATTATGCCATCGGTTCGTAAGTCTAACTATGGGGCGGGAGCCTTGTACTGAGAAGAACCGGCAAGAAACTCAGCAAGGGCATTTCTTTTCTCCCATTCTTTTACAGCGTCAATTAGAATTGAAAAATGCCCTCCCTATCATAGAAGGGCACTTTCCATTACAATAATAAAAACATAAAACAACTACAAGGACATAAAAATAAAAAATATATTAATAAAAATAAAAAGTTCAGGTATTCATCAATATAAAATAATCAATGTAATCAATGTCTTACAGTACAGAAAAATAAAAGTAAGACTACAACTACTAATATACTAATAATAAAAATAAGTTAGCAAGAGCAGACCAGCCTCCACAGGCGGCCCCCGTTCACGAGTATGACATGTGAATCAGCCATCGCTTCGCTCAACCATGTTTTAGGGATGCATTCGCATAATTTCCCATTTTTTTATTTTCTGTGCGTTTTTTCCCCGGAGGTGAAATTTCTGAATATTTTTTTAACTTAAAGTAGAGTAGGTATATCCATTCTCAAATATTTCTAGTCACGTAGGTAATTTACTCATTCGCTTACGTGATCACTGAAATATTACTTTATGCAATTTTGCCTATCTAATTTCTATGCTATTTAATAAGAAGGTACACCCTAACATTAAAAAAATATATATTTATGTTTTTTTTATCAACGTTCGAAAAAAAGATTAGATTGGGAAATAATGCGAAAGCAAAAAGAGCTTTTAAATAAATCAGCCTCTGGAAAAAAAATATATCAGGAAACGATTCGATTGGGAAATTATGCGAATGCAAAAGTCGCTTGCAGTAAAATTCGATTTTTGGAAATTCATCGGCACACTCAAGTTGGTCATCACAAATCCGGGATATGCGTCAAAAAATTCGAAAACATTCTGAAGAACGTCCTGAGAATTGAACCCGGGACCTCTGGATATCGAGCTGAGCGCTTGAGGGCCACCGAGGTATTATATTTTCAATTAAATAAAACAATAATAATAATGAAATAAACTTTCCTACATCACACCAATTATCTAGCCCAAGACAAGCTTCGTTATGAAACTCGTTAAATGGTTACTGGTTACTACACAATGGATAAACATACTTAAAAACATACTTATTAGAAAATCAATACCTAATTTCTAAATTCACCCGACTGGGAATCAGACCCGGGACCTCAGAGATGGCGACACCATGAAAACCGGTGTACAAACTACAAACCACTCGACCAAGGAGGTCGTCAAGAAAGAATAAGAAGAAGTGCTTGCTTTTTTTGTTATACAAAATCGTTACCTTCTTGGAGTTTTACGCTATATGGGTACCTACTATAACTTCTAGACTAAGTTTTTATATAAGTTAATTATATGTAAACCTGTGGATAACTGATCTGGCCCAGTTAATACGGGTTAAAATGTTTTTATCGCATTATATTGTTACCGTTTGGCTGTTTGTGATAAAATAATAAACAGGGAATTCGGAAAGCACGTAAAATAGTAAAAAAAGTTTACACAACATTTAAAATGAAATGTATAATTTGAAACGGCAGAGTAGTTTCTGCATGAACTTAAAAAAATATACCAAAACAAATTGCTTCGATTCAAAACTATAATTATCATGTAATAGGTACCTAATAATATGTATAAAGCTGTCGAAGTATTAACATGTTTTATATCCTTGAAAGTGGTAACTGGAACGCTAAAAATACACAAACGCGAAGGAAGTTGAACAACATAAATTAAGCAAAATTAACCTTTGCAGCACAATTTTGTTTATTATGACTAATGGCGTGTGTATTATTTATACCGCATTATATAATCTAAACGCGTTGCAGGCCACTCCTGGTTATAGTAATTTAGTTTGCGCTAATGTTATATTGAACACCTCAGGGCCCGAGTGGCTAGGCCCGATAACCAGAGGTGCAGAGTTCAATTCCCAGATCAGGCAAAGTGTGTTTCGGACTTTTCAAGCATGAGTAATGTTTCCATTTTGTGACTAAAAAGTCTGACTTTTATTAAAATGTCAGGTTTTTTGTCAGGACTCATATTCCTAAATAGTAACCACGAGAGAGTTTTTTTCTTTTTTATGTTTTTGTATGTAGAGTGATTGCTGTCGGTCGCAGATCGCAGATGACTTTACAGCTTAACCGGGCTTTTTAGGGGCGGCGAGAAACTTACAGGTTCCTCTAGTCGTGAGACCGAAATTCCCCAGAGGGTTTCTGGCCGGGGGATGGTATATCGCAAGCTCTCTCGAGTTCCAATCCCCCAGATTGTCTGGGGGTTCGAGTCGGAGGCTAGAGCGAAAAACACGAGGGCGCCTCTAAGAGGCACGGTACCTCGGCTCGTATTAACCGTGTCGTGTTTTTTTTAATGTATTTATGGAGGCAAAACGAGCAGGCGGGTTACCTGGTGGAAAGTAATCACCGCTGCCCATGGATACCCGCTAAACCGAGGAGTAGCAGACACATTGCCGACCTTGAAGAAGGAATAGGATCTTAGAGATGGGCCGATGGATGGATAATGGTGGGCCTTCATCATCACCATCAGCATATAAACGACCCACAGCTGGGCACAGGCCTCCCACGGGGACAACAGCACGTGGGGATATTGGGCCATAACCCCACGCTGGCCCAATGCGGACTGGTAGGTTTAACGACTGCCATCTTAAGATAGCAACCGGGACCACCGGATTAACGTGCCTTCTGAAGCACGGAGGAGTTCGAGATGTTTTTAAATTGGTCACCCATCCAGCGTCCCGGCATTGCGAAAGTTGCTTAGCAAGCAAGGTCGCAAGCCGAACGCGCTAGCCGCTGCACCATCGAGCTCCTCCTTGGTGGGCCTTCAACTGAGGAAAATAATCCAACTTTAATAGTCAGAACATAACAATGCTATTTCTACCTTGCTAACATTGTTGTTACGGCTAGAGTAGCCGTTTAACCGTGTCTCGTAAAGGCGACTAACGGACTAAGGACTGCACATACATCCAACAGCTTGAGCGGCGATGGGCTCACCACCTGTCACGCTGAGCACATGTGCAGTCGCTATTTGGTGAAAAGTGGACTAGTAGAGGATTGCTTTTGCTGTCCTCATTACCTAGTCTCTGACCCTTCGGGGATATAAGTCTTGATTATATGTATATAGCTAGACTGGTGGATACATTGTTTATGTAAGCATTCCCCGCTGGGAATCGAACACCATATAAAATACATTTCTAATAGGTATCATAAGTGCGAAAGTAAGTTCGTTTGTTACGCTTTCACGCGTTAAACCGATATGGATGAATTTTGGTATAGAGATAGATGAGGCCCTGGAGACGGTTATACTTAGGTACTGTGATTTTCTCGCGAAAATAAAACTTTGTATGAAATTTTTAGCTTCTAAATTTTCTGATATTCTTTTTCTTAAAACAATCTAGCGGCCCGCCCACGATTTTATTCGCCCTGTGACAAGTTTCTAAAAATTTTTGTTTATGCAAACCATGTCGTGACCATTACAAATACAACAAAAAATTAGCTATGTTAGTGGAAAATAAATAATTAAATTAATACATACATACAAATTCAATGAGGACAGCAAAAGCCATAGTCCACTTTTCACCAAATAGCGACTGCACATGTTGTCAGCGTGACATCTCCTCTCCTTAATTCACTAAGTTTTATTTGTACTGGCACCTCGAGACCAACCGTTAGGTTATGCAAGAAGTGCCAGACGTCCCTGCGCCAGTAGAACACTCGCGCAGGAGACCATCTGCGTTAGGTCTTGACGCCAAATCAGTGCCCGCCGAAGCGCGCTCTTCATTCGGTACTCATAAGACTAGTGTCGGGAGAGTCTCCCCGTGGACACATGTAGTTCACTGCCTATTGTCCAGATAGGTAACCGGAGCTGTCAAGCTCGCTCACTTCTCGTTGCACGAAGGGCACAACTCGCAGTTGCCACTGTGTGGTGAGCCCATCGCCGCTCTAAGCTGTTAGATGTATGTGCAGTCTTTAGTCCGTTAGTTTACGACACCCCAGGGGTAAAGAGGCGGTTATGAAATTAACAGTAAAATATTATTCTGACATAATCAAGCAATATTACCTACTAATCAGTACTCCAGCCCAACCGATAAAGTTTATTAGCAAGTTAACTTATTCATAAGGCTCGTATCGCATCGCGGTTCACGATTGCGCCAGTGCGGCTTCGATTCCAGGCATTTAACGAGGATCAGATTGTGGAGTCGAGTGTTTAATGATATTGTTGAGACACCAACCAGTTGCAATACGTTGCATGGTAGGTACATTTATTTGCATAGTCTGATTGTATTTATATTGTAGAACGGTTAGTAGCGATAATGTAATCTGGGGGTTAGACAAGTGGAATATAACGACTGTAGAATATAATGCTGAGTGTATGGGATTGACATCATCCTAATAAAACTGCAAAGAACAACTATTTGTATGGAAACAACAGTAAAATACGACGACCTCCATGGTCGAGTGGTTATAGCGCGCCGGGTCTGGCGTCGCCACAGAATAATATCTTACAAGATATATCCCGGGTTCAATTCTCGGTCGGGTCAATTTAGAGAAAACGGTTTTCCTAAATTGATTTCGGGTCTGGGTGTTTTTCTATGTTTATGTATATTTATCCGTTATCTAGTTTAACTATATTAACGAGTTTCAATAGAACCTTGAGTTAGATAATTGGGTGTGAGCGTAAATAAATTTTATTTTATTTTTATTTATTAAAAAGCGAAAAATAAAATTTGCTGTTCTATACAAAAACTATTAGGTACTAAGTACTTACTAACACATCCGTGAAATGACTCCTCCATGACATTGGCGGTGTGAAAATGGGCTATATTCCCATTTTTAACAATTTCGATTGATTGTACCGCCACCAATATAAAACATACAGTTTTAAAATTCATATATAATATAGTTGAACATATTATTATCTAGTGACTCTTAAAGACAGAATCATGATTGGTAATACTTCACTCGATAGAAAAAAAATTCAAAGATAGCTCTGTTCAACATTTAAAAGAGCTGTAAGTCAGATAATACATTAATAAATGACTTAATTTTTTTACCAATAGAAGAGACTTTTTATTATCTAGCGAATGCAAAAGACACATTTTTTTTATTTCACTTATTTTTTACTGTATAGGCAAAATCCTATAAAACGCGCCTACTCGCGCCGTTTCGCTGTTATACCCGTCCCTTACCGTCGTACCGTCGAGAGAGCGAGAGAGAAGCGCTCGGAATACCTCGCCTTAAAATGACTTTCGGTGGTCAGTTATTTAGCTATCCTTACATTACATTCATAGATGACGACTATTATCACCAAAGGCACAGTATAGTACATAGAGTACTATATATTATAAATACTATACTATACTACTACTACTATACTATACTACTATACTATATACTATATAGTATAGTAGAAGAATGTTTGGTCAGAGACCAAGCAATGAGGATCGCAGAAGCAGTCCATTGCCTCCGTCAACGACACGTTATAGGGTTCCGTAGCCAAATGGCAAAAAACGGAACCCTTATGGATTCGTCATGTCTGTCTGTCCGTCCGTATGTCACAGCCACTTTTTTCCGAAACTATAACAACTATACTGTTGAAACTTGGTGAGTAGATGTATTGTGTGAACCGCATTAAGATTTTTACACAAAAATAGAAAAAAAAACCAATAAATTTTGGGGGTTCCCCATACTTATAACTGAAACTCAACATTTTTTTTTAATCTTACCCATCCGTGTGGGGTATCTATGGATAGGTCTTCAAAAATGATATTGAGGTTTCTAATATATTTTTTTTCTAAACTGAATAGTTTGCGCGAGAGACACTTCCAAAGTGGTATAATGTGTGCTCCCCCCCCCCCCCCTGTAACTTCTAAAATAAGAGAATGATAAAACTAAAAAAAAATATGATGTACATTAAATGCAAACTTCCACCGAAAATTGGTTTGAACAAGATCTAGAAAGTGTTTTTTTTAATACGTCATAAATTAATTAATAAAAAAATACACTATTATTAAAACATCGATCAAAGTTACAACGAACTACAAGAACTTTTATATGATGTTACTTGCTGCTACGGAACCCTTCATGGGCGAGTCCGACTCGAACTTGGCCGGTTTTTTTTATTAATAGTTCTGTTGATTTGACTGTTCTAGGCCTCTACTACGTTATTCGTACCGTGGCGTTCCGAGTATACGCACCATTCGTCAATAAATTTTTCATCTAATAATTTTGCGTATAGTTCATAATTTTTTTTATTTTGATAGGTCCGGATATTCATTTTGTATTATATTTCCAACCATCCGTAATCATCTCTCGCGGTAATAGAGGTAAGGCACTACAAAGGCCTACGATTCGTTTTTAATTTTTTTGTTTTAGCCCCTGAGATTTTGCTTTCCTCCATAGACTGTTACACATGTGAAAACTATTGTGAGTTATAGACGACATTTATTTATTGTTATTTATTAAAAGTATGTATAATAAGATAGAGGAGGAGCTCGATGGCGCAGCGGCTAGCGCGTTCGGCTTGCGAACTTGCTCGCTAAGCAACTTTCGCAATGCCGGGTCGCTGGATGGGTGACCAAATTTAAAAACATCTCGAGCTCCTCCGTGCTTCGGAAGGCACGTTAAGCCGTTGGTCCCGGTTGTTGTCGTAAGATGGCAGCCGTTAAAACCCACCAACCTGCTCTGGGCCAGCGTGGTGGGTTATGGCCCAATATCCCCACGTGCTATTGTTCACGTGGGAGACCTGTGCCCAGCAGTGGGACGTTTATAGGTTGATGATGATGATAATAAGATAAAGGAAAATTAATATAGAGCAACCTTCACTACACTGCATTCAGTGGTACGACGAGGAACGACAATTCCTTTTCGTGCCACTGGTGGGACGAGTTGGTGGCACGACGAGGAGGAAGACCTTAACAGCTGGATGAGAGTGGCAGCGGATGTGCTCAGTGGCGTGTTCTTGGAGAGGCCTATGTCCAGCAGTGGACGAGTGATGATGATGATGATGGCTACCTCAATTTCCCCGGCACACAAAATAACAACTACTTACGTTTAACTATGTTTATTGTGCTCAACGTGATATTGATAGGCGGTTATCCCCCATTGCCGCTTTGTGTAGTCTATAGTCCATTCGCCTTTTAAAACACCCAAGTTCAGTCGGTGGACGAGAAGGAGATCTTGCCCGCTAAGCAACTATCGCAATGCCGGGTCGCTTGATGGGTGACCAAAATTAATAAACATCTCGAACCAAAATTAAAAAGCACGTTAAAGATTGCTTCACACATATCAGTGAAGTCACAGTTCCGACACAGTACTGGCACAGTGAAAAATATTCTTTCATACATTCTCTATTAACATTGTCAAAACGAATACGTCCATGATTTGCCGGTGGCAGCACTGCTGGAGAGCATTATCACTGACAAGTGGGGATGCGTTTATAGAGAATGTATGAAAAACACTGTGCCGGAACTGTGTCGGACGGAACTGTGGCTTCATTGATATGACATGTGTGAAGCACCTGAAGCCGTTGGTCCCGGTTGTTGTCGTAAGATGACAGTCGTTAAAACCCACCAACCCGCATTGGGCCAGCGTGGTGGGTTATGGCCCCATATCCCCACGTGCTTATTGTCCACGTGGGAGGCCTGTGCCCAGCAGTGGGACGTTTATAGGATAGGCTGATGATAATGAAGTTCAGTCGGTAGTATTTCTTAAATGACTCGCCCTCAGCACCACACAGCTCCTATGTTGTACCTATTAGCTATTCTGTTATGGCTAAAACATTTTAGCTGTTGTTTAAGTTTAACAGCACTCTTAGTAGCTGTTACCCAACTGTTGCACATTAGTTGGTAATTAACGTTAGCCGGCAGATTGTGACCCGAACAAATTTATAACCGCCGGTTAGATGACGAGATAACTGCGGTATTCGCAACTCGACGGCGCAAGTAACCTGTTCACGTGAGCTGTTCGGTTGACGAGATGTAATTAATGATGCGTATTAGGACTTCTTATTGCTATGTTTTAAGGGACATGTTATTTAATACAGATGTAGTAGCCATATTGTAAAATTGGCCATATCATGAAATGCTCAAAATGTTTCATAAAATAATCATAATCTAACCTAAACTAATCATGAAATGGCCGATCATTTCATAATATGTCCACGACCAAATGCTCTTCGTATTTGGTTGTGGCCATATCGTAATATTGGCTAAAGATCTAGCCTGTGTCTGAAAATAAAGAATTGTTAATAAAATCGTTATTTTAAGGATAGGTTTGGATAGTTTAAAATAACTACCATTGGCCACTCATCCTAAGGCAGGCATTGCGCGAGTAACTTATCAATAATAATCTCTAAACGCATACGAGAATAGTTCTAATCCGACAAACGAAGTTTTGGAGGGAAGTTATAAAATATATAGTCAAAAGTGTAAGTCAAAGGCATTTATTGCATTCATGTAGTTGCATTCATTAGGTGTACATTTTCTCTATACCTAGCGAATTATAAGTTTAATTAACCGTTAAAATTATCGATCCCCAACAGCCTTATATAGTTAAAGCAATAAAATCAGTTACGCGACGCGTTTTGCACGCACTTTATGTACAGAACGCCAGCAGTTCAACCAACAACAAAATGTTGTTCAACATTTTGAAGTTAGTCACTAGGGGTATAAAGTTCATTATCGATTGGAGAAGTGTGACAGTTTTAGTTATTTTGATCTGCAGGAGTGTGTGCCAGCACGGCGTCTTATTACCCTGCTGCCGGTGCATACTGTGTGATATCAGATGCCGCATCGATAAGTGATCTGCAATTATAGGAGGAAGAGCTGCTTTGATAGTTGCAGGGAAGAGCTCAGCTGATTTAATACCAGACAATAGAAGTAGAAATAGAATTAGACAACAGAAAGTATGAAGTTGCTACTCAAAAGGTAGCTTTACTAAAACAATACCACAAACTAACATTGAAATGCCGAAACGGGTTGTCATAGGCTAGTTTGTAGAGCTGGTTTTCAGGAGAAACTGGCTTGAGGGTTAGTATAGCTTTAGTCCAAAGCAATATTATAATGGTGACACATTGAAACGCAATGTTTATTGCCATAATTTTAATTGACATACATCATCAATGTCGGTAAGGAAAAATGACGATGTATAAAAATGTCGAAATGATGATTATTGTCAAGAAATAAAAAAGTCGAAAATTAAAATTAACGAAGTTGGCGATTAACATTATGCATTGTCAGATTATGGTAAAAAACGTTGCGTTTCATTAGGTAACCAATTATAATATAATTATGTGTCAATAGCAAATGTTAAATTCACTGAAAATACTAACGTTTAATCCGTTGTTTAATTCATCATCCTTAGATAAGTCCCTAGTTTTTCCCAAATAAATACAAAGTCACAGGAAGATTGGGTTATAACCCACTACGCTGGCCCAATGCGGATTTGTGGGTTTTAACGACTGCTTTCGGCAAAAATCGTGACCAACGCAACGGCTTAACGTGCCTTTCGGAGCACGGAAGAGTCGTTTGTCACCAGTCGGCCTAGCCTAGCATGCGCTACACGAGAACTCTTCTCGCTTCTCGACCCGTTTTCTCGTGTTTTATTAATTTATCTCTAATGTCTATCGACACTAAACACACATGGATGCGCTTAGAACTCTACATAATATGTCAAAATAGACTTCCACAAACCTTAACATGACAACTTAAAATGATTTGTCGTCTCTCGTCCGCGACATATCTCGTGTTGCGCACTCATTTTCGTTTACATAGCGGAGTAGCCAATAAAATTCACACTAAGAACTCAGAACTGTAAGTTGTTCAACCATTTAATGCTAAGCAAAGCTATCGTACAGTTTTATCTTTCAACGTAAGTTATACAAATCTATCAATTGAATTTACTTCCACTGCCTAACCTTATTTGTCAGTCTATAAAGTTTAGTCTGATAACTGAAAACGAATAGTGAATGCCACATCAAGTATCAAGGCCGTTAGTCTTACTACAAAATGGGTACGGCAATGCAAATCTGTCAAATTATCACAATTCAATTTTTAGTTAATAAATGTATTGTTTTCTTGTTTTACGCGAATATTTACACATTGAAATTAAACACTTTTTACGGGGAAATTCTACATATTATTGGATTTTTGGGCGCTTGATGGCGCAGTGCAGCGGCTAAGGCCTTTGCGATGTTGCCAGTTAAGCTTCTTTCCCAATATCGGGTCATTAGATGGATGACCAAATTAAAAACATTTCGACTACTCCGTATTTCGGAAGGCACTTCCGTCCATAAACCACCCATAACAACCAAGTGGACGCAAGACACGCATAGAACGTACGTTTTTTTGATTTAGGTTACCCATCAATAATTTGGCATTACCAATGGTGCTTATCGTGTACTATCACAAGATACACAAACGTTTATGATCAAGCGCTCATTACAACCGATATCCAAAAATGTACAGACAATTCACATATATAAATTATTTGAACGTAAGGTGGCAGGCTTATCACGAAAATCATTGTGACGAATCATTACAATAGTTCTTATATTACTTACACACATATAATCACGACTATTATCCCCGAAGGGTTAGTCAGAGACTAGGCAATGAGGACAGCAAAAGCAGTCCTCTACCATTGTACACTTTTCAACAAATAGCGACTGCACATGTGCTCAGCGTGACAGGTGGTGAGCCTATCGCCGCTCTATGCTGTTGTATGTATGTGCAGTCTGTAGTCCGTTAGTCGCCTTTTACGACACCCAAGGGAAGAGAGGGGGTGGTAGTATTCTTGGGGTATTCCTCGAAGCGCACCCAATATGAAGCGCACCCAGACCAAGCGCACCTAAACTATTCCTCCAAGCGCACCCACGGACAAAAATAGAGAGGAGCTTAAAAGATTCGTAATATTGATGTCGATAGAAACTAGGACTAGGTGCTTAAACAACTTACTACGTCAATAATAAATTGAATCATGACAGTCATTTTGATCTAAAAGTACCAGGGAGACATAAATGAAAAGAGGTAGATAGGCGCGTTAGCGATCTCACTTACCATTAACTATCAGGAAAAAAGAAATGAACGCTTAAAAGATTCGTAATATTGATGTCAATACAGACTAGGACTAGGTGCTTAAGCAACTTACTACGTCAATAATAAATTGAATCATGACAGTCATTTTGATCTAAAAGTACCAGGGAGACATAAATGAAAAGAGGTAGATAGGCGCGTTAGCGACCTCACTTACCTTTGACTACCCGGAAGAAAGAAATGAACGAGTAGTAGTAGTTAGTTGCCATCAATCAATAAAAATAAACGTACGTTATTCGTTATCGATATTTTCTGATAGTTACTACATCTCTTTCAACATTTTTTCTGTGGGTGCGCTTCGAGGAATGAAAATTAATATTTTCATTATCTATTCTGAAGCGCACCCAACGGGTGCGCTTGGAGAAATAGTTTAGGTGCGCTTGGTCTGGGTGCGCTTCGAGGAATACCTCGTATTCTTACGCCGCCACGCGACACGGTTTGTTCTTATAAGCATTATTACTTTATATACAACCCACCAACCCGAAATCCGCCAGGGTGGAGGGTTAAGAGGAAACACTACGTCGAAGTGGCATGCAAAATTCTCATTCAAAACACAGAAAAACGACGTTTCGTAGTCACCTGTTTCCTCCTTCAGAACTGGACAAATTTTTATTACTTTTTCAGGATCGTTTAAAGAAAGAGATTTTCTACGTCTGTATGTTTGATTTTTTTTGCATTAAGTCATAACCAGGAGCCTTCAAAATTTTGCGAAATCACTCCGTTTTAAGGCGTCTTCAGAGAAACATTATGTGGCTGGTTTAAAAAAAAATCAAACAGACCGACATAGAAAATCTCTTTCTTAAACCGATGCTGAAAAAGTAATAAAAATTGGTACAGTTCTGAAGGAGGAAACAGGGGACTACGAAACGTCGTTTTTCTGTGTTTTGTATGAGAATTTTGCATGCCACGTCGACGTAGTGTTTCCTCTTAAGGCCCAATCTACCTATATGTTATCAATGTGGGAAGCCATGTGCCCAGCTGTGGGACGTGTATAGGCTGACGATGAAGATGATAATACTTCATACATAGTGTTCGTCGTTAACAAGAATTAGATGAGGTAGGTATTTTTTTTCGAAATCCATATTAAGAGTAGTAACTTGTAATATGGATTTCGAAAAAAAAAAGTTTTCGATAATAATACCATCACTTTATACACACACATAGACATACTTGTAATAGCTTTTTCTGTGGGTCACTTTTTATGCTATGCTACACGTGAGTAAATAAATTTTGCCCTATATCAATACATAAGTCATTGTAATACTTATGTTTCACAAATAATTATTTTGATTCTGATTTTGATTCAAAAATCTTTTTAAAGGTAATTAGAAGAGGACGAAAGAAAACCTTATAAAGCTATTTTTCCATATGCTTCACATGTTTACTGTGAGTATATAGTAAAATCTTATATTATTTAATGCTATAGATACTCGTTTGAATTTAAACCAAGCACGACCTTTTTCATAATACCTACATTAAAGTCTGTTTTCTTTAGTAAAGACGAACTGATCAACCTTATTTTATTCTTAACAAACTCTTCACAACTTAGGTATGTTTAAAACACAAGTGATAGGGAGCAGTTTCTTGGCGGATTAAATAAGAAAAGATTTAGAAGCCTGACCGACAAAAGAGAACTATAATGAACTTCAACTATAATGCCATGACATTTTCTTAAGAAAAAACGTTTTACAGAGAAATTCATTGAAGCCATATTACTTACTCAAAACTTCTAGTATTTACCTACCCCTCAATCAGACAGAAAATCGAAGCTCGCAATGCTATTTTCGTCATACGCCCTCAGTGCCAGAAATACGTAGATTTCGCACACTCGAAGACGAAATCGTGACATTAGCGATATCCTTGATCTATGCTAAACTATATCTTAACAAGACAATGTCTGCACGATCGGCGCCGGTGGTAGGAGCATACATCACGCCTGCAGAACAATCAATGTAGTAGCTATGTATGGTTGTGACTGCCACGTAGTGCCATAACAAAGTAGGTTATTGAATACGATAGAAAAACAAAATAAAGTTTTTTTAATATATGTGTAAGTCACAGGGGTTTTTGTCTTGATAGGCATGCCAACCCCATCGTAACATTATGCTATTCCGACCAATTGAGAGTCAACTATTGCAAGGTTGTAAAAATGTAACCAGGCGACATAGTTTTTGTGCGACATCTGATTTTGGTTCAGACCATATAGTAGAGTAGAGGATCCGAGTATCTTCGACCTTCACCGGGCCGGTTAATGGATGAAAAGTATTTTATATCAAATTTAATATGTTGTTAGTGGGTTGGCTAAAAATTTCAGTCCAGTAATATAAAAAAGTAAATATTTAATTTTTTTTTTAAACATTGCACTGGTTTGGATAATAGATAAATTACATAGGTACCAATCGAAAGTATGAAGCCTATAGAATATGCAAACGTTAAGTTGATTATTTTTTTTCGTCTTATCATTGGGTAGGCAGGTGTAAACAGGTAAGTCAATATTAGTAATTTGCAACCGTCTGGTTAAATAAATAAAATTTACGTTTATATAAAGACTCATTACAAACACACACACACACCAAACCAGATCAATTTAAAAAATATATATATTATTAAATTAATCATTATAGTCGCGATATATTTTTTAACATACACATACACACACATTAACATAACATACTAACTTTGATATAAAATACTTTTCATCCATTAACCTTCCAGGTGAAGTCGTTCTGTACTCGGATCTTAGACTAATAGAATAATAACTAAAGCATAGAAGGAGTGCTATGACATTTCAGTGGGCACTCCGTTTGTTGTCAAACAATGCGATAATGTGTGACATGCACACGCAAAAATATATGTTAATTACACGGGCGCGTGGGCCCTTACCAATGTCCATTTAGGTATATAAGGTGACTGCTAGGAACCGCAAGAAACTTCAAGGGCTGGTCAGGTCAAGTGTTTTAAACATGACAAAAAATACTAAAAAAGTGTTCGTGTTTTATTCATTTTTAATTAAATAGTTCATTTTGTGAATTTTTATTGTGTAGTCTTTGAGCTCGATGGTGCAGCGGCTAGCGCGTTCGGCTTGCGATCTTGCCTGCTAAGCAACTTTCGCAATGCCGGGTCGCCTGATGGGTGACCATTAAAAAAAAAAACATCTCGAGCTCCTCCATGCTTCGGAAGACACGTTAAGCCGTTGGTCCCGGTTGTTGTCATAAGATGGCAGTCGTTAAAACCCACCAACCCGCATTGGGCCAGCGTGGTGGGTTATGCCCCAATATCCCCACGTGCTATTGTCCACGTGGGAGGCCTGTGCCCAGCAGTGGGACGTTTACAGGCTGATGATGAGTCTTTGAGTACTTATCTAATTTATTTTAAAGCAATAACATAAGAAAAAATAAGTGAAAAACAATAAAAAATAACGAATATTTACAACGCGCGGTCAACGGCCGAGCGGCCGACCGTCTGTTGACCCGTTCGCGTCAGCTGGGCGATAAGTACCTACGTCAGTCTGCAATGAGACCATTTTTGTCATGTTTAAAACATTTGACCTGACCAGCCCTTGAAGTGTCTTGCGGTTTCTAGCAGTCACGTTATATATAGTCAAAGTCCCTTTGAATTACATTTTGTAGATCGCTTTTGAATTCGGTTGGTGACCAGGTATCCAATTTTTGTTTTCACTTTACATTTGACGTTTTTAGCAACTTATTTTGTCTCTTTCCTTTCAATGTTTATGGCCCATTTGAAAAAATAGGCAACTATACGAGTCTCATTTGGACTCCTTCTGTGCTTTGGTTATTATTCCGAGGTTCTGACAGAATACACTGAACAAGACCAACGAAAATAAAGATAGAAAAATCATTTTATTTTTAATGACGTGTAATAGACTCGTTTGAGGCCTTGTGGAAGGAGGACCTTTGGGGAAGGAGTAGGAATTGTGAAGGGGAGGAAGGGGAGAGATGGTCCTCCGGTGCTTACACTCACCGGATGAAACACAACAGCAACGAGTGCCAATGTTTCACGCCGATGTTCCGTGAGGGGTGTGTAATGTTTCATATAAATACTTATGGTCTAACGTTCAGATAATATAATTTCATTTCATTTAATTCCAGTTGATATACTAACTGACTTAATATAATATACATTTAATATAATTTTAGATTCTATAATTTTATTTTATATAATGTACTTTTGATATAATAATCTAATGATATAAAATATTGGATAAAATGTTTATTAGAAAAAAAATCAACCAGCATTGTGAATGCAAAAATTTTAATAATAAAGATATAAAATATTATTCATGTAATAAGTATGCAGCACGCAAGAAAGCAAGCAGCATGCAAGCAAGCAAGCAGCATGCAAGCAAGCAAGCATGCAGCATTGTGTGTATTTAGAACATGTAAAAATTATATCCAATGAACGCTATGTCCTTTGAAATTAGTTCATTTGTCATTATATGAAATGATACGCACCCGTTCAGTGAGACGTATTACGTTACGGTATTAGGTATTACCTCTTGCGAGCCGGCCCAATCCGTGCTGCAACGCAGCGGGGCTCTACCACTCAGACAGTGTCACTCATTTAGCACCACCCAGGGGTCATGTGTAGGATGTCAATGGTAAAACTACGGACACGAGTTCCGGACTTTAACCCCTTTATTGATACCACATATAACAAACTTAACAACCTTGCACCCTGTTATTAAATAAATAAATAAATATAAATGTATTACGCTCCCTACCATTGTCGGGTAGCGGTGAAAGAATAGTACTACACCCTATCTTCCCTTGGGTGTCGTAAAAGGCGACTAATGGACTAAATGCACATACATCCAACAGCATAGGACGGCGATGGGCTCACCACCTGTCACGCTGAGCAAATGAGAAGTCGTTATTTTAATATGGTTAAACTAGATAACGGATATAATGCACAAACATAGAAAAACACCCTGACCCGAAATCAATTTAGAAAAACCATTTTTTTCTAAATTGACCCGACCGGGAATTGAACCCGGGACCTCAGAGATGGCGCGACGCCATACCCGGCGCGTTTACCATTCGACCACGGACAGAGAATATATATGTTAACGGCAATCTGTATAATTCAGGTATTCTATACAATACCTAGGCAATGTATAGATTATCCATTACATACTTTACCTAGGTAATGTATAAAATTCCTAGGGATTGTATAGAGTACCTGCTGGTCCAGCGGCAAACTGTAAATAAATAGATTTTTGTCTATATTTATCAATGTTAATCAGCCTACCTATAAAATGACAAAATGATAAGTTAAAAACAACTTTAATAAAATTGACAATTAGGGTACTCCTTAAAAATAATCTTTATAAAAAGGGTAGACATTTTTTTGCAGAAGAATAAAAGAATTACTGCACTGAAAAAGATTTATTTCATCTTAAGTTACTAGATCCTATGCAAGAAAAAGAAAATATTAGACATTTAAAACATGAAAACTTTTAAATAATCCATAAATTATTCTTTTTCAAAAAAGCACTTAAGTAGTATCTTTCCGTTACTACAGTAAAAATCACTTTAAAAATAAAGTGCAACTAAAAACTCAATGTAAATAATTTTTTTTTAAATTTTAAACACTGAAAAAAGACGACAACCTCAGGCGGGAATCGAACCACGCACCTTCCACATTCCGGGCGGCTGCGTCGTCTTTTTTTTCGGTGTTTAAAATTTTACTTAAGTATATTTAAGCGTTAATAAAACGCTTAAATATAAAACATTAATCAATGTAATTTTCTTACTAGTAGTTACTTAGGTACGTAACAAGTATAAAAAACTGAAGGAACAAATCAATTCCGTAAAAATAATAAGTAGGTCTACTGAATTTTCATACATTACCGGATGCGCATTCGGTATTGTATAGAATACCTAGGCAAAGTATAAAATTAATATATTTCAAACATTACCTACACGTTTTAGGTATTCTATACATTGATTGTATAGAATACCGGATATACAGATTGCCGGTAATACACTACCGTGACCACGGAGGTCGTCATTGTTATGACAACACTGCACAGGCTGTTCATGGTCCTTTTTTTTTTTTCTTTATACTGGAGGAAATTCTTTACGAATACCCGGGGCATGGGGACACCCCGGGTTATGTGGGACTCTCCCCCCAACTCCCGTCTTCACGTCCAGGCCCTGCGGCCTCGACGGGGACTCGGGAAGAGGAGGCCTACCCACTAAAACCTCCAGTACATTCTCTCGTTCGACGGGCGGCTCAGGATTGTGGTCAACACGACTACCGAGTGTATGATACTGATTTTCCATCAGGGGGAGGAGGCGCCCGAGGATGTTTGGGCGTCTCCTCAACGGCTTGCACGGCCGTGCAATGCGGGCTCGAGGTCCCCACCTCTAACCCGCTGGCCAATGCTAGGGTGGTAGCAAGTGGCGCAAGAACCTGCGCCTTCGACCGCCCGTCCTCCTTCTGCGGAGTAGGTCTGCATTGGCGTCTGTCTCGCGCACTCTCTCTGCGGCTTCTTTGAGGGACATCCCTCCTCAGCGAAGGAGGCCACAGCCGTCCATGACCTCTCATTAGCCAGCATAGCCTTGACTACGCCGGCCAAAGAAAGGTCCCCTCCTATCACTCCTGTCAGAGTGTGACGCTGGGGAGAAAAAGCGCCGCACACCTCTAAGGTGTGCTCCACCGTGTCCTCCGCAGCGCCACACTCGTGACAGGACGGCTGTTCATGGTCCTGAGCCATCCCCATGGTAGAGAAGTGATGGCACTAGGTTCCTTATAGGTAGATCTCCCCTTCCCCGTCGAGCTCTTTATAACTGGGTGGATGACTCGGTTCGACCGTGTTAGCCGTATTGGAGCCAAACTCGCCTCTCACCCATCGGGTAGCAAGGCTTTCTGGTCCTTGGCTAAAACGGTAGAATCGAACTTTTGCCGCCCATCTCTGCCACCACTGGTGAAGCCTGACGGATCTCTGGCCCACTCTGCGGTAGAGAAAGCAAATCTATTTGCTTCTCTATTTGCAAGCCATTCGCGTCTCGATTCTGGAAGTAAGACACCACCTGTGCTACCTCAAAGCGGTTCTATAATGTCAGAAATCCGTATACGCCAAAAAGAGGTACTGAAAACGCTTCGGACTCTTGACGTGAATAAAGCCAGTGGTCCCGATGGGATTCCTGCAGTGGTTTTGCGGAATTGTGCGCCCGAGTTGTCTCCTGTACTGACACGCCTGTACCGCCTCTCTCTCAAAACGGGACAAGTTCCTAAGTCCTGGAAGCTTGCCAACGTGCAACCTGTGCCCAAAAAAGGTAGTCGAGCCGACCCTGCCAATTATAGACCTATCGCAATCACCTCCATACTTTGCAAAAGTATGGAACGTATGTTAAACAGCAAGCTCCTGGCGTACCTCGAGGACAACAGTCTGCTCAGTGATCGACAATACGGTTTTCGCCGTGAACGATCAACTGGTGATCTTCTTGCGTATGCCACACACCTGTGGGGCGAAGCCATCGAGAAATGCGGCGAAGCACTCGCTGTCTCTCTCGACATCTCGAAGGCATTTGACAGGGTTTGGCACGACAGTCTTAAAAGCAAGCTTCCAACATACGGAATTCCCGCCGCACTGTGTGCCTGGATATCCGACTTCCTGAGCGAACGGTCAATAAGGGTAGTCATCGATGGCTGCTCCTCTGACTTATTGGCTATAAATGCCGGAGTACCTCAGGGGTCTGTTCTCTCTGCGACACTTTTCCTGCTGCACATTAATGATCTGTTGTGCCCAGGTATCTTCGGATACGCAGACGACAGCACTGTTACAGAGCGATATATGTCCAGTGCCCGCGCCAGTGTCGCTGAGACTGAGTCACTTAGAGAGGCCATGGTTGAGCGAATGAATTCAACATTACAAGCAGTGTCCGACTGGGGCGAAGCTAACCTTGTTGAGTTCAACGCCAACAAAACACAGGCTTGTCTGTTCTCCGCAAAACGGAGTCCATTTAATCTTACTCCTACTTTCCTGAATGCACCGATACCGATAACTGACCATCTCGAGCTCCTAGGTATGGAACTCTCATCTAACCTCAACTTTGGTAGCTCCATTGAGTCGAAAGCAAAAACTGCTGCCAAAAAACTTGGTATCCTCTTTAAGGTTCGGCGATACTTCACACCGGAACAGCTGCTCCACTTGTATCAAGCACAAGTTCGGTCGTGTATGGAGTATTGCTGCCACCTGTGGGATGGCTCTGCCAAGTACCAGTTGGACGCAATGAACTCAGTGGACCGAAGGGCTAGGAGACTCATAGGCGACGATGCGCTCGTTGGAACCAAACTTCAGAGTTTGGAGCATCGGCGTAAAGTCGCCTGTCTATCGGTCTTCTATAAGGTGTATTTTGGCGAGTGTGCGCAGGAACTACATAACCTGATACCACCCTCTACTTTCTACCACCGGACCACTAGGCGCCGGGAGGGCTTCCACCCCCATGTCGTTGACTTTCCAACAATCCGTACGAAGCGGTTTGCTGCATCTTTTCTAATACGCACCGCTAAGGAGTGGAACGCTCTCCCTGCGTCTGTGTTTCCGGATACTTACAACCTTAGTATCTTCAAGGCCAGAGTGAATA
The DNA here is from genome assembly GCA_963921215.1 of Scoparia ambigualis. Taxonomy (NCBI): domain Eukaryota; kingdom Metazoa; phylum Arthropoda; class Insecta; order Lepidoptera; family Crambidae; genus Scoparia; species Scoparia ambigualis. Next base: position 9,732,518 of record OY992528.1, on the reverse strand, counting down.
GGCATTTTCTGGGTAAGCGTGTACCACCGTCGGTCTCGTCATCGCTTACCACCAGGCGAGACTGAGGCCAAACGCAAACCCATTTTAAATTAAAAAAAAAAAAAAAAAAAATGAGAAACCCACCTAAACCGTGTTTGTAAAATATTTAAAAAATTTAAGTCCTTATTAAAATTAAAAAAAAACAGTTACTGTAACTCTTATAATCATTATAACTACCATCTTTTTCTCCTTGGCTGCTTGTTTTATACAGGGCGGCTTATTATGGGTCCGGCCGTTATGGTTCCAGTCCGGTTTGCCCCCGGCCTATGTGCACCCACATTGAAAAAGTGGCGCGTTGCCCCCGTAGTTTCTGTTTCTGATGATATTTCTTTGGACAAGACTTTGGACAAAGCAAATACAGTTGAAAACAAAAGTGTTTTTGAATTTAACTCATATTTATTTAGTTACTGTGAGTAGGTACGTACTTAACATTGTTTTAGAATTAGTAAAAATAGTTTTTGTGTATTATGTGCTGCCAGAAACTGTGTTGTTCCTCAAGCCGTAGGTAGACAATGTTGACAGCATGCAAGGTCAGTGTAAAATATTTTTTTACATACAAATACGTAGCTAGCCAGTCGGACTTAACGGGCCCTCCATCAACCAAATGAAGTACCTACACAAAGATGTACCCCCGCTGGGAATCGAACCCAGGACCTCTGGGTCTAAGACCGGTGCGGTGGCTTAGCCACTAGACCAAGAAGCGGTTACATTCACTTCATTTACTTTCTTTATACTGGCTCCTCGTTTCAGGATACTCTTGACATTTTAATAGAAATATAAGATATTTGACAGTACAAATGTTATTCGTGTGTAGTTGGTGAAAGCTTAGCGCAGCCATAAATCAAACGGCGCGAACCCGAGACCACATGTGTTGCGACGCAGTTAAACTAAACTTTTGCTCGTTACACGTTCTGCAACTGCTTAAGGGGGAGGTCGGGGTGGGTAGTGCAGCGAGGAGCGGAACGAGCAGCGGAGCTTAATCGAATCGGAGAGTGACATTGTTGATATTTTTTATTTTGTTTATGTAACAAAACACGCAGCCATAACAAAATTTATCTCCAGAATCGTACAAGTTTACATGGACAAGGTAACTTCAAAAAAATCGGACGGTTATTAATGTTACTGAAAACGAAGTAAACTAAATAATAATGAGGACTGTACGAAATGAAATAAATATATTTCAGTACCTTGCTTGTAGCGTTTATTCCATATTCATATTACATTGATTTAAAGAAAAAGAAAAATAAAGTTTACCAACTGGTTTTCTGCTAGAAAAATCATAATGTCAACAAGACAACAATAATGGAAACATTCGAATTTTGATTCAAAATAAGTAAAATTATTTGGAATCACTAAAGAGTTCTTACATGCTAAAGTTCGTAACAGTTACACTTATTTAATAGTAACGGGGGTTATAGTCACTCGCGTAGACCCTTCATGTGATCCCTGGGTGATGCTAAATGAGTGACACTGCCTAAGCGGTAGAGCCACGTGGCGTTGCAGCACGAATTGTGCCGGCGCCAATGCTCGCCCGGCGTAATACTACCCTCTTACGGAATTTCGGTGTGAAACAATGGCACACGTTATACCTCAACGTTTTGGAAATCCAATTTAATTTACGTATTCTGGACGCGAAACTTTCGATTTGGAGGTACCAAGATAATCTCTGGTCCAACATCACGCCTAGATATTTCACACTCTGCACTTTATTGATAGATGAGCTACAGACACGGCTATTTAGATTACGACAGGATATTGTATTTTTAAATTGAAGTCTAGGTTAGGTTGCGATTTGTTATAGATACTAAAGCAGATGTAGTTCGTTTTGTCTGTGTTTATGGAGATGGTTTTTAAGCCATGAAGAGACCTGGGTCATCCCCTGCTCAGCATTCTATTTTGCAACGGCCCAACTGTAACCAGTGAACACGATTGCCGTATCATCGGTATAACTTCAAAAGATCGGACTGTGATTAAGTTACACGTGTTAAGTTAAAAGAGTCGCGCAGCATTAAAATAATACTACCACCCCTCTCTTACCTTGGGTGTCGTAAAAGGCGACTAACGGACTAAATACTGCACATACATCCAACAGCATAGAGCGGCGATGAGCTCACCGCCTGTCACGCTAAGCACATGTGCAAGTCGCTATTTGATAAAAAGTGGACTATGGTAGAGGGCTGCTTTTGCTGTCCTCATTGCCTAGTCTCTGACTAACCCTTCGGCGATAATAGTCGTGACTATAATATAGTCACGACATTACATACATACACATAATGTTACACTCATTTATAGGTAACGGGGCTTTAAGTCATTCGCGTCCGTAGGTTAAGTCTTGAGACCCTACATGTATGTATCCCTGGGTGGTGCTATATGAGTGACACTGCCTAAGTGGTAGAGCCACGTGGCGTTGCAGCAAATTGTGCCGGCACCCTCTGACGGAATAGCGCGTGAAACAATTGGCACACGTTACTGTTGTGTTTCGTCTGTAATGGAGAGTACCGGAGGAAAATCTCAAAATCTCTCCCCCCTCCACAATTCCTACTACTTTCTCATAGCCGTACTCCTTTCTCAAAGCCGGCAACGCATCTACGACTCCTCTGGATTAGCAGGTGTCCATGGGGTGCGCTGATTACTTCCCATCAGGTGACCCTCACCAGCTCGTTTGCTTCCTATTCAATTAGAAAATAACAAACCCAGATCAACTGTTTTCGAGTTAACACTAATTTATTACTCATGCATTGCAGTACATGTGTTACTCGTATATGCTTAAATAGCCTCCTTTTTGAAAAAACTAAGTTATCTCAATCCGTCTGGAAGAGAGATTTTATAGCTATAAGCCACTTTGTCATATATTTTTAGTGTCCGACCGAAACAGGTTTTTCAGCCGAAAGCGAAACAGAACTTTCGTCTAGCCTCTCATTTTGGGCCGAAACCGAAACTGAAACTTACATACACATATTAAAGGACAAAGCCCACGGCCCATACATTAGAAAACCTGACAATGAGTTAGCTTGTAAAAATCATCTTGATAGAAAAATGTTATAACAACAATCAGTCTAACGACGGACGGCGGCGAGGCGAACTGAGCCGGCGCGCGGAGGTGCGCGACGCGGCGAGCGAGCACTTGTTAGCCGCGAAGTTGGCCGAACAAACACGATAATTCACGAACACTCGAGTTTCAGGCCGAATAAGGCCGAAACTGGCCGAAACCGAACTTTCGGTCGGTCACTAATATTTTTGTTCGTTCGTATTATCTATCTTTATCAAGGCGAGTATGTAGCGGCTCCATAATAAGTACTAATAAATGCAAATAAACATATATTCTATTTTATTCTAAAAAAAATAAGTTACTATTAATTTCATAACAGTGTCGCGTAGCGGTGAAAGAATACTACCAACCCCTTTCTTCCCTTGAGTATCGTAAAGGGGCGACTAATTCACCAAATACTGCACCTACATCCAACAATCCAACAGCATAGAGTGGGCTCATCACGCTGGGTATTCTCTGTCTACGCACTGGGCACACCTGTGCTGGTTGCAATTTGGTGAAACGTCATTGCCTAGTCTCTGACTAACCCTTTGGGGTTATAAGTCGAGGATGTATGTATATATGTATGTATGTCATTTTCTTTTTTTTAAAGATGCTGTAAGACGTTGTTAATTTTATTTTAAATTGAGCAATACCTGTTTTTTCAGTAGATATTCTTTTGTATGTTGTTGTGTTTGTCTTGTAATCGTACTAAATGTCTTTTTTATCTTGTAATGGAAAATATCCTTTTACAGGGCATTTTTCAATTTGTATTGACACTGTAAAAGAAAGGGAGAAAAGAAATGCCCTTGCTATGAGTTTCTTGCCGATTTTTCTCAGTACAAGGCTCCCACTGCATGGTTAGATTTACGAACCGGCATAGCGACATTCTTAAGTGCTCAATTATTGTAGCCTAAGTTGAATAAATAATTTTGAATTTTTTTGAATGTATCAACTAATGTAATGGTCCTACGCTAAATTCTATTATGTTAGTTATATTAAGCGACACCATCATTGCGTAACGCATCTATCAATAACCATCGCAGCGATCCGTACGGTTAGATCGGTTGTGCAACCAGCGCTTATAATTAGAATGACCGTTCAATAACTCAGCCAATAAACAGCGAAAGGTTTAACTTTAATGTATCTTATGGCGAGTCAAACGCACCGCGAGCGCTTAAACAAGCCGGTGTTGCGTGGTATAAGGCGCGCTGTCCGCGGTCATACTTTATGGTATGATTCCGAACTCCGCTACACGCAGCAGTGCTGCCGCAGCACAACTGGTCTCCATATATTCTCTACAACGTCAGTCGGAAAGGAGGTACTAAGCCGAAAGGAGGGTAAAGTATACATGATAGTAAATAACTTTTGTCTAAGAACTTTTCCTAAAGTATTGATAATTTTATATTATCAGCTGTTTTAAGATTTCATAAGAAATGACGCTGTGGTAGCCCTAGCGGTCAGCTGTTTTGAGAGAGAGACAGATTTGAGTTCATTGAGTTCATTGCCGGGGTTAACAGGTGGCGTTAGCCCCGCCCCTATTCAGGGTTGTGCATTTATGCATAAAATATTAATGGTTTTCGCAACGTTTATATTTGCAAGTTGATAGTAGCACTTTCACTTGTCCGCGGCTTAGTACCCCCTTTCCGACTAACGTGTAGGTTTAATGATATTACATTCCGAGCTACGCAGCAATGTCGCGCCAGCAATGCAGCGGCAGCACTGCTGCGTGCAGCGGAGTTCGGAATCATACCTTTAGTAGTAGTAGTAATATACTACTATAGTAAAAAGTTTGGCTCGAACTTCATACAAATTATGTCAAATTTTGAAGTCTAGTATGCAAAACAACAGATAAATAATACCTGCCTATAAAATTATTAAATTCGGCCGTTAATTGATTATACTTTCTTACCATGTCATATTTCAAGCGAAATAAAAATCTTCGTGCCTTACAAATAAACAGAGAATAAGGTCGGAACAGTTATTCCGTGTTTTATCTTTTGACGTGACAACGTCTTAAATTAGGTTGCGGCTGGGAGTCACTTATGAAAAAGTGTAACGCTCGGTAACGTTACGATGAGTCACCGAACGAGAGAGAGGCCCGCCGAATGCCTTGCGTCTCTCTCCCACTCAACTATGTTTTAAATATAATTCTTTGTTTAAATAAATGTTTTAAATTGTTACTATTATTTCATCCTTCTTCCTACTATACGAATGAATATTCACATTAAAATTATTTTACCACTCAAAGTCGTTGTCACGTAAAACTTTCGCCCGTATACCGACTTTACAGGCAACCAATTTTTTACTCTAATTTAAATTACGTTTGTATACACGGAAACAATACAAGAATAACTATTCGTAGCTTATTCTTTGTTTTTGTAAGGTACTAAGTCTTTACCATCCTGGCATTGCTGCAACCACGTTAGCTTTGACGTCTGAAACAAACTTACCGCAAAAGCAATTCTCTGCCATAGTCTACTTTTCACCAAAAGCGACTGCACATGTGCTCAGCGTGACAGATGGTGAGCTTATCGCCGCTCTATGCTGGTGGTAGTATGTGCAGTCTTCATTCCGTTAGTCGCCTTTTACGAGACCCAAGGGAAGAGAGGGAGTGATAGTGGTAATATTCTTACGCCGCTACGTGATACGGTTACCGGTATACGGTAGGACACACAAAAAGGAAAAATCTCACCTAATACTCAAGGGCTCAATACCGCTTGTGAGCTTGGGATCTTTGACTATTCTCACTGCTACTTGGTCCTAACTCGTATCTTTATAAATTTTACTTCAAAGAAAGAAGTCCCGCGAATGGGCTGAATAAAGCTAGCGGGTGCACTCGGGTCGCTCGCGAGTCGCGACGCAACATTCCCACCAGTCTCACTGCAATAGTGAAATGTGAGACGATTATGATAGTCGATCGACAAGCAAACACTTATATTTGGGTTTATTTAAATGGCTGAAATTAATAATGAATACTTACCTATATCTGATTTTTTCCTCACTAAAGGCTCCATACAAACAATTTACGAATGAAAAGAAAATATTCTAGTAGATATACTTACTTAAAATGATTTTTAATGTCGGCTGTTATGTTAATTGTTAACTGCTGTACTCAGAGACGTCAATTAAGTGTCTTTCCTTCTCTATTTAAGTAGTAAGTACTATACTTAAGAAAGTGACAGCAAGAGACTTAATTGTCATTAAAACTTAATTGACGTCTCTGAGTACGGCAGTAAGTCTATAAACTTAAATTTCGACGTCCCATACAAACCTCAAAATTTTATACTTTTTAAACCAATTAGGCATGTAATGCAACTTTCTATGGATCTACAAAAACTTTTATACAAGAATAAATTAATTTTTGAGATTTCACATGCGATGAACTATCTTTTTTATTTATTTATAATAATATTTCTTATTGTCTCTATTCAGATGTTTCATTCTTATAATTACTATTATTTATTATTGACTGTATTATTATTAGTGTATTAACCGTGTCGCGTAGAGGTTGAAAGAATACTACCACCCATCCCCTCCCTCCCTCTCTTCCCTTGGGTGTCGAAGAAGGCGACTAACGGACTAAAGACCTGTCACGCTAAGTGCAGTCTCTATGTGTAGTCGCTATTTGGAGAAAAGTGGGCTATGGTAGAGGACTGCTTTTGCTGTCCTTAGTGCCTAGTCTCTGATTAATCAGAGGCACTAAGTCTAGGGTTAACCCTTCAGGGGTAATATTCGTGCGTGATAATAAGTATAATGTACTAGCGGCCTCCCGCGGTTTCACCCGCGTGGTTCCCGTTCCCGTGGGAATATCGGCATAAAAAGTATCCTATGTGTTAATCCAGGTTATAAACTATCTGTATGCCGAATTTCATCCAAATACATTCAGTAGTTTTTACGTGAAAGAGTAACAAACATCCATCCATACTTACAAACTTTCGCGTTTATAATATTAGTAAGATTTTTGACTATACACTCTACACGGAATTGGCTCGAGAAAGATCGGAAAGTATCGAGTTAAAACTGGATATTTATCTGCATCATGTTATTTAAACTGTAATGATTTTGCATTAAACCTGATAAATGCCAAGCTGTTAATGAAATTAAGGATTAATGTGTTGTACACCTGGTAATGCTATAAATTAGTTCTGCGTTTGTAATTCGCGATCTGTACAGGTTTAAACTCCTCTATTGTCTAGTCGTTTTACCACCAGTCTTAGACCGGTCTCAGGTTCATTTCCAAATGGGAAATATGTTGTACACTTTAGTTGGCAGTTAGAGCTTTATCTAAGTCTGTCTGTCGGAGCAGAGACAACAACAATGTTAGTAAAATTATTAGTAACATTGTTGTCTTCCGACTTTGCCAAGCAGTGGCACAGCTAGAGAAAATAAGTACTTTACAAATCTTGTAACGTTTTAACTTTAAAATTATGTTTTCGTGAATTTCGTGAAGTTTACTTGACCATCAGAAAGTAATTGAACAATATCAACTTACTTACATTATGTGCGAAGACTTTGCACTAAAACGAAAGTCTCGACGGGTAACTTTAATTTATTGTTTTTGACGTGACAACGTCTTAAATTAGGTGCGGCTGGGAGTCACTTATGAAAAAGTGTAACGCTGGGTAACGTTACGATGAGTCACCGAACGAGAGAGAGGCCCGCCGAATGCCTTGCGTCTCTCTCCCACTCAACTATGATAAATTTGTGCAATTCTTATTTTCATTCAATTCCTTGTTCCTATTGTGCAATTTAATTATATTCATATCAATAAATATTCTACCGAGAAAAAGACGTTGTCACGTAAAATCTTCGCCCGTAAAACCGACTTTACAGGCAAACAATTTTTTTTTAAATTTAAGTTTTTTTTTTAACGCATAACATCAAAAGGTATATAAAGAGTGAGGCCTATATAGGTTTCCCTGTTTAAATCAATACAAACCTAAACAACATAAGCCCTTAAGATCAAAACAATGAGATGTTTTTGTGACTCTGTATTTGAATTTGTTTATAAAAGTTTTTAACGTTCATATTCGTGTTGCACGCTGTACACCGTTCTATCATAAGGGTATTAATACTTGTCCCAAAGCTTAGATGAATGGTGGGAGCTGATACCTCGACGATATATGGGGACTTTTATTGAATTCTCTGGTCGCCGTCAACACGTAACTCAAAGAAATATGGCACTGATGGTAGCAGTGTGAAATTGTAAATTAAACCTCATGACATAGATACCTACAATCATACCGTTTGTTGTATGTATGTGCAGTCTTTAGTCCGTTTTATTCGCCTTTTTCGGCAATCAAGACACGGTTATGTAATGTAGTAAATTTAAATACTGTTATAATGTGAAAATAAAATTGTCAGGTAGCTAGGTACTTAGCTCAATTTACAAATAGACAATTTATCGCGGATCATCAAATTAAGTCCTAGTTAGTAGGTTAGTTAGTAGGCTACTAACATCAACTACAACACAAACCGTCCCTTAAAATTATAAGCAATATATTTTGGGTTAAGTACTTACCTAAGATTTGGAAAAAGTTTATTTAACGGGAAGTTGGTAGGACACCGAATTTAGGCAGGGCTTGAGCTAAATTTCGGAAACCAGAACAGCCTGAACTGTGTTCGTGGAGAAGGTGTTCAGAAGGTCTGTGTAATGGCATGGGATACTCTGGGCATTGATGTGACAAATCTTGAGGCTGTCAGGAAAGGAAGCAAGTTCACGCGCAAGGAGAGTGCCAAGATCATCTAAATCCACAGAGGAGGCGTTAAGAGAGTAGTACGAAGAGTTACTAGCATACTAGCTTTTTCTAAACCACTCAATGGGTTTTTTAATGGTTTTTATTGATAGAAGTATCCATAAAGGACGATGGATTTTTTATATAATTTGTAGATAAGTACTTATTTTGTACACAATGGCTGAAGAATGACGGTCTTTATAAGTTAGCGCGGGCGGGCCAATTGGAGCTAATAAAACAAAATTTTCTAGAGACGCATTATATTCTAGACACGTGGTCCTTCTAGCCGGACTTCAAACTTCTGTATTACACGTCCGGTAGCCAATAAAGATGGTACCACATCACAGTTGGAGTCCGTAATTAATATGCCGAATCGCTTTTATCGAACGTATGGTACGCATGTAATGTGACCACAAAAATAATTAGTTATTCCTAAGCCGACGGAAAATGAGCGATCCACAACCGACCTGGGGGTCTACTACGAATTACGACAATCGACGTTGTTTTTTTAAATGTAATAATGAGACAAACGAGCAGGCTGAGTGACCAAATTAAAAAACATCTCAAACTCCTGTTTCGGAAGGCACGTAAAGGGCTTATTCCCAAGGTCCACGAGTCTATTGTTCTTCTATTCCCACTGGGTCCATGAGACTTATCCAAAGTACAATCAACAAAAACGAAACAAGAGCCCTTTAGGGATAATAGGCGTAAATTATGTGTATAATGTCTATCCTTTCATAACCCAGCTTTATTGTACCAAATTTTCTCATGGACCTGCTGGGAAAGAATATTTTTAATGTTGTGGACCCGTTGGGAATCAAAGAAAAAACTTACTATATTTGAAAACAATAGACTCATGAACCCATGGGAATAACCCACGTGAAGTTGTTGGTGCCGGTTGTCGTTGTAAGATGGCAGTGGTTAAAACCCACCAACCCGCATTGGGCCAGCGTGGTGGGTGATGGCCCAATATCCCCAAGTGCTATTGTTCACGTAGGAGGCCTGTGCCCAGCAGTGGGACGTTTATAGGCTGGTGATGATGATGATGATGATGAATTTAGAATATAGCATTCGAAATTCTTCATTTCAATATTTGTTTCTCTTTAATAGGACTCTTTGAACGTCGAACTCTCCTATGCGATCATTTAAGTAATATTATTATGATACCGATTTGAATAATTCTACAATATTTAGGTATTAGTCATTATGAATAATTAAGTTTTATGTCGGCTGGTTACCATTAAACGTAGCATTGACCGTTTTAGGGTATGCGTTAAACGTTTTTTATAAGGAAATCTATGCATTTTAATGTCGATCTATAATTTTATAATCACTCTATTAACGGACGCATGAGATCCATGTTTTTTTTGTATATTTATACAGTTCAATACAGCTATATGTTCTTTAAAGATAAATTTATTCTACAAGAATAACAAATTACATTTTCATAATCTTGTTGCTTAAATGAATTTTCTTTTTCATGAGATTTAGAATATATTTTTTTCGTCGTACCGTCGAGAGAGCGAGAGAGAAGCGTTCGGAATACCTCGCTTTAAAAACCGTTATATCCACCTCTAAAACAATAACAAAATACTGTGGTCAAATCAAAACCCGACAAAAAAAAATGTTTAGAGGCAAGAGGTTCTAGTTGTCGGACCGCAGCCGTTCTGCCGACTTCGTATAGCGCCATCGCGTGTGTCCAACGCGATAGCACTATATGACGGCTGAGGTTCAGTTGTAGTTTGGTTGAGATTATTTAGCGCAATCGCCCTCCAGCACGTGGGAAGAGTGGGCCATAACCCATCACCTTACAACTAAGAAAGAAAGAATGAATGAAAAAACATTTATTGACTGTTACATAAAATAATAAAAATAGAAAAAAAATGTAAAATACTAAAACCGATAAAAAACAAACAAATACTTAACAAATAAAAAAACACACATAACTACATCCGGGACCAACGACTTTACGTGAATTCCGAACTTAAAGCATTCAACCAACAGGAGACGACACGCGCACTAATTTCTATGCAAAAAAGTCTGTCATTTCCTGCGGGGGGAAGGAAACACACATAGAAAATGTTAACACACTAATGCATTTTTGAATGACGTCGCTACGCACGCAAACGACGACATTGTTGAACAGTAGCATAAAATAGCACACTATTATATTGTACTACACACACAGTGATTACCTGTCCGTGCACAAGTCTAACGTCATAGTTGGTTGAATACTTTATCTAAGCTTCCGAAGCACGGAAAAGCAACATCGAATCTGCAGAAGCAGAAGCATCTAGTCATCCGGCATAGGGAAAGTACGCTATCAAGTTACAAATGTTTAATTTAAAATATTTAATGTTAAATTAAAAATAAAACCAATAGAAATCTCAACATACGTTTGCTTACACAGAATTCTATAGCCATATTTCGGTTCGACGCGATCCTCTGACGAAGGGGTAGCGATGCGCGTTTGTCTGGCACAGACTATAGTTCGTTAGATTAGCTGTTAAGTCTTAACCACAAGTTAATTAACTGTTTTTTTAATTAGTATTGACGTCAATAAGTGCCTGTAAAGGTTTACATTGAATAAATAATTTGACTTTGACTTATTTAACCTTCACAGCCCTTGCGACTTATGAGTACAATAACCACAAAACAGCTGACCAGTTGCATCTACATTCACCACAGATACTTTAGTCATGATTTAGGGGCATCGTAAGAGCTATTAGCCTAGAAATTGTCTGGCGAAGCGTCATGAGGAGCTATAAATTATCAACCCTAAGGCTTTCGGTGCCGCCGCTGCCGACGAGATTGTATCGCTGATTCGTAAAGCTTTTCGCCGTTTACCTGAATACATAAAACACATTATGTCACACTCAACTCCCAGAGGAGTAGGCAGAGACTCTTTCTATTTTCTATCATCTTGACACGTTTCTTTTGTTTCGTGTACCTACCTTCCTACTCTCATAACATTCTCCATAAATGCTCGTCTGTTCAGTCTTGGAAATTTTTTGACACTTTTTTTGGCGCAACTGTCAACGTCAAATTTGACAGAATCGAGCATAGACTATGCGATATTTTGCGATAACAATACATAAGATGTACCACAGAACCGAAATAACCAAACTTGTTCATACTAAAGTAGTCTGTAAGTCTATGAAAACACGGTACAAAGTCAAGTGTGTTTTTGTCGGTGCGGTCTCATGCGACCGCTTGGGGCCTGAGTGGTGGGTAAGAGCCGTGTTACTTACACCTCGATTGTGATTTTGCGTAAAATGGCCAATTTTGGTATTTTTGTTGTCAGAAACCAAAATACATTTACAATTTTGACTTATTAAATAGTGTAAAATAGCTATTGGCATAGTTATTAGCTGCTCTTTTTGCTCGTTTGTTGTTAGTTTTGCTTAACTTTTTAATTAAACCCAAAATCACAGAGAAAGATTTTCATAAAATTCGAGAAGGCACTTTTTTGAGCTCCTAGATTGACATACTGTTCTAAACAAATTAAATGAAAAAATTAGGATGTTATCTCTTATATAGTCGTTTAGTTCATCGCGGCCTCGGAATTTTTAGATATAATTGATTTTAAATAGAAAAAAAATCTTATTCTAAACCAAAAAAAATTGATAATCGCTTTAAGTTAACTGTGAATTTCACCTATCTAAGATAATATCATTGAGAAAAATTTATACCAGAATAATTGTTACTTCATGAGGAATAAAGATATTATAATGAATTTATTATCCTATTTCGATAAAAACGATAAATACAACTGCAAAGTTACTACAAAATGCGATGCGCCGGCCCAGCTCAGCTTATTCTCGCAGAGTGGAGATTTGTAATATGAAGCATGAATTTATTATCTTATTTCGACATAAATGATAAAAACAACTGCAAAATTACTACAAAATGCAAAAACAATAGTATATTCAATACCACTCGCACTTACTGATTTCTACATTAAAATAATAATAGTTAACTTAAATTTAGTTTCCCTATACTTGTAGTAGGGAAAAATCTAAACTATTGAATCTACCACCATTCCGATTTTGAGAGAGCCTTCAACTGAGAAGACTGGTCCGAAACAATTTTTTTCCATCTTTGTAACAATTAGTCATTAACTTACCTACTTAGAATACCTAAAACTGACGTGCCACCAGGGTGATTAGAAGGAAGGTAGGAATTTGGAAAGGTAAATGTATACCAGGGATCACCCTGTTTTTTTTAACCTGGTAAAAATGATCTTAGGAGATAAGTTGGTACCTACGTTCGCGTTGTTTAGATTTGTATATTTTATGGCTGTTTTATCGACAAATTGACTAGTTTTTATTATTATAAAATGTTTGTTAATAATTTTATTATTTATCAGAACCCAGAACCGATGAAACATGTCTCGAATAAACGTAAGTGACCTTCCGCCGCCTTTTAAGAGCATGGTTTACTCTTACTGTGTCTAATAAGCCGATGCTGGGAATTAATACAACATAATAACTTTAATATCGCTACTATTGCGGGCACAGAAATAGATCTAAATAGAAGCCGCATGTGTACTTTGCGTGTCAAAATAGTACCAAAAGGATGAAAATGCCATCTTTCTACCGCGTTTCATTTATCCGTTGTCAGCACCGGACATAAATGGAGTTTTAAAAATTCCTTAGTACTTGCATCGTATCGAACTGTAAAAACTGTTCAAGAAAAGTTAACGGAGAAAAACAATAAGTTTCTTTTTGTAAGTAATTGACAAAGATAAAAGTAACACACCGGTATTCATCAATGGAGCTAACATGCGGCTTCTATTTAGATCTATTTCTGTGATTGCTGGTATGTTGCTATTTAAAGGTCATGTTGACCGCTTTGTTACCTTCAAGAGCAGGTTTACGGTTATAGTAGGCTTTCAGTGAATGGCTACAACTACACTTTGAAATAGGACTATAATGGTTCATCTACATACATACAAAAGAAGTTTCTAACAGATCTAATTGTGATGGAAATTGCCTTGTTTAAAGCATTGGCCAATATACTGATGCTGTAACAGAAAGGAAGAAATTAAATGCTCTTATGTCGCTCTACCATATATACAAGTGCTCTACATTAAAATGTTTTGGAAATATACTGTAGTTGTTAAAACTTTAGCTGAAAATTGCTTATAATATATGAGTCCTTGCGTTATTTAACACTTAAAAGATTAATAATAAAGAGCATTAAAACACTTTTAAATCATACGAAGGCTATGCAGGCAACTTTCATAATAGCATTTCGTTTCAAACCGAATTTGCATTCAATTTATAGCTTTAAAAAGTTAATAAAACAAATCATTAGCGTTATACAAATTAATATTCATATTGTCAGTAATAAATTAACATATTATTATGTCTAATTTATCGTGTAAGCGACTCCGCGGTCGGCTTTAGGCGATTTCAAAGATGGACGCGCCCCCCCGCAACGCGCGGATCCACAACGAAATTAATTTTAATGCATTGATGCGGTGAGGTTTTATATGTTTTTTAGCATTTTTAAACAAACACGATAACGGGTAGGTATTGAATGTTGGTTCGGCAACAGTATGATTGCCGTTATTGAATAGGATTAAGTTGTTTACGTCAAATTTCATTTTGGGAGCTGTGTCAGTTGTGTAGTGGGCGCTTATTAAAAAAAAAAGAATAGGTTGGAGTTTATCCCGTTTTCTTTTGGCAACAACACGCGTTGTGAGACTCCATTTTATCTAAATGTACTTTAAAAATATACACCACTTGCTAAACGCGAAGCCATTTATTAAGTTATAATAATAAGAATAGTCTCTTCTTCTTATTCAGGTCATGATCACCCACTGGTGAGTGTAGGCCTCCTCATTTGCACGCCATCCTGATCGGTCTTGGGCGTTCTGTAACCACTTTTTGCCCGTTACTTTTGTGATGTCATCCGCCCATCTAGCCTTCTGGCGGCCAACGCTTCTGGTGCCGGTTCTCGGTCTCCCCTCAAGCACCTTTCTGCTCCACCGGCCATCGTCTCTGCGGCTTATGTGACCCGCCCATCGCCACTTCTTTTGCGCAATGATACGCCCCACGTCGTTTATTTTAGTGCGACTCCGGAATTCTGTGTTTCTTATTTTGTCGCTCAGAGTGATACCTAACAGGCGCGTACTCGTAAGTACTAGGTACGAACAAATTTCTTCTCTTGGCTGTCGTAAAACGTGTACTGAAGACTGCCCGTATTTCCAACAGCAAAAAGCGGCGATGGGCAAACCACCTATCATGCTGAGCACATGTGCAGTTGCTATTTGGTGAAACGTGGACAGTGACAATTGACTGCTTTTGTTTTTACGGTTATTTCCAAAGGGCCTAGTCTCTGACTAACTCATGGGAGCAACTTTGAGACTGCTCAAAAAATATCAGTTGTTGGGTTTTGAATTCAACAGCTGTTTTTTTTTTTGTATACAATGTGATAGGGGTGGTATTTCTAACCCTACACTGTTCAATAAGTCATAATTGTTAATGTATTTTTGTTACTGAGAGCCATAACGCCAAAATTGGCCATTTTACGCAAAAATCACAGTCGAGATGTACCTCTTAAGGCTAAGTACTACATCTAAATTCATCGACAAAAAAAATAATATGGACTTATAAAAAAGTGATTTTAAATCACAAAATAATTAAGTAATGATTTTTTTTCTCACCAAAATAATCTCAAACATACGAAACAAAGTAATTTATTAGTTAGCCAGCGTCATTAGCTACCGTTTGCCATTTTTTTCATACTTCTCCGACGTACGAAACCTTTGGTATCGCATAAAGTAAAAATGGTCATAAATTATAGGGGGAGGGGCTAGGACCTCACATATTATTTTTTGTCGATGAATTTAGATGTAGTACCTAGCTTTAACGGGTTAGAAGTACCACCTTTAACACATTGTATATTGCAATTATAAATCGTACCTACTACGATCGATCATAGAAAGAGATTCCTTCTTTTCTATGGTTGCGATGGTCACTATAATATTTACATAATAGAAAATTTTCCTTCTAAATTATTTCGTATGTGTATTATAAATATAAAAACGCCAGGGTAGCTGTGTGGTCAAAAGCGCACGGCTCGACACCTGGAGGTAATGCGTTCAATTCCCATGTCGTGTAAAGCGTGTTTAAAATTTTCCGGTGCCATGGTTCATTTTTATTTAAGGGGATCCTGCACGAAATTGTGAAAATTTACGTATTTTTAAGTCTTTTGGGGGTTAACAATGCTCACATCCGTAGGTGTGTACCCTTGAGACCCTACATGTGACCCCTGGGTGGTGCTAATTGAGCATTTGGTGGTAGAGCCTAGCTCGCCCGGTTATCGACCACCGTGCGGTAGTGTACGCCCGAGAAGTGGTCTGTGCTCGTCGCAGGTCGCGTTCCGGGAACAGCGCCGCACTATCGGCGCCAGGGGAGCGGCTATTGTTGCAAACTGTGAACCAGAGAGTTCTGCCGTGGAACCATTGAGCGGGAGACGAAACTCGACACGCCGGCCAGGGAGACCCGTAGAAACGGTGGTGCCGCTGGCCGCCCGCGGCATAGTACAGGGGCCCGACTGGGGCTAACCACCTCGGGAGGCTGCCTCACCAGGTCGCGCATAATCTTGGAGTGGATCGTCGTGCCGGTTGGTGACCGGAAACGGTGAGACCCGGCGACCACTTCCGGGAGAGTATGGGGGCCCTTCCGTCCGGCGTGTCGGCTGTGGTTGCAACGCTCTTCCAATGGTGAAGCGGAAAACTCTCGCTTTGTTCATTTCTTTACAACAGTAATGGCTCCTTGTTCACGTCCCTTCGTTCCCCTTTTCCAATGACAGTGCCTAAAAAGAATGCAGGTAATACAGCGGCTTCCTCCTCTCCCACCACCAATTCGCTGTTTGAGGTGGAGTTCACTAACATTCCGTGGGCTCCATTCTAACCTCAACGCCGTCCACCAACACCTCGAGGCGGCGCGGCCTGCATTGCTTTTTCTGACGGAGACTCAAATTCATCGCCCTGCTGACACGTCTTATTTAAGGTACCCTGGCTATCAGCTTGAGGAGCAATTCCGCGCCAAAATGTCGAAATACTCTTCTACCCACCGTATTTCCTAACTAAGTGCACATCAAAACAAACGCAAACTAATTATCGTTAAGGATTAGTTAAGTTTGTTTACATTTGTAGACAGTGACATTCCAACTACACTATATCTAATAACAGTGTCGTGTAGCGGTGAAATAATACTACCACCCGCTCTCTTCCCTTGGGTGTCGTAAAAGGCGACTAACGGTCTAAAGACTGCACATACAATAAATCCAACAGCATAGAGCGTCGATGGGCTCACCATCTGTCACGCTGACCACATGTGCAGTCGCTATATTTGGTGAAAAGTGGACTTTGGCTGAGGACTGCTTTTGTTGTCCTCATTGCCTAGTCTCTGACTTACCCTTCGGGGATAATAGGCGTGATTATAATCTACACTATGACCTATAAAGACGCTGGTAGGGTTCCTGCACATAATCCGTCTTGGGTGCCTACCAACATTTACTACCACCCTCATACTTTTTCTGTAGTGGATAGCTGTATATCATGTTTTGGCCTTATTAATTTGTTTTTAATAAAAACATGCCTGTGTTAGGAATTTCATAAAACATATTGTTTTTTTTTATCTTCTATTTTCTTATGGTTCCGTGGAAACATGCTTGTCAAATTAAGAAAAATGGTAAAATTAATGAAAACATGAGTGTTAGTTACAAAAGCTAAACAAATAATAAACGTGCCTTGGTTACACCTTTCCACATGGATAAAGTGCATAAAGAGAGGGGCAAAGCTCTTCATCTCTTGAAGTACCTACCTACTTAGTAGGATTTCTAAGTAATTTTTTAATTTTAAAATTAATTATTAAACTACTAACGTAAGTATAGTTTGTTATTTCGCTTAGTTATATTCATTTTTAAATATAGTGTACACTTTTAAATAACCTGACCAGCATATAAGGCAAAAAAAATGTTTTATTACATTTTACATTTGTAGGTAATTTCAAGAGCGTCGCCAGCCGAAGGCTCAGGGGGGGCCTAATCTCTAACAACCTCTTCACTGTACTTACATCACAGACCACTGGGTTATGTGGTCTGTGACTTACATAGAGGCGTGCCCTAAGGTTTCATTTTTTAACTACCTCTGTGGTCTAGTGGCTAAGCTACCTAGTTTCAGACCCAGAGGTCCCGGGTTCGATTCCCAGCGGGGAGTACATCTTTGTGTGCTCGGTTTGGTTGGTGGTAGGGCTGTTAAGTCCGCCTGGCTAGCTACCACCATCTTATCTAAGTCTGTCGCCATAACAACGTTGTTTATAGCATTGTTGTGTTTCGGCAGTTTGAGATAAGATAGCCAGTTCCTCAGTGGTTGAGGATTCCGGGTGAAGCGCGCTTCCACCTTCGGCCTTATCGTCACTTACCATCAGGTGAGATGAAGGCCAAGCGCTTAACCGTAGCCAATAAAAAAAAAAAAGAGTAGGGCAACATTATTTTCTTGTGATTTTTAACAGTTAATTACGTAGTTTTTTAGTTTCTATTGCAACAAAATTTGCATTAAAATTATATACTTAAAAAAAACATTGTTTTGTGAGGTTTTATTGTGATTTTGATATTTTGTAATTTTATCTTTTAGGTACGTATTGCTGTAAGTTTGCCTGTCTAAATAAATAAATAAAATAACCAACCTCTGTGTACAAAATACAAATGCAAGATGGTGGATAAATACAACTCCTATCTCGCGACCACTAACCAGATCCAAAGGCTCAACGTGCCTTCTAAATCACGGAAAGCTCTAGATTGTTTTATTTAGTCACCCATCAATTAACCAGCCATTGCGAAAGTTGTGGTTCTACGATCGTAACCTGAACGTGCTTTTCGATGCGCCAACAAGCTCGTTTGTATATCGTTCCGTGTACTCTCATTTTATGTAGATTACAAAATGCCGAAATAAAAAATCAAGGAGATACATTTTATTTAGCAAACGTAGGCAAAGTAATAAACACGGGGAGCCTTCGCTTAGTAATGTAAAAAGTGCTTGCACGGTCGATTTTCCGCCATTGTTTCGTAAGTTTTTTTTTATATATTGTCGCGTCAAATACTTGACATTGCTCCCGCTATAGGGCGTGCATTTTCATAAATATCCCGAGCCGGGACAAATTTATAGGTGGGATAGCGATCTCCAACAAAATGCTTGTAATTTCACAGATGTTTCTTTTTGAACGGCGAGGCCGTATAAATTATGTGCCTTCGCCTTTTAAAATTCGCCTGAAAGTTTAAAAAAAATTACACCGCCTCCGTGTTTACCTCAGATCATAGAATAATATGCTTATTATTCTGAGCTTCAGACATAGAATAACCTCAGAACAATACTTATTATAGTTCTGAGCCGTTTACAATGTTTATTATGTGTGCGTTCTGTCACAGTAATGTTCTGTTTTGGCGGCATGCCGCTGCCATGACAGTCGATATTATTGAAATAAGTTTTTAATTGAGACTTTGTGTTAATTTTACAGGACATAATGGAACAAAAACCAGAGTTAAACCATTTTTTTGTAAAATAAAAATTTTAAACACTAAAAAAAGACGACAACCTCAGGCGGGAATCGAACCACGCACCTTCCGCATTCCGGGCGGCTGCCTTGGGACTGAATAACCCAAAAATTGAGGTACCTTTATATAGCGGTATGGCGTCATACCGAAAAATAGCGGTTACCGGAATATTCCGATATCCAAATTTATATCGGTACCGTAATTTTGAGTTTTTAAATAATAAAGGTTTATTTCGGTATGAAAGAGACGGCTAACAACCGTTTCAAGCATAAGCGACTACTGGTTTTCTTATAAAGCTTTAGTTTGGATTGTTCTCGTTGTCAAAACACGTGCGCCGCGCATAGGTGTCTAAGTAATTTTTTTCTTGTGGATAACAATGTCAAAAACACACGAAAAGATATAATATCAGCAACAGGTAAGTAGATACTTAAGTAAATTCCTTTAACTAGATACTTACTTACTGTAATAAACACAACAAATAGTGTAATATTTTCGTTATTTTTCATTAAAATTATGTAATATGTTTTCCATTTGTTTCTGGCTATTGCAACCATCCAGCACAATAGAACAGTTACGTAATTATATTTATTTAAGCGGAACCACAGAATAATATTGTAGAACAATGCAACTGCCGTGCACACGGACTTTTAAAAGTACGCTTGCCGGTAGGTATATTAACGCCAACTCAAGCTAGTGTCTGCTAATAAGCGGACGGACTTTTACTTAACCCTTAACCGATTCATTGCGTATCCCACTTTTAATGACTTTTGTGCATGGCGGCTAACAAATATTCTGTGACGCCTCCGTGCGTCAGCCGCCACCCATTAAAGTGACGCGTTTGCGCGTCTTCAGCCATGAGTGAACATATTTTGTTTTTGTTATGATTTTGGCTTGTTTACACGTGATTACATTCAGTCGGCATCGGATGTCAAACGTGAAGGGTTTGCTAATTCGTTTAGTGTATTGTAAAGTGACTTATCTACGCGATTTTGCTGGAATGGCTGCTAAGTAATTTATTTGGATCAGTGGTTGTAAACCTTTTGTGTATTTTTAGTAGAAGTTTACAAAAGGGTGTGAAAGGAGTACCTTTATTTAGGTTCTATACCGTAGTGTTGCGATGCAGTCACTATAACGAGTCAAAATATATAAAAAAAAATTAAAAAATACGCATGAGTAGGTGTCGGAACTCTTGTTCTCATTGTTAATGAGCAATGTAGTCTCCAATGAAATGGAAAATGGGTCGGGTGGTTCAACTTCATATTGAATAATCGCTTGAATATGCGAATAACCGAACTTACTTATAAAAGCAGTTTTCAATCTAGCCATTTTTAATAGTAGATTGATACACAAGTTGCTAAAATGACATATTAAAACGAGGTATTTTAACTCCCGAGCTTAATTCGATTGCGAAAAAATAAAATAATCCAATACAATATTTAAAATAAATAATGTACGGCCACTCAGGGCTTGTTAATTCGGTTAATTTTCAAACCTTGTCAGCAGCCAGTACATAGGAACCGTTTTATTAAGGTTTGGCCCTTTTTTTTAAACAAGGAAAAATCCTATTTTAGGATACACAGCAGCGGGCCTGGGGAAGCCCGCTGGCTATGTGGCGACTCTCCCCCCAACGGCCGCTTCCCTGTCCAGGTCCGAAAGCCTCGACAGGGACTCAGGTGAAGAGGGGCCTTACCCACTAAAACTGCTTGTACCATCCCATCACTTGTCGTCAGGGTGGTTCGGGACCACGGACAGCAGACACCGAATTCCACCCTACGACGACCCGCCAGTGGGGAGGCCGCCCGAGATAGTTTGGGCGCCCTCCAGACTCCCATGAGGCTCGTGCAATACGGCTATGGGTACTCCCACCCCACAGTCACGCAAGCCTCACTGCAGTGGAAGGAGGTGGGCAAAATGCCGCCTCCTCCTACCGACTCGCCTGCGTCGGATCGGGTCCGCATGGAGTTGCTCCTCGCGGACCCTCTCCGCGGCCTCCTTCTGTGAAACAACCGCTTCACTGAACAAGGCTATGGCCCTCCATGATCTGTCGCTGTCTAGCATGGCTTTTACCACGCTAAGCAGCGAGAGGTCTCCCCCAACGACCGACATCAGACTGTGGCGCTGCGCAGCCCACGACCCGCACTCCTCAAGGGTGTGCGTTTCTGTGTCCTGCGCAGCTCCATAGTTGTGGCATTCTGACGTCGGCTCCCTTCTTGCTACTCGGTGCAGGTAGTGTCCAAAGCATCCATGCCAAAACAGCATCTGCACCAAGTGGAAAGATAGAGTCCCATGTCGCAGCTGTAGTCATCTCCCCAATTCTGGTTCGGTGGCTCGGCACAACCGGGAGCCGTAAGTCAACGAACGCAAATCATCGGCCCACTTGGCCAGCAGCTCTTGGTCAGCCAAATCTCGAGCCCGTTTAAGCTCTTCCTGAGTATGGTTTCTACCCTGTTCTTTAGCCTCTGCCCGCTGTCGGTACAGTTCCGCCAGCTTCACTGCCTCCAACTCCCATGGCGGGATGCCAGCCATCGCACAAGCTGCAGCATGAGACACTGTCCTGTACCCTCTGATGGCCCTCAACGCTATTATCCGCTGTGCGGCACGAGGATGTTGTTTGTTGGTAGCGTTGAGGGCAGTCGCCCATATAGGGGCCCCATAAAAGGCCATCGAGCTCACTACTCTAGCATAAAGCCGGCGAGTCAAAGCGTTCGGCTTACCAACATTCGGCATGTTGCGTACCAAAGCGGATGCCGCACTGACGAGAAGAGGGGAGAGTTCGCGAAAGTGCTCCTCGAAGCGCCAACGCCCGTCCAGAATGAGACCCAGATACTTCATCCGGACACCAAACCTGGATCCTATGCTCGTCTATTTCTAGGTGGGTCCCAGGCGGCGGTCCTCGTCGAGGCCCATGGAAAAGGAGAGCCTCAGTTTTACCGATCGCTACCTCGAGCCCCAACATACGGATTCTGTCCACCACCAGAGATGTTATGACGGTGGCCAGTCTCCCTGCCTCTGCGCAATTTCCGCCCCGGACCGTGATCAGAGTATCATTTGCATAACAGATTACATCGGCCCGTGGGCGTACCCAAACCTTAAAAAACCTGTTTCTAAAAAAACTGTTTTGAATCAATTAAACTGTTTATAGAGGTTTTTTCTTCTTTTTATAAGTACCTAAACACAACGGGACAACGCGAGCGCGCGAGTGGCAAAGCGAATAGCGACCTTCCATACGTAGACATGAATTCTATTTGCCTGAAATACCGCTATCCCAAAGCGAGCGCGCGAGTTTTAAATCGACTAGCGAGCTTATGTCTACACACGGAAGGTCGCCATTAGCCTAATCGCCTCGCCAGCAGTTGGTACATTTCGCAGCTTTGGATTAAACCGGTTTATTTAGGTTTTTGAAGCCCTCACATATACATTGGAAGCGGTTTTTGTAAAAACCTTAATCAATAACCGGAATTTTTTAAACCGGTTCCAAGCCCTATCGTCACTAATTCAATTTATAATTATAAAATATTAATAAAGAAAAGATGGCGAGCCAGTTTAAACCTTTACATCGTTGTTCCATAATAAGTCTTAACGCGTCAAAAACGTATGCCGCATAATCGCGTTTATCGTCCGGCATAGAAAATCGCGTAGCCAATTATTTATAACATCAAGCAAATCCTCAATATAATGAAAGTTCTGCTAATTAGAACTCTCTAAAAAGTAATTCTACAAAGTTTCAGTGGAATTTTCTTTATGACGCTATGTGGCGTCATACGCCATACACAAAAGAAGTAAAATTAGGGAACAAAATGTTTGCAACCACTGAAATTTTTTAACTGGCACTATCTCCTAAAACGATCAATAAAGGCATAGTCTACGTGTCAAATAATGTAAGTTCTGTTAGTTAGAACTCTCTAAATAGTCATTCTATAGAATTTCAGAGGAATTATTTATGACGCCATTTGGCGTCAAACGCCATACGTAAAAGATATCAATGACGGTCCATGGCGTCATACGCAATGAATCGGTATGCATGGCAAATGGCAACACGTGGCAATGGCAACAATGATGGACTTATTATACTAGTGCAGTAAGTTGGTTTTCACAGACGAGTAGACTAATGTAAAGCTTACTATTGACATGAGTTTGTAAATACCAACTTCCACACTAGTGTAAAATGATGTTTACAAGCGCACATTTTTTACACATTTTTGCGCGCGACACGCAACAAAAACAGGTTTTTACTCGTCGCCTCGCAAGCAAAAGCAAGTCTCACCCCTCACCCTGCGCCCCGCAACTGTCAATGCAACGTTTTTCGGTACCGATATCGCATAAAGGTTAAATAACGGTAAAGCCTTACCTTTATTTTATTAAGGTACACTTATTTTTTACCGGTAACGTAACCTTATACCGTAACCGCTTTCAGTCCCTGGCCTTAACCACTTGGCTACCGAGGTTTGGTTTTCTTTCACCCGTCGAAATTTGTCAGTGCTTGATGCTTGTATTTTTTAGTCAACATTGCTTCTTCTACCTCTGAGATCCGAAAGAAATATTTTTACAAATATTTTAACAATCGGTTAAGATGAAGCTGCGTTCTAGATTAATGTTTTTTTAAATATATTTAGCGTTTTTAACACTTAAATATACTTAAGAAAAATGTTAAACACTGAAAAAAGGGTGCGTGGTTCGATTCTCGCCTGAGGTTGTCGTCTTTCTTCAGGGTTTAAAATTTTACTTAATTATGTTTAAGTATTAATAAAACGCTAAATTTATAAAAATACATTTTTTTTGGTTTGGTGCTACCTTAATTAATTATGTTTATAATATGTTACCTTTCATGTCAGTATTTTATACTGTTTTGAAGAGCTCGAATGCTTCGGCGGCGTCGATTGAGGCGTCGGTTTGCGATCGTCGTTAACCCCTTGAGCACCGTAAATCCAGACACAATTGAAAAACAATTGTTTCGCGACTGCCGGCGGTCTTACGATCCTTGACCTATTACGCAACTTTCGAAATGACAGGACCCTGGATGGGTGACCAAATAAAAGGAAACATCTCAGTTCCGTGCACGGAACGAGACGAAGGCACGTAAACCTGGTTTTTGTTGTAAGATGGCAGTCGTTAAAGCCACTAATACACTGGGGGACAAACAGAGCAACATGTTGCGGAACATGTCGCTTACCAACTACGTGATGTTCCCGGGAACAATTTTGCGGGACTTTGCAGGCGTCCACACTAATCAGTAGTTGCAGGGATGTTGGCCGAAGAGGTTATCTTGATTAGTGCTGCCGTCATTATTTTAATCGGGAAATAAGAAGAAATGTAGTACCTACAGTCGTTTCGCCACACTATTGACATGTTTTGAAAAAGTACACGTCTACATTAGGGAACAAACGCCGCAACACTGTCGCGCGGCGGGCGGGACTCATGTTTTTGCCCGCAGAGCGTCAACACGAAACATGTCCTGGGTCACGTAGAATGTTGCGCGAAACACTTAGGGACAGTTCGGGGCAGTTTGGGAACGTTGCGGCGACGTTGCAGCAACACGTAGAAGTTGCAAGGGACATTTGTCCCCTAGTGTATCAGTAGCTTAAAACCAACCCGCATACCTATTTCATAATCGGACATTGTGAAACAGGCCTTTAGTCTGTCAATTTATTTTTAGAACACATTTTCACCATTCTAAATTATAAATTTGGCATCTTACACTTTCAGATAATAAATTAGACATATAATATCATAGTGGAGTTTGTCGAATGCGAAAAGAAATCAATTGCAATGTTAAAGTTATAATTAAACAACGCATGCGTCCATAAAACATCCTTCGGACGGTCTCGGGCATTGAGGTATTATAACTAGAGACGGCACCCAAAACAATTTTGTGCTCACTGATTTGGGGCCGCAAGGTCCACAACCGCTTGGATCACTCACAATCACCGTGGCGTTTGCAGCCCATGTATGTGTGTGTGTGCTGCGGTTCATTACGTTCACTACCAACCCATCTCTACCCTTTGGTGTCGTAAAAGGCGACTAACGGACTAATGACTGCACATACTTCCAACAGCATAAAGTGCCGATGGGCTTACCACCTATGCTATAGGTACGCTTAGCACATATGCAGTTGTTTTGAAACGTGAATTGTGATATTGGACTGCCTTATTGCCTGCGCGCCTAACATGCGCAACTAGAGAAAATTTTCTTGACCTGTTTTCTCGTGTTATGTCTGTCTATACACGATATCTCAAAAATAGACATAATAATAGTTTTTGCTTGTCTGTGATATTTTTGTCTACAAACCCTACATGCAACATAATTTTATCGAGTTTTAAGAACTGTAACCGAGATAGTTTGTCGTTCCCGCCATCGAAGGAAGAGAGAATGTCGTCCGCGACATATCTCGTGTTAACCCTTCGGGGATAATAGTCATGGGTATATTTATGTTTGTTTTAATCTGTGTCCATGGGCCGCAACTTAGTGCGCAAAAGTTTACGTGGTGGTGTTGTCTCTCTCTAGGTATAAACCTCAACGGTCTCGGGTGTGCGATTAACTGATTGCGAGATACTACTCGATGACAGCCGTGATTTTACTGACTACAAAAGAGGGAAGAGAGAGGGGATACTCCTTCTTCTGTCATTCTCCCAAAATCTGAGTTGGCCTAACAAATGCCACAAAGGAGAATCTACCATCACCTTCATAAGTATGGAATTTTTTAAAAAAAGTTTCGAAACACATTTTACGACCTGGGAATCGAACCTAGGAGCACGGGTTATTGGGCCGAGCGCTTTACCACTTGAACAATGTGACAACGTTATCTAATAAATAAAAATCAATGTTTGTATATTGGTATCATCTAAACACCCTTAATTTTTGTTAGACTAAAAACAGTTAAGGGTGAGTTCCACTCATGAAACTGAACAACTTTCCCCAACTATGGTGCAAGAATGACAAAAAAAAATTGACCCTGCCATATTAATGTCGTCAGCTGATCGGACAGTTTTGTATGGGAGGTCGAATTTTTTTTGTCATTTTTGCACATAGGGTTTCTTGGGGAAAGTTGTTCGTTTCATGGGTGGAACTCACCCTTAATTTTTTTAACAAATAAAAATTAAGGGTGTATTAAATAAAAATCAATGTTTGTATGTTGGTAAGATAACATTGATTTTTTGTATAGATAACATTGGCACATTGTTCGAGTTGTCAAGCGATCGGCCCAATTCCCCGTGTTCCAGGTTCAATTCTCATGTCAGACAAGACAAAGTTTGTTTCGGAGTTTTTAAAACAATCAGAGGACCACCTCTTGGCGTTTCGAAGCCATCGATCAGATCTTGATGAAACTTTGGTAGGGTGTTCTGGGGACGCCCGCGAGGGTTCCTGGCCCAAAAACGTGACATTGTAACTCATGATGGGTACAGCTAGTAAGTTAAAAGAATGTCTTTGAAAACAGCATAGCTCTGCAAATAAAAAGGTGAACTAAAATGTTGCATCACAAGATTCGTATACCATTCTCACACCTCCTTTCAATAACAGTTCCCATCTGTTACGTCTGTCGTATTGCATTTAAATTTTGAGCGGGAGACGCGAGTTATCGGCTCACCACATCATCATATTTATGAGAGGGCGTTGTTAATCAAATTGGCAGAGGAAAGAGTGTTAGAGATGGCCTCCGATTGGGTGACACTTCAAGTTATAGTTAAAAAAGAACAACATATTTTAAATACAAAAATAACTTTTGAAATAAGGGACACTACGGCCAGTGCTACGGATGCAAGGGAAAAGGCTATTAATGTTCATAGTCTTAATAGTAATGTTTGATATAAATACTGATGATCTAACGTTCAAACAATATCATTCCTTTTCATATACTTATGATCTTATTTTCGTTGATAACACCTGACTTCATATAGTAAACATTTAATATAATTTTAGATTCTATATTTTCATGTAATATAATGTGTACATTTGCTATAATATACTTACACGTGATATAATAATCGACTTAAAACATTATTAATGTTACGCAAGAATCACTAGGCTCGATATCCGGAGGTCCCGGGTTCAATACCCAGTTTTCTGTATATTCAAGCATTTCAAGCCAGTTCCTAAAAATATTAGAAGTGGTTTCGAAATCGATATCGACGCGAAATCGATTGAAGGACGTCCCTATTTTATTGCACGGTGCGAAAAAGTACACAAATCAGACCTCTCGGCTCTCGTGGGTTGCATTTGTTTTTTTGGTCCTTCGAAGGTATCCAATGCGTTGGGCCACTTTTTCCTTTTGGTCAAATCCAGTTAAGCCGTTTAAGAAATGTAATGATGCTTCACAACTTTTGTGAGGATTCTAAATGGAATTTGAATAAACCGGAACCGGCGCGACGGCTAATTATGCGCTTTATACGGTAGACTCAGAATGAGAGCCTTAGTGGTTGAGGATTCCGGGTAAAGCGCGTTTCCACCTTCGCCCTTATCGTCACTCACTTACCATCAGATAAGATGAAGGCCAAGCGCTTACCCGTAGTCTAGTACCCCTTCCTTCTAAACGATTGGTCTCAAATTGTTGGTAGATCACTTGGATAGGTAAAATTATGGATGGCGACCACCCTAATTAAAAAATAGATACTTAAATAAAATATGTTTTTAGGTTTTTTAGTTTTCAAGTTATTGACATAAATACATATACATATCTAATAATCACGACTATTGTCCCCGAAGGGTTAGTCAGAGACTAGGCAATGATGACAGCAAAAGCAGTCTTCTACCATAGTCCACTTTTCACCAATAGCGACTGCACGTGTGCTTAGCGTGACAGGTGGAGAGCCCATCGTCGCTTTATGCTGTTTTTTTTCTCTCTTATATAATGGCTTCGTGCGATCAGCACATTTAGCCAGTGTCAAGTTTTTAATAATAGGTAATTATTATTTAATTCACATAAAGTGGATGATAATGAGTGATAATGAACGTTTAATGGTAAATGATTTTCCCTCAAACCCCTGGAAACTCAATAAAGCTATGGGAATTTATTGAGGTCCCACACGGACTTCTTGAGAGAATTTGAAAAGTGATGTTGCATTGTTTTGTTTTATTTGCTAACACTCATGCACGTTCACGAACACTTAAGAGCGTTTACGTCCTTTTGCGCCGTTTTGCTCAAGAACTGTACTTTTTAAACCTCTTAATATCTGTTAATACTTACTTTACAAATATGTTAAATACTTATATCATTAGGCGATCTTGTAGTCGAAATAGTTTGTTGAAAACATTTTTAAATTTATGGATATTTTGGAATTTATAACACGATAACTGAACAGAGGTTTTCATAATTTGACTTTCCGCGTCAACTTCGAAGCTTAAAAATGTGTTTAAATTACTAACAAATCTAATAACAACATTTTTATTTCAGTTTGAAAGATCCTCAGCAAAATAGTTTGTTGAAAACATTTTTTGATTTTGGTTACTAACAAAAACTATAAAATTCCAAACATTGTGAATTTTTAAAGAAATTATAGGTGATAAAGTGATTGTTTTCTCTAATGTACTAAATATATTTTAGAAGATAAAAGCTTTATACTATAGAAAAAAGTGTTATTTAAATTTTTAACAAAATTGTTTTTACTAAATAAGCTCTATAATTTTTATATGAATATTTTAAAACTGCTCTAAAACTACTACAAAACCCTGCGCTCCACTCGCTTCAAATCAGTCCGCCGCGAGGCCTCTGAGAGAGTGGTCACGTCGCTCGACGCTCTGCCCGGCGCGGTTGTCGACCTTTCCGTAAGTTCGAAGATAGTGCAAACTTATAGCATGATTTGCAAATCTTAGTACTTTGGTGAATAAATTATTACAAGCTTTTATTTAACTTGCAATGTATGTATGTCTTGTTCGGGTGGAATTTTGCAACTCAATTTTGACCCACTTCCCGTTTACTGATTAAGCTGAAAATTTGCATACATGTGTAAATCGGGTGACAATGCAATTTTATGATTGAAATGGTGCTGATCTGATGATGGAGATGGAAGGTGGCCATTGAAACTGCAATAAAATAGCACAACCTAATCGAGTTTGGGCTCGTTTGAATCGTCTTGACGAGTAGTTTGTCTTTCAATGGTAACCAAGGTCTGATGATGGAGCTGGATGGTGGTCATAGGAACTCTGTAATAAAACGACGCAACCCCATCGAGTTTCGGCTCGTCTCAATCGTCTTGACGAGTCCTTTGTTTTTAGATGGTTACCAAGGTCTGATCTGATGATGGAGCTGAAAACTGGTCATAGGAACTCATTGAAGAAACGACACAACCCCATCGAGTCGCGGCTCGTTTGATTCATCTTGACGAGTACTTTGGTGCTAGATGGTAACCAGAGTCTGATGATGGAGCTGGAAGATGGCCATAGGAACTGAGTAATTAAACAACATAATAACCCTATCGAGTAAGGGCTCGTTTAATTTGTCTAGACAAGTATTTTGCTGCTAGATGGTAACCAGGGCCTGATAATGGAGCTGGAAGGTGGCCATAGGAACTCCGTAATAAAAGGACGCAACCCCATCGAGTTTCAGCTCGTCTCATTGGTCTTGACGAGTACTTTGGTTTTAGATGGTTACCAGGGTCTGATCTGATGATGAAGCTGAAAGGTGGTCATAGAAACTTAGTAAAGAAACGACGCAACCCCATCGAGTCTCGGCTCGTTTGATTCGTCTTGACGAGTACTTTGGTGCTAAATAGTAACCTGGATCTGATGATGGAGCTGGAAGATGGCCATAGGAACTCAGTAATTAAACAACATAACCCCATCGAGTAAGGGCTTGTTTAAATCGTCTAGACGAGTACTTTGCTGTAAGATGGTAACCAGGGTCTGATGATGGAGCTGGAATGTGGCCTTTGGAACTTCGCAATGAAATAAGACAACCTAATCGAGTTTGGGCTCGTTTAAATCGTCTTGACGAGTAGTTTGTCTTTCAATAGTAACCAGGGTCTGATGATGGAGCTGGATGGTGGCATAGGAACTCTGTAATAAAACGACGCAACCCCATCGAGTTTCGGCTCGTCTCATTCGTCTTGACGAGTACTTTGTTTTTAGATGGTTACCAAGGTCTGATCTGATGATGGAGCTGAAAGCTGGTCATAGGAACTCATTGAAGAAACGACGCAACCCCATCGAGTCGCAGCTCATTTGATTCATCTTGACGAGTACTTTGGTGCTAGATGGTAACCAGAGTCTGATAATAGAGCTGGAAGATGGCAATAGGAACTGAGTAATTAAACAACATAATAACCCTATCGAGTAAGGGCTCGTTTAATTCATCTAGACAAGTACTTTGCTGCTAGATGGTAACCATGGCCTGATGATGGAGCTGGAAGGTGGCCATAGGAACTACGTAATAAAAGGACGCAACCCCATCGAGTCTCGGCTTGTTTGATTCGTCTTGACGAGTACTTTGGTGCTAGAAAGAAAGAAATTAAAATGTATTTTCATTTCAGGTTATCGAAGATGAGGTTCCACAAACAACAAATAAGGTTGAAGGTCGAAGACTAGTAGATTTTCAATACTTTTTGGACCAAATTAAAATACTTAGTCACCACCATAGAGCCACAGGATGTACAATTGATAATTTACAAGTGATAAAAGAGCATAAAGTAGGCTTATTATCTACATTTTAATGAAGTATAACATTTACCTTTAGATAAGTCTAAGAATTATGTAAAATCTTGTTTACATAAGAACGGTTAAGTGTATTTAGTTGACAATACAGCCTGGTCATAATTATATTTTCACATTATAGTTTTTTAGTTAATTATTTTTATAACTAATTAATTTTACGCTGGCATGGTAGCCATTAACAGCAGTGTCTTACAGACAAAGGCACCTACTTAAAATTTATGTTGCGTTTAAAGTAATGTTCTTTTACTTTCGTTGGAGTTGCTCGAGTGTGTCATGCTCTCTCAAAGTGTCTCTGCGGTGGTGGCATGTGCGTCGGGTCGTTACGTTCCCTCAAACATGGTTAAACGAAGCGATGGCTGATTCACATGTCATACTCGTGAACGGGTGCCGCCTATGGAGGCTGGTCTGCTCTTGCAATCTTATTTTTTCTGGTAGTATTGAATAGTCTTACTTTTTCTTGTTTCAGAGATACTGTAAGACGTTTTTTATTTTATTTTATATCGAGCAATACTTACTTTAAACGCAACAAAAATTTTGAGTAGGTACCTTTGTCTGTAAGACCCTGCTGTTAAAGGCTGTACCAGCGTAAAATTAATTAGTTATAAAAATAATTGACTAAGAAACTATAATGTGAAAATATAATTATGACCAGGCTGTATTGTCAACTAAGTATACTTTGACCTTTCTTATGTAAACAAGATTTTACATGATTCTTAGACTTATCTAAAGGTAAATGTTATACTTCATTAAAATGTAGATAATAAGCCTACTTTATGCTCTTTTATCACTTGTAAATTATCAATTGTACATCCTGTGGCTCTATTGTGTTTACTAAGTATTTTAATTTGGTCCAAAAGTTATTGAAAATCTACTAGTCTTCGACCTTCAACCTTATTTGTTGTTTGTGGAACCTCATCTTCGATAACCTGAAATGAAAATACATTTTAATTTCTATTTTTCTAGCACCAAAGTACTCGTCAAGACGAATTAAACGAGCCCTTACTCGATGGGGTTATTATGTTGTTTAATTACTCAGTTCCTATGGCCATCTTCCAGCTCCATCGTCAAACCCTGGTTACCATCTAGCACCATAATACTCGTCACGATGAATCAAACGAGCCGAGACTCGATGGGGTTGCGTCGTTTCTTTAATGAGTTCCTATGACCACCTTCCAGCTCCATTATCAGATCAGACCCTGGTAACCATCTAAAAACAAAGTACTCGTCAAGACGAATGAGACGAGCCGAAACTCGATGGGGTTGCGTCGTTTTATAACAGAGTTCCTATGACCACTATCCAGCTCCATCATCAGACCCTGGTTACTATTGAAAGACAAACTACTCGTCAAGCCGATTTAAACGAGCCCAAACTCGATTAGTTTGTGTTATTTCATTGCGAAGTTCCAATGCCACATTCCAGCTTCATCATCAGACCCTGGTAACCATCTAAAACCAAAGTACTCGTCAAGACGAATGAGACAAGCCGAAACTCGATGGGGTTGCGTCCTTTTATTACGTAGTTCCTATGGCCACCTTCCAGCTCCATCGTCAGGCCATGGTTACCATCTAGCAGCAAAGTACTTGTCTAGACGAATTAAACGAGCCCTTACTCGATAGGGTTATTATGTTGTTTAATTACTCAGTTCCTATTGCCATCTTCCAGCTCCATTATCAGACTCTGGTTACCATCTAGCACCAAAGTACTCGTCAAGATGAATCAAATGAGCCGCGACTCGATGGGGTTGCGTCGTTTCTTCAATGAGTTCCTATGACCAGCTTTCAGCTCCATCATCAGATCAGACCTTGGTAACCATCTAAATCAAAGTACTCGTCAAGACGAATGAGACGAGCCGAAACTCGATGGGGTTGCGTCGTTTTATTACAGAGTTCCTATGACCACCACCCAGGTCCATCATCAGACCCTGGTTACCATTGAAAGACAAACTACTCGTCAAGACGATTCAAAGGACCCAAACTCGATTAGGTTGTGCTATTTTATTGCAAAGTTTCAATGGCCACCTTCCATCTCCATCATCAGATCAGCACCATGTCAATCATAAAATTGCATTGTCATGCGATTTACACATGTATGCAAATTTTCAGCTCAATCAGTAAACGGGAAGTGGGTCAAAATTGAGTTGCAAAATTCCACCCGAACAAGATATACATACATTGCAAGTTTTATAAAAATACATGCAATATAATATTATACTTACATATTTCATGCACTACTTACGCCCATAAAAAAATAAATCGAAGTACCTATTACGAAAAAGCAAATTCGATCTAACGGATCAAAGTGAGTGAGTTTGACTACAGTGAGCAGAATTAGCCTATTCTACACACACAGTCGCGCGCGCTCACAGCTCGCTTCTGTGTGCGTGATATTTGGACTTAAAAACCTAAACTTGAGGTCTCGCGCTCGGCGTAAACGCTCTTAACAGTAAATAATACACCATTATTTCACATTAATATTCGACAAAACACAAATTATAGAAAATAATACAAAACTGCAGACATGACGCTTCACTTTCCCGCCAAGAAGTCCCTTTATGCTGTTAGAAGTATGTGAAGTCTTTAGTATAGTCTAGAATAGAGGGGGGTGTTAGTATTCACCGCTACACGACACGGTTACTGAGACATAAATATTTATGTTTCAGGGTGCTCGCGTGATGTTATCTTAATAATATTAAATGGTTGTCTGTATAAATACTTATTACTTAAATTAAATATGTAATCATGTAAAAGTGTTGCGTAGTGGTCATGGAATACTACCACCCCCTTACTTCCCTTGAATGTCGTAAAAGAACCCTAACGGACTAAAGACTGCACATACATTCAAGAGCATAGAGCGGCGATGGGCTCACCACCAGTCACGCTAAGCACATGACGACCTCCTTGGTCAAGTGGTTTGTACACTGGTTTTCATGGTGTTGCCATCTCTGAGGTCCCGGGTTCGATCCCCGGTCGGGTCAATTTAGAAATTATGGTTTTTCTAAATTGTCTCTAGTCTGGGTGTTTTCTATGTTAAGTAGGTATGTATTTAAGTATGTTAAGTATGTTTATCCGTTGTCTAGTAACCCTTTAACGAGTTTCATAACGAAGCTTCTCTTGGGTTATATAATTATTGGTGTGAGAGTAGGAAATTTTATTTATTTTTATTTTATGTGCAGTCGCTATTTGGTGAAATGTGGACTATGGTAGAGGCTTTAGCGGTCCTCATTGCCTAGTCTCTGACTAACCCTTCGGTGATAATAGTCGTGATTATATGTATGTATAAGTATGTATAACGAAGTAGAATTCTGATAAAGTACATTTCGTTCTTCTAAAACAAATTTTAAGGTTCCTACCTTAACGAAAAAAGTAAGTTCAGAATTAACTCCTGGAATGAAACCGACAGAACGTTGTACACAAGTTCCCCAACAAGCAGACGGCGAAAGAAAGAAACTGAGATATTTCGGGGTGCGCGGAGTCGCCAAACTAGTTTGCATTTTCAATTTTAAGACGATTTAAGTTTTAAGTTCAGTTTAAGTCGCTAAAGATTCACTCGAGATGGATTTACCGTTAAATTGTTCTCTACGGCTTGCAATCTCGAATCGCGAGAGGAATGAAACTGTTCCTTTTTTCTCTTCACCAAGTTAAAAGTTTAAGGTGAACTGGAAGAGGTTGATAGACGGAGAATTTAAGATCTCTGTATTGGCAGTTGCAACGTTATTCCTAATATGTATGGGACAATTTAGTAACAATTTAAATTCCTATTTTAAGTTTTAGGTAAGAAAGTGAAGAGTCATGAATACCATGATTAATAACTACCTATGTTTTTTATTATATTATTGTGGAATAATGTTATAAACGTTGTAAACGTACATCTGGAGGGAGAAGGAGAAGGGGGGGGGGGGTACTAAAAACCTTAGAGTAGATAAGTACACTTGCTGCCGCGTTATAGGGTGATCTGGGACCGTCTGAATAGTGGCCACCCTAGCAACTTGCTAAATTGTTAACAAAATTACAAGCAATGTATGCGGATTAGTAAGATTGCACCTTTACGACAGGTTTACAATCGTGAGCTGTGATAATAAAAATAAATAACTTACGTTACGCAGATGATTGGACAGACCGATACGTCGAATTTTATTATTCAGATGAGTTAGTTCATAACACGAAGGTTTAATTAAAGTTTTGAGTTTTAATAAATAAAACCGTTTAATCATTTGTTGCTTGTTTTGGGGAGTCACAGCCCCGCCGCCGTGTGTATATATATACCTCTTAAAAAATGTACATACTCGCTATTAAGATAATCATCATCATCATCATCAGCCTATAAACGTCCCACTGCTGGGCACAGGCCTCCCACGTGGACAATAGCACGTGGGGATATTGGGCCATAACCCACCACGCTGGCCCAATGCGGGTTGGTGGGTTTTAACGGCTGCCATCTTACGACAACAACCGGGACCAACGGCTTAACGTGCCTTCCGAAGCACGGAGGAGCTCAAGATGTTTTTAAATTTGGTCACCCATCGGGCATTGCGAAAGTTGCTTAGCGAGCAAGTTCGCAAGCCGAACGCGCTAGCCGCTGCGCTATCGAGCTCCTCAAATTAAGATAATAGATTCGTAATTTTTTATATTTTTGGGTCAATAACATTTCGTTATCTAATTTAATTAAAATATTAATTTATTACAAAAGATTGACCAACAACATATCAGTTAGAAAACACTTTGAAAATAAATTCAAATACCACAGACTTTAGATGATTATTGGCTAATCATCTAAATAGTTGTCATTAAAAAAAAAAAGTAAAAATAAAATCTATAACTGGGGCTGACCGACGATGCTATAACTTAAAGTTTAAAGGATCTCGACATAACGAAACATTGGTCACCCATCCGAGGTCTCGCCTCAATACACATGACATGTCTCGGCGTAGGAAAAGTTGCCGCCCGCTGCGTCAGAAATGCTTATTATTTAAAAAGTTAATAAACGCGAGTATATTCGTAAAAAGTGTTTCATTTCATATGTGTAGTGTTCGCGTAAACCTTTGAAAATAATATGCTTATTATCAAATAATAACAACATTATTACGTTAAGTTGCTCTAATTAAACCGATCTTAAACATTCAAAATCAACTCCGTTAACGTAAAATCCTGAAGCGTCAGACGCTTTATACTCGTATTATGTCTGTTCTCGGTAAACTGACATGAATAACGATTTATAAATTATAAATATTTATTTAGGAGTCTGTAAAATTCCGTGTATTTCGTAAAGAACTTGATAAGTCCAAAATGGCAATTTTACAGGGCAGCGATTTTAAAGTTTGACTTTTTCTCCAAAATCCGTTTTCATCTTGATTGAACTCATCTTTTTAGCTCAATTTAGGGATAATTTTGTGATCTTTAAAATTATTTTACGTATTCTCGTAAAATCTGCTTATTTTGTAATAATAATAATAAATCTTTATTTGCATAAAACATGGTATTAAAAGATGTATGGTATTAGAGTTATCAACATACTACCCAGAGACTTATATGAGTACAATCAATGGCTCAAATTACTTTCGGAAAAGCACATAAGCCATAAAATTCTGTGGCTGTTCTGTCCATTTCTATTTCAATGGTCTACGGCATGGATATCCACTCTGTTCGCATGCTTGCAATTGCCCGGCTCAACCGGTTTATTAAGCGTGATACTGTTGTCTTGTGCACACCAGCTGTATCGCCAACACATCTTTGAAACGAACCACAAGCATAGTATTCTAATGCGATGAGTACTTGCTGCACTGGAGATAATGCTTTTTTTCTAAAACATTTCAAAATCGGTAACTAGGTAAGTAATTAGGTACCTATCTCACGACAATAATTATTTAAGTAGTTAAGTACTATGCTAGGTATAGGGAAACTTACTTCATCGTAGGAGGCTTTAACCAGCGTTCCAGTCGTAAAGTCAGCAACCAAGCTACTTTTTTGGAAACACGAAATCTCGCCAAGAAAGATTCTTCGTCCCATGTGAAAAACGATCGGTTCTAGGTAAATACACTTTTCTTTTTCTATACACACTGACCAGATCATCACTTTCGTCTGCAGAACTGGTTTCCGCGAGTATTTCACGGAGCAGGGACATGACGTTTAGAGGTTACGTTTTATTCGACGGCTTGACGCGTAATTTGACAGCTAACAACACTAACAATAATTCTAACCAGAGAAGAGTGGGCGGTTACGGTTAAAGTTATGACGTCATTTAACGTTTTGTCAACTGTTGCAACTCATTTTTTGCCTAACCGGTACTTTAACTGAAATTTCGATGTTTGTTAAAGTTAAAGTAAGATGGTGCAACCCACCCTTAGTTAACTAAAGTAAAAATAATCTATTCGTCATAATTTGCCTTTGTGTCTATAACAGACGATTTATTTATGAAAAATAAAAAAAGCAAAGTTTAAAGAATCTTATTGTAACGTTGATAAAAGATGAGATGATGATTGAAGATGATTTACACAACAAAAGGAATATGATCTCGATGCTCCACTCCACACTATAAATGGTATCCTAGGCGTCACTGGGATACCATTTAAAAGCAGCTACTTTTTAAAACTACTGTATCAGTGTTACCCTTGATTCTATGTTATTTCCGCACAGTTCCATTTTTAAGACCACATTGAACTTGGTCATAATTGTGTTAATATTCCTTACAACACAACCGAAACCACGAATATTAATAATTTACTGTAAAGGTATCCTAGGCATATACCTTTTTAGGTACCGAAAAAGGTATGCCTAGGATACCTTTAAACAGTAAAATTATTTTAAAAAAAACTGTGTTACTAAACACGGTACGATAGTTTCAAATTCTGGTAACAGAAAATTCTGTTACAATGTACGATTTGTGGCGGAACCAGGTATATTAATGACGTCATGTCCCGCGCTTTGTCGCGAGGTGGCGGGAACGCGGGCCGGTTCGCGCGCCCACCAATTAGCCGCATCCGGAACGAATGCGACGGCCTGCGAGGGTGGCCAGCTTTATATAGGTAATCGTTTTTGAAAATGGAACGCCCTCCCCCTTTTTTATTTTTTTTTGTTCTTTTTCTGTAAACCGCACCAACACTGCGGAGTTTGTAATTAACCGCTTTATCCGATAGCATTTGTCTGTCGGGACACAAAGCAACCAGCGTGAAGTTAGCGTAACCGTTTCTCATTATGCTAAGCTGCCTCACTGGTCTAGTGCCCAACTAACAATATACCCTTATAAAATTAAAATATAAGGTCAATACTCTTATAATTGTTTTAAAATAGCAATCAATATGTCAATGAACCTTATAATGGTACATTATAAGAAGATTTAGCTAATAATTCCATTATTCTTGTAATTTAGTTGGGTAAACGGTAATAAATTCAAATAATATAGCCACAATAAGGGTTCTAAATGTGGTATTCTTATAGGAGCTAGTTATATGGCTCTTTAGCCATATAATATTTGAAAGCTACGTAAAGGTTTCTAATAGGGCCAATATTCTTATAAAAGCAATGCAAAGAGTATAATGGCTTTTTAATTTATAGGAGTTTTTTATAAGATGTCTATATGACAAAAGAGTAAAAGCATTTTATATAGTCTTTATAAGAATGAAAGCAAACCATATTCGATTTCATATTATTCTACAAGAGCGTTATTCTCTATATGACTAAATTCAAGTGTTCTATATAACTTTACAAAACCATGATTCATCATGTTTGAAATTATCTAAAACAGCCACGGGTTCT
The DNA here is from genome assembly GCA_963921215.1 of Scoparia ambigualis. Classification (NCBI taxonomy): domain Eukaryota; kingdom Metazoa; phylum Arthropoda; class Insecta; order Lepidoptera; family Crambidae; genus Scoparia; species Scoparia ambigualis. The sequence continues at coordinate 9,693,755 of OY992528.1, read as the reverse complement.
GTCGCCTTACTAAATCCATTGAAATTTTGGTGTAGAGATATAAAAGACTGGGCAGTAAAAATCAATATTTCCTTTATTTAACTTTTAACAATTTATTTATAAATATTACAGCATGTAAGTAATTAGACAATTAGGCGCGTAGATAGCTGGTTGGCTGCTGAATTACCTACATAAAAGAAGGAAGGACTGAAAGAAGTCTATTACTATTATTTCTGCGTTTTCTTTATTTCTTGTTTCAATAGGTTACTTCTATTACTTCGGCTTTATCAGCCGTAAAATATTATTATCCTGCAAAAGAAATAAGAATTAAATTATGAACAAGACAGTAAAGTAAAATAAAATAAATAAATGTTTTCTGGCAATAAAATAAATGTGGGTACGGGATTTTACTGGTGAGAAAAGAACCCTAAATATATACAAAATGGCAATAGCATAAGCTTAAGATTCCTTATAAACGATGTGCGATTCCTTTTCCCCTTATAATAGCCTTATTAAAAACATGAATAAATAATTAACCATTTTTATATCACAAAACAGCCTAAATTCAAGGGCGCGTTGATAATATAACACACTGCGTACCACATTTTGCCATGCATTTGAATTCCCACACCGTTTTTACTATATACAAAGCACGTACAACTAACAACATAAAATAAATTATAAACTTACTGTTCTTGTCATTTTAATGGTTGACGCTGTCACTTTAATTTTTCGCCAACTTTTAGGAAAATGTAAATCACTATCTATCCATAATACTCATTACAGAATCATACATGGGCAAACAGCTTTATAAAATACTTTGCTCTGCTGGTACAAATTTTACTCCCTTGTTGCTGGCCATAATAAAACACGTATAAGAAGAAAAAGCTAACAATAAATCCACTATAAGGTGGGTATAAAGTTATAGTCCTTATAATTTGTGCCCAAACGCAGGTTTATAAGAGATAATGCGGCTATTATAAAGCTATTAATTTTGGCAATGTAAGCCATTATAAGAATAATTTTTGTTAGTTGGGTGGTTAGGCCCCCGGTCACAGACCCAGAGGTATAGGGTTCGATTCCCAGTAGGGCTACATTTTTGTACTCAGTTTGGTTGGTGGTAGGCATTGGCCTATTAGTTATACAGCCGCATTTTAATTGAATAAATCTTCTTTTTCTCTCTTCGCAATTACAGAGCTTCTCTATGGAGAAATTTCGCTTAAACATCGTCTCGGGAAAAAAACACATTGTTGAAATATCACAAAAACAATATTTTCAACCACCAGAGGCCGTATAAAGTCAACAATAATGCCAATATCCATGGAAAACTTGGGTTGTTCCCAAGCAGCAAATCAATTCATCTATTGAACAAGCAATTTACTTTTGAGGACGTAATTTTTTTTCTAATTTTTTGTTAGTACATACATACTTACGAGTAAGTACATAATATAATCACGACTATTATTCCCGAAGGGTTAGTCAGAGACTATGCAATGAGGACAACAAAAGCAGTCTTCTACCATATGATAGTCCACTTTTCATCAAATAGCGATTGCACATGTGGTCAGCGTGACAGGTGGGGAGCCCATCGCCGCTCTATGCTGTTGGATGTATGTGCAGTCTTTAGCCCGTTAGTCGCCTTTTACGACACCCAAGAGAAGAGAGGGGGTGGTAGTATTCTTTCACCGCTACGCAACACGGTAGATTTTTGCATTAATAACGCTTAAATATTTTTTTCAACGCTTTGGTTTAAGTTACTCTCGTTAAGGTTTACCCTTGAGACCCTACACGTCACCCCTGGGTCACATCCTACTAATATTATAAACGCGAAAGTTTGTAAGTATGGATGGATGTTTGTTACTCTTTCACGTAAAAACTACTGATGGGATTTGGATGAAATTCGGCAAACAGATAGTTTATAACCGGGATTAACATATAGGATACTTTTTATCCCGATATTACCACGGGAACGTATGGATGGATCTGGATGTTTGTTACTCTTTCACGTAAAAACTACTGAATGAACTTGGATGAAATTCGGCATACAGATAGTTTATAACCTGGATTAACACATAGGATACTTTTTATCTCGATATTTCCACGGGAACGAGAACCACGCGGGTGAAACCGCGAGCGGCCGCTTGTGTGTCTATAATGCCTGGGTAGTGCTAAATTAGTGACATTGTCTGAGTAGCAGAGCCACGCTGCGTTGCAGCACGCATTGGGCCAGCTCGCCCGGCGTAATAACACCCTCTCACGGAATGGCACAAAGAATTATAATCGGTACAGCGGTGAAAGAATACTACCTACCACTCCCTCTCTTCCCTTGGGTGTCATAAAAGGTGACTACCGGACATACTGCACATACAACCAACAGCATAGAGCCACATGAGTAAATTGTGCTATTTCGTGAAAGGTGGACTATGGTAAAGGACTGCTATTGCTGTCCTCATTGCCTAGTCTCTGACTAACCCTTCGGGGATAATAGTTGGGATTGTGTATATGTATGTATGTGAGGGAACATTGGAAACAATGGCATCCGTTGCTGTTGTTTTTCGTCTGGTAAGTGAAAGTACCGAAGGCCTATCTCTACCCCATCTCCCACATCTACAATTCCAACTCCTTCTTCAAAGGTCCTGCCCCCTTACCCTTGAAACCAATCGCTATTGGATCGGATTGGTATTGTGAATTTTCGTACTCCTAAGTTACGACACCAGCTAATATGGATTCATATTACGTGAATATTGAGAGAAAAAAATACAAAACTCAATGCCATTTAGTTCACCTAATATGAATCCAAATTAGCGCTGGTGTCGTAACTTAAAAATACGAAAATTCACAATACCAATCCGATCTAATAGCGATCGGTTTTGAGAGTAAGGGGGCTGTTCTTTTCTCAAGGCCGGCAATGCATCTGCTACCTACTCCTCTGGTTTTAAGGGTGTCCATGGGCGGCAGTAATAAAAAAAAACACTCCCACACTCACACCAATTATCTAGCCCAAGAGAAGCTTCGAAGAAACTCGTTGAAATGGTTACTAGACAACGGATAAACATACATAAAATACTTAAAATATACTTATTATACATAGAAAACACCCAGACACGAGACAATTTAGAAAAACAATAATTTCTAAATTGACCCGACCGGGGATCGAACCCGGGACCTCAGAGATGGTGACACCATAAAAACCAGTGTACAAACCACTCGACCAAGGAGGTCGTCAATAGTATAATAAAAAATAAGAGTAATAAAAAGTAATCACTACCCGTGACCGTTTGCTCGACTGCCTCATTTAAAAAAAACCTTTGCACTTGGTATTCTCACCACCAGACCACAGTGGTGGTTACATACCTTATGTAGTTACCTACCTCTCCTATATAACCGTATTTACATAATAACGATGAATAAGCAATCAACATGTTTGCGCGATGTTAACTTTCCGTTTCATTTGTTTAAAAATCTAATTCGTACTTGTCTAATATTTTATAGACTACTCCTTAACAGTATTGCAATAAGGTTCGAAATGGCGCTTTCCTGCGCCGGGCAGCGGTAAACGTCAAAACAACATGACATTAAGTATTCTCTTGTCAAAGTTGTTACGTTCTCAGCGGTTGATGGTCTGGACGCCATAGAGATGCTTCTTTCAATATTATTATTAATAACTTGATACAAACCGGTCGCTGGCTTGCAGACTACATAAATTATTACCTACATTTCTTTATAAAATGTAAACAAATTATTTACAATTACATACATCTAGTGTCACTCAAACTTTTTTTTTTGTTTTTTTTTTTGTTTTTCCTTACACCTATTACCAAGAATTCTTTTGAAACTCGTTAATTTGGTAAAATAACGGATAAATATACATAAATATAGAAAAAACACCCAGACCCGAAATCAATTTAGAAAACAGTTTTTCTCTAAATTAACACGACCAGGAATCGAACCCGGGACCTCAGAAATGGCGCGACGCCTGACCCAGCGTGCTAGCCACTCGACCACAGAGGTCGTCAAGAGGTTTTTCTTGAGAGAGATTCTGGAAAAAACCACTAACCATTGTTTGTTAGTGGCCTTCCTGTCAAAAAACTGTAATAATCCGCTGACACTAGAATCAAGATGTCTATGTCTGCACAATTAGTTATGAATAATTGCTTTTCAAACATTCCTCATCGAATTTGGCTTTAATATAGGCAGGGCATGGTATACTCGTACATGCTCGTTTATCGTCAAAGTACAATAGAAAAAACGCTTGAACTACAAAACGCATCAGTGTGGCGCAATCGCTTGCAATCTCACTAGCAACTTATTACGAAATGTGATTTATTAAAAATGCTACAATGTCTTCCATTTAACATTTAATTTGTTCTGATAAAGAGGAATGGTTGTCCGCGTCTCCTACTTTCTACGTTATAATTACAGCGTTTTTTTTTATCATCAACATAACGTTACTTTCACTTTTAATAGGTAACATAGACAATAATTTACTTTACCACTGGCAACAAAGAGATCGATGCCTATGATTTTGTTTATTTTAAATGATAGTGAAGGCTTGTAATCATATGGTCAGCGGGTCTATCGCCTAAAAATATGGATATGGACATGGGCTTCATTTGACATTTGAAGCACATTTCGATTGTCAAATGAAGCCCATAGCCATATTCATATTTTTTAGCCGATAGGGTAGCTGGTCTGCTTGTTTGTAAGCGATCCTTTGGGTCCGCTAGACCATAGAGGCAGTTAAGTATGAGATTCACCAACCGAACCGATTGCCTACATTAATTATGTGTACTACGAATGTAGTATACAGTACTGCCATATTATGTGTAAATTACAAGTTTATCTACTCGTATACTAATACAAATAAAAGAAATTCTTCACATTAACCATTTATTTTAGGTTTTTACAACAACTACCACAAGCGCCGTGTCCCGTATCGGTGAAAGAATACTACCCCCACTCTTCAATTAGGTGTCGTAAAAGACGACTAAAGGACTAAAGACTGCACATACATCCAACAGCATAGAGCGGCGATAGGCTCACCACCTGTCACCTGCTGAGCACATGTGCGTCGCTATTTGGTGAAAAGTGGACTATTATGGCAGAAGACTGCTTTTGCGGTCCTCATTGCCTAGTCTCTGACTAACCCTTCGGGGATAATAGTCGTGATTGTTTGTATTATAATATAGTATGAATATATGATCAGATTATCAACAAAATTGATCTATCTGATTTGCACAAATTCTTCTGGAAATCGACTCTCAACCTATGGGTTAGCGACCGAAGATCTAACCACTGTACTAGGTGGTAAAAGGAAAAAACACAATATATTTACATTCCAACATTTATATATTACACATATTCTTTGTATAAAAACTTTTAGTAATACGATATTGGTGTTATTTGGTGTGGGCAGGGCCGTTGAGTTATTATTACGTTTTACGTTGTGAAATTTCGAGAGTTTGGTGCCGAATAAACCTGCTTTATATGCAGGTGTTTGGTAAGACAATGAGAGTAGATTATCATTATATTCATCACCATAACTACCAGCACATAAGTACATATAAACACGACTATTATCCCCGAAGGGTTAGTCAGAGACTAGGCAATGAGAACCGCAAAAGCAGTCCTCTGCCATAGTCCACTTTTCACCAAATAGCGACTGCACAGCTGCTCAGCGTGACAGGTGGTGACCCTATCACTGATCTAAGCTGTTGGATATATGTGCCTGATGGATGTTTAGCCCGTTACTCGCCTTTTACGATACCCAAAGGAAGAGAGGGGATGGTAGTACACTGAAAGAACAAAAAGGTTGATTTTGCACGGGTTGGCGACACATTAGTTGAATTAACAAAGTGATGGGTTAAAGCAACATGAACAAATTGTTGTTTTCACAGAAAAGTTTTTGTTGATATAAAACAGTTGTTTTTACCTATTTGTACATGTTGGCGTAACAATTCATGCATAATAATAATAATATTCGGCGTGAAATAACGCCACTTGGTGCTGTTGTGTTTCGTCCGACCAGTGAGGGTTCCGGAGGCCCCTCCCCCCCTAACCTATTCCTCCCTTAAAGGCCGGCAACGCATCTGCGATTCCTCTGGTTTTGCGGGTGTCCATGGGCGGCGGTGATTACTTTCCATCACGTGACCCGCCTGCCCGTTAGCCTACCTCTTTTATAAAAAAAATAATAATAATTTAATAGTAAATTGTTGATTTTACTGTTCAAGTTGTTGAAATAACCATTTTTAAAGTTAAATTTACAAAATGAATACGTTAAAACAACAAAAGATATATGTAATAAGTTCAAATTACCGTAACTGATCAACAATACAGTTTTTGTTCATTCAACAAAACTCAAGAGTAGGTGCTATATCAACCCCAAAATTTTGTTGAAATATGGTAAAACCAACTAATAATTTCTTTCCGTGTAGTCTTTCACCGCTACGTGACACGGTTAATCAGCACATGTGCTGTTCTTATTCGGTGAAACGTGTACTGTGTACTGTGGCAGTATTTGCGGTACTTATTGCCTAGTCCTAACCCTTATGAGGAAACATTACGTCGTAGTGGCATGCAAAATTCTCATACAAAACACAGAAAAACGACGTATCGTAGTCCCCTGTTCCTTCATTCTGGACCAATTTTTATTACTGTTTCAGCATCGGTTAAAGAAAGAGATTTCCTACGGTACGTTTGATTTTTTTTTAAACCGGCCACTTATTGTTTCTGAAGACGCCTTAAAACAGTGATTTCGCTAAATTTTGAAGGCTCCTGGGTATTAAATAAAAGATACCTAACTTTAATAACAGGTTAAGTATAAGTATTGTATATGTATTTATTAGAGATTACACACTAATGTATGTATCGTATGTTTGTGTGTTTCGTTCAATGGTTGAGTTGTTAATTGTTTGTGTTGATTAAAAGTTATTGAAAACCTTTGACATGTTTGCACCTCCGATTTTAAAGTGTATAAGTTCTCTCCATCCGACTGGTTGTCTGGAAGAAATCGCTTTATAGCGGTAACACCGCCAAATTGTAACTGTGTACCTATTGTTCTTGTTTTTATGTTCTGTGTTTAATGTAAAAGTATTGTCTATCTACTTATCTATCTATATAAGGCGACTGCTAGAAACCGCAAGAAACTTCAAGGGCTGGTCAGGTCAAGTGTTTTAAAAATGACAAAATTACAAAAAATTAATGCGAGTTTTTTTCATTTTCAATGAAATAAATAATTGATGATTGATGACCCGTCTGCGTCAGCTGGGCGATAAGTACCTACGTTGACGGGTCAATAGACGGCCGTATGCTTTAAAATAAATTAGATACTCACAGACTATCTAATTAAAATTTACAAAATTAATTATTTCATTGAAAATGAAAAAAACACGCATTCATTTTTTGTCATTTTTGTCATGTTCATACACTTAACCTGACCAGCCCTTGAAGTTTTTTGCGGTTTCTAGCAGTCATCTTATATATGGACAACACCAAATGGGGAGATAGGGTCTAGTTCGTTAGATTAGTTGTTGTACAAGTTAGTTATCTGTTTTTTTTATTAGTTTTGACGTCAATAAGTGCCTGTAATGGTTTACATTGAATAAATAATTTGACTTTGACTTTGACTTTTTTTTTTTTTTTCAGGCTACGACGGCCCATAGCAACATAAATACCTTATAGGCTAACATAACATTAGTCTACCACGCTGGTCCAATGAGGGTTGGCGTCTTCAACGACAGCCAGCTTATGCCAGTAACCTTGGCTAACGCCTCTACGTACTTTCCGAAGTATGGTAGTGATCGAGTTGTTTTGAATCTCAAAACCTTTGACGCTGCGCCATCCAGCTCCTCAATGATTTATTTTTTGTCAGTTATTTTTGTTAGTAAATAGCTTAGTACCTTAGAACGTGTAACCTCCTGTCAAGTGCCCAACCATACTTTCATCAGTACTGCCGTGACATAAACCAGAAAAAACCTACACATTAATCACAACAAAATAATGATTCAAGCCAGCCGTCAGTATAATTTTTCTTGCAGCGGCCGTTAATGGTGACTGTAGCTAATTTAATGTCCGACTAACGCCTCGACCACGACCACTGGCCGATTTGGAAAAATTTTCAAATCCACTGCGTGTTATACTAACAGTAGTAAAGTCAACTGTAGTTGAAAGAACGCAAAGTAAACAGAAATCATGCGTCGCGTCGCGCCGCGAATCGACAGTGGTCGAGCACAGTCGCGCGACTAATCGGGCGACCGGTCCCATCGGAGAATTAGTGATTACGGCACTTTAAGCTCTTGTGTGTGCTCTGATTTGTGAGGAACACTTTTTTTTTTTGCTATTAAGCTTGCAATGTTGCACGCGACGCGAAAAGCACGTGCAGAACAGGCTTTGCTAATATGCGCTTTATTACAATAACTTTTAAGGTTCATAGGGTCCAGATGTCCACCACCTTATATTTAGAAAACTGGTAAAAACCACCAGACTCCAGATTCTGCAGCTATTTGGGTCAACGTTTATTCTGCGTGATGGGGATGATCTGGGGAACTTTTTATTTGATGTTTATATTCTCAGAATACACCTGTATTCTGAGTTTATATTATAACAACTTGTAAATATGTAAGTAATGGCCGATTCTCCCCATATGCTGTTGTCCATGCAGAAAGGCTTGTACTCAGCAGTGGGGCGTTTATTAAAACAATAACATTACAACAGAGGGGCCTACTTTCAAAACCCCCTAAAGGCACTTTTTCACAAACGAAGATAATTGAATGTTTAAATTTGAATACGAAACCGCATAAAGCATCGTTCGCGACGACAACAATAACGCCCAATCGCGAGATACTGTTCTAAAGTTACGTGTCGTAATAAAGCTTTGCTATTGACCAACTCTATTTTAGTGGAATTCGATAGTGACAGACTGGTGTTTTAGTGGGTTTTGATACAAATGTCACTTTTCCTAAAGGCGTATAAACGTGTTTTAGAGGGATTTGTCAACAAATCGCTCGGAAGGAATTCATTGTATTTTGTTTTCTGATACCTAATAGGTAAATTTTGACCAACATTTGGTTTTAGGGGGTTTTTAAAGTAGACCCCTCAATCTTCATACCATTAAAACATATTTAGAACACAAAACAAAAGTATATTTTGCTTAAAGAAAAGATTGCAGATGTAGTAAGTTACAGTAGTAGTACAGAGATTGGTGGCTGCAGAGCGAAGAACCTTCTGACAATACGTGCCGTGTCAAAGATTGCCTTTTGTATCTGACCCTTTCAGCGGTAGCCTCTCTAGATGTTTGTCTCACTCTCGCTTTTATTTTATTATTAATTATTATAAACACCAACAGGTGAAATAACCTTCCATCGCAAACACACGAATAGATCTAAAAGTAATGAATGATTAAAGATTCCAGATTAAATAATAATTTAGTATTTATGAATGTCACTACGCCATCGCATCGGTCCGTAAACTGAGAAGAGCCGGCAAAAACTAAGCAAAAGCATTTCTTTTCTCTTTTTCTTATAAAATCAAAATTGTAAAATTCTTTTATTCCATTATAATATAAAAAATATATCCATAATAAAAGGCAACCACGAGATGCAAAGGAATAAGGAAAGTTTTAATCGATATCGCTTCGTAATTACGAAAACTTAAAACGAAACATCTAATAACAATATCTCGCAAGACTCAAATGTTTGCAAGTAAATTTTGTTCAATTTCCGCAGCATACCATGTTTGGCAACAGATTTTAAAGAAAGCTATAATTTCAAACATCTCGACTGATAACAACCGGTCGGCGATATCAATGAATTAAGTTGCTCAGATAACTTTAGTGATGAGCCTCCAGTTGGTAAGGAATTTCGATAAAATATCGTCAAGATATTTTGCTGTGTTTTCAAGGTTTCTTGAATAGTTTGTGATGTATTTACGTAGAGTCTGTCTTTCTTAATTTGTAGAGGATGCTTTTTGTCAATAGTCATGTTATTATATAATCCATTCTTTAGTTACTTACATTGTAGGTAAATTAGTTTTATAGACCAACTTAGAAAGTTTTCATATTTGCATTGTGTTGAATGAGGTTTTCAAAGCTTTTACGAACGTTACGAAATGTTACGAACTCTTTCGTATTTATCTTATTTTTTTATTATTTTCGTTTTGCAGATGTTCTTAGTTATGGTTTCGTTTTATACTGTTGGAACTAGAAGTGCCGTTTTTGGTATTCTTTTCGGTTTTAATATATAAATTTTATCTTATCGTCACATCATATCAAGTTAATTTACTAATCTTTACCGTCTGTAACAACACTGATACATTTGTTTCTCGCTAGTAAGTTCTAAGCTCGCGTTTGGACATGCAAGTTGCGGAACAAAAATGTCAATTTCTAAAAAATTGCCATAGTATTAAGAAAATAATCAACAATTGACATAGAAAATGTCGTGATCAATTCAAGATATATTAATACGGACATAAACAAAACGATATCGATAATATATTACATAGCTGCACGTTCCCAGCTCTAATTCCTTTATTCTTTTCGAAATGTGTGTGTATCGTTTGCATTCGAGAACGATTTATTATTGATTCCAACTATCTCGATGGCGAAAATACATTAAACGAAATCAATATTGTGTCAGGAGGGAAATACTTATTTAGGGCCGTTCGCGATTTGGGCATGTTGTATTTATTACAACGATATAATTAATGGACGTCCCCTTTAATAAAGAATCTCTTTTTGGGAAAAGTATTAGTTTTCATGAACTGTGTTTTTTATTCGCGTTTTTTATTTCGGTCATGCATCGTTGAGATTTTTCTTAATAACTTTTTTCCTCTTTTATTGTCGACTGTCGTTATTGTCACTTTAATAATTTAATTTAAATTTTAATTTATTCAGATTGGCACACTTACAGCAATACATATATATACTTAGAAACTAATTACACATTAAAAACACGCATTACATATTTGCCCCCTAAAAGTGCACACAACATTCAAAAGTAAAGACATTTAAAAATAACATAGGTACTAATAACACTACTAAAATAACAATACCAAACAAACATAAACAAACAAAATAACAATAATAACATGTTAGCCACTGAGAAACATAGGCCTTATCTCTATACTTATGGTATTTGTTGATTTTATTTCGGTTTAATAATTACCATTTAGTGTTTCTTGTGTTACAAAAACACTAAAATTTTGAGTCACTCCTCAGCACTCTGTCTGACTTCCACAGTCCGTGAAACAGGATAATATAAAACTCATTTTACTGGTAAAGTTCAGTGCTCAGGGAAACAAGTACTTATTTCACGTTCTTATTTCTCTGAGTTTTAGTGTATCAATCAATGAAATAACCTTTACAAGCGCCATTTGGAAAATGTATACACAGAGATACACTGCCATTTATCAACAGTAAAATTAACTAATTAAGTACATAAAGAAAAAAATACTCTTACTGATTATTGAGTGAGTATAAAATCTAAGTAAAATACGTGTCGCGTCGCGTGGCGGTGAAAGAATACTACCACCCCCTCTCTTCCCTTGGGTGTCGTAAAAGGCGACTAACGTACTAAAGACTGCACATACCGCCAACAGCATAGAGCGGCGATGGGCTCACCACCTGTCACGCTGAGCACATGTGCAGTCGCTATTTGGTGAAAAGCGGACTATGGTAGAGGCCTGCTTTTGCTGTCTTCATCGCCTAGTCTCTGACTAACCCTTCGGGGATAATAGTTGTGATTATATGTATAAATGTATATTAGACTTATAGATACAGTCCCACTGCTGGGCAAAGGCCTCCATGCTTGAATTAAAGCTATTAACACAATTGATGTACATTGATTTTGTATTACAGAATAAAGGTCGCTAACAGAACAAGCTTTTCAAAAATAGGCTTGTGTCCATTAAGAATAAATCGGGTGGATTGGCGTTACTAATGATCAATTATGATTTATAGAGACAAAATATCTAAAATATTTATTAATAAAAAAATTGGATTATTAATATTTTTAAAGAAAAAAATCGACAATAATACGCATTTGGTTATATGACATTAAACGGAAATCAAAAGCCGTGACGTCACGCCGTGCCAAATGTCATTTTATTGTTGTGACATTTCTGTAGAACAAGCTGATGAACGAAACTGATGTTTGGCACGGCGGGTGTGACGTCATTTACTCAACATGCGTTTTTGCGGTAAATTTAAATCGGAATATAAAAACGCAAAATAAATATTGTAAATGATCGATTTTTTTAAAAATTATGTTAGTTTAGGATAAAATAGGTAAACAGGTAAGTATCGTTTTAAAATGATTTTGAAATTTAGTCAACTAGCCTATTACTAAATGCGTACCATTTGCAGGAGTCGAAGTCTACACCTCCAAATCCGACACCGGTGGCTTAACCACTATGTCCCAATATACTGTCATTGAGTTACCGTAACACAGTGATAATACTGCCCAAAGTTAATAGTATCGTATAGTTTTATGAGCTATCACATGAGAGCTATAAGCACTACATCAAATGTTGTTACAAAGTATCTAACATAACAAAGACACGGATGCAAAGTTACCCAAAGCGACATTGTGTGGCGTTTTCTGAAGAGAACGTGAGTCGTGAGTCAGCGAATAATAGTTATTTAAGTTTTATTAGAGGAAATGTATGTAATAGCTGTAAATTTTGTTATAGTTTTAAAATGACACGGCTCGAACATCACCTGGTACACAATTCGTCTGTCAACTATGCGGTCGTTGCTGTCGCTCCCGTATTGGTCTTGCAAGCCACTAAAAAAAATTCTAAATATCACAATTTGACGCTGTTTAAATCATCTATAAAGATGTACGCCTATGATGACGATGATGGGAGTTGAAGATATGCACACACTTTTGTGTGGGTGATGATAAGAATGATGTTGGAAGCGCACTTCAACTGGATTTCTCCACAACTGCCGAATTGGATATGTTAATTTAACTATTTAATCAGTAATAAGCTTTGTAAAATATAGATCATTTGCAAATTTCTTATCAACTTACTATGAGAATGTTTTAAGGAGAATATTCCAATCAGTCGCTTTAAATTCCTTTTGCGTAAATGGTTATTGAAAAAGGCTTTTTACTCGATAAAGGAATTTTTAAAACACTAACTCCATGTCATTATTGTGTCACATTTATTTCATTACATTTTTTATTGTTGTTATTCTCATTGACATTTTTGACACAATTTATTCTTGACAATTTATTAGTTTATTATTATTTATTAGTTTGTTTCATTATTTAATTTGTGTTGTGCTATTTTGGACATTTTTACTATTAGACGTTTTATTTTTGGACATGCTTATTTTTTGACATTTTTATTTTTGGACGTTTTAGTTTATGGACAATGATAATTATTGGACATTATTATGATTTGAATATTAGTTAGTATTGCAAACCTTGTGATTTAATGCAAAGTTTAATGTTAAATTTAGTTAGTGAATATTTGCATGCTATGTTATATGGCTAAATAGGTTTAAGTCCCATTTTATTTTTAGAACATCTAAATGTAATTACCCTATTTAAAGTAAATAAAACATTTGTATTTGTATTTGTTATCTTAGATTAACTGTTCTAAAGTGTTGTCTAAAAAGTTTGAAACCCTAAAACGTTCAAATATATCACCGTAATGCCCCTTCCAGCTACTCTATATATCTGGGAAAGGGAATTCTTTTAATGTCAAGCGCAAACTTCTCTGCGGGGGATGGCAATAATTGGTTAAATCACTTAGGCCGGTCTAGTGTTTGTTGCTGCGTCTAAAAATAAAACGGGGCGACTGGGAAAATTGTTCTGATCTCTCTCGATTCCGATTCAATGTTATTTGTTGAGTTGAAGCGAACAGTTTGTTTTGTTCATACCTTTATTTTCTGGGGAAATGTGATGACCGCTTCCATTGAATCGTTGTTTTCTAGATTTGGGAATGTGTAAGTGTTTTTTTTTAGTTTAAGCAACTAATTTACGTGTTTTGGGAGTTTGTTGGAGGATTGGATAAATACAACTGATGTACGGTATATTAAAATATTAAAAATAAATGGCAATTTCGATGTATTTGTTACCGGCAATCTGTATAATCCGGTATTCTATACAGTACCTAGGCAATGTATAGAATACCTAAAATGTGTAGGTAATGTATGAAATATATTTATTTTATACTTTGCCTAGGTATTCTATACAATACCGAATGCGCATCCGGTAATGTGTAAAAAGGCAGTAGACCTACTTATTATTTTTACGGAATTGTTTTGTTCTTTAAGTTTTTTATACTTGTTACGTACCAAAGTACTTACTTGTAGAAAATTACATTGTGTTATTTGTAAACAAAAAAATTTTTAGTTTTAAAGTGATTTTACTGTAGTAACAGAAATATACTACTTAGGTGCTTTTTTAAAAAGTATCTAAAATAATAATTTATTGATTATTTAAAAGTTTATTATGACTAAAAAGTTTTCATGTCTAAAATGCCTAATATTTTCTTGCATAAGACCAAGTAACTTAAGATTAAATAAATCTTTTTGATTGCAGTAATTCTTTTATTCTTATGAAAAAAATGTCTACCCTTTTTAAAAGAGTATTTTTAAGGAGTAGGTATATAATTGTTAATTTTATTAGTTGTTTTTAACTATTATTTTGTCATTTTATAGGTAGGCTGCTGATTAATATTGATAAATATAGACAAAAAGCTATTTATTTTACACATTGCCGGTGGACCTGCAGGTACTCTATACAATCCCTAGGAATTTTATACATTACCTAGGTAAAGTAGGTATGTAATGGACAATAATATGCATAATATTTCATACATTGCCTGGACGCCCTAGGTATTATATACATTGCCTAGGTATTGTATAGAATACCTGAATTATACAGATTGAATAATAATAATAAGAATAAAAATAATTTATTGCTTTTTCACACAAAAAAATAACAATGCAACACTTTACAATAAACAACACTGTACCAAACATATAATAGATTTAAAAAAAAAGAGTTGCACACATTTTAAGGTGAAAGCAATTGGAGGTGGCTCAGCATATGCTTACAAGAAGATGCTCCCAGTAAGCGCTGGTTTTCAGCCACTCCCACTTCTCTTAGCTGATAGGTGAGAATAGGGTCATGAGGGCTATTCATCTACAAGTTACTACAAACAAATCATCGAAATAAATTTTAAACTATAACAAAAAACAATAACAAAAGTGAGAGCTAGGTGCGTGCCACTTAAGGTGAAAAAAAATAACCTAAATTAAAATTAATAAACAAAAAAAAAAGAAGGACACTAATACTATTGTTATTAAATATTGTGTGTAGTATGTTATGATTTGTATGAGAGGGGGGTGAGTAGTAGTATCTTTCAGGGGCAGTGATTTCCAATGTCCACCAACAATGTTTTCTACAGCAAGTTGTTTGCTTAATAAAGCAGTTCTGTAACGTCTTTTAAAACATTCTATACTTATCTTTTTTTTCATAGGGGGAGGCAGGTCGTTCCAAATGCTTGCCGGTAACAAATACTTATTTATTGAGTTTACTTGAACAAATGAATACATTTTGACTTTTAACACCGTGCGTATGCTCATGTAATAATTCTACTATTATTGAAGAAGTAAATCTGAACGTTTATTTTAAAAATTACATGAAATAATACACGTTTCCGAATTCCCTTCTTCGCACGTCGCTAACGCGCCGAAAGGGCGCATCGCAAAAAAATCAATTTGCAAGGCTGTTTACAGAAATACTCGATCTATAGAGATGTCGCTTAATTACGGCGATAAAACAATTGTGGGCCTCTCGGGCAGCGCCTTAAACGCTCATTAAGCGCCATTAGCGGAGGAATGGCGTACGGCGCGGATAAATGGCGGGAACGAAGGAAGGATTGCGAAGGAGTTGAGTTACATGCCCATTGACGGCGCAAAGTATTATACTTGCGGCCGTGATCGATGTCAAGGACGTGCGCGGAGGTTTTAATCTAGCTTCTTTTATGTCATTATGGAATTTTTAATCTATGCTTGTATAGTGTCTACTATTTTTTAATTGTGATGTTTTTGATGTATTCTTACAATTTTTTTGCCATTTTTTGTTGACTTTGCTTGCGGTATTCACTTTCGGTAACATGCTATTTGTTTTTCTAAGGTATCCAATATTTTCAATATAAACTAAACATGTAACAGCTACTCCTTACTAAAATACAAGTCAGGCTTAAATCTAATTCAAACTGGCTGGTTCCGGTTAATATATATTTTTGATTTCTGACCATATAAGTAAAATTTTTAAGTTTAATTATAAATTAAATCGCCTCCGTAGCCGAGTTGTCAAGCGCTCGGCCCTCATATCCGGAGGTCCTAGGTTCAATTCAAAGGTCGGGCATAGTGTGTTTAAATTGTTATAAATTATGGTTATGAATTGTAAAACCGTGTCGTGTAGCGGTGAAAGAATGCTACCACCCTCTCTCTTCCCTTGGGTGTCGTAAAAGGCGACTAACGGACTAAATACTGCACATAGAGCGGCGACGGGCTCACAACCTATCACGTTGAGCACATGTGCAGTCGCTATTTGGAGAAAAGTGGACTATGGCAGAGGACTGCTTTTGCTGACTTACCCTTCGGGGATAATAGTCTTGATTATATGTATGTATAAATGGTTTCGATACATAGCCCGAGCTATGCATCGATATATCCGTAACACTATTTGCCTTACCTGGGAATTGAACCCAGGACCTCCGGATAGGTATTGGGCCGAGCCCTTCGCCTTACTAAGTCCATCTTGTTGTTGGATATATGTTATTACTAGAGGCCGCTCGCGGTGTCACCCGCGTGGTTTCCTGTGGGAATATCGGGATAAAAAGTATCCTATGTGTTAATCCAGGTTATAACTATCTGTATGCCGAATTTCATCCAAATCCATTAAGTAGTTTTTACGTGAAAGAGTAACAAACATCCATCCATACTTACAAACTTTCGCGTTTATAATATTAGTAGGAAGTAGGATTCTGTTAGTGACTTTTTAAATTATGGCTTATAATGTTTTAATTTTGTTTGATTTTTCTTTTTGTATAAATTTAATAAAATACACCCAATCAAACCTTTTATTAATTATATTAATTTAATTATTTTATCATTTTAAATATGCATGAAAAATATATTCAAAATATTTAATTTTGTTATGATAGAATCATAACAAAATTTTTAAAATGTTTTACTTGTTGTTAAATGTTTTAATATTAACTTTTAATTTTTAAAAATTTCTGCGTTGTTTTACGGCAATAATATGTGATACCGAAATTTTAACTGATGCGTCTTATTTATGTTACCATATTTTATTAGAAATAAATACTACTTACTTACTTACTTACAACCTTCCAGTTTATGGAATTGCAAACGCTCATTATCATTACTACCCCTAAAATCAGCATTCCCCCCTAAAACTGCTCCCCTTTTTGCCACTTGGAAAGTTTTCCATGAGCGACCTTGGCTATTCGCTATAGGCTGGAAGATATTTATGACCGTCCGTCTGTCACGACCCTTATTCATGTAGAAAACCGATTCGGCAGCCTTGATTTACAGTTAATAGGTAAAGTTTCGCTAGTATTTCTGGCGGTAGTGTACAAATATTATACGGTGTTGGTGAGTGGATGTATGTCGGATGTAAAATGAATTTTGTGTTTTTTGAGTAGTAACTAAATGAATGAACTGGTAGTCCCATGTAATGGTAACAATGAAAGGTCTGATTCACTCACAAGTAACCATACTTGTAAATGTAAACAGTTACCAGGCCGTTCATCAATTTTATAGATGTGATTCTTCCTCTGTTGAATTGATTGATGTTCCTCCCGAAGGTTCCCTTAGTCAGTGCACAAATAATAATGTACCACAACTCATACCCACCAACCAAATTCCATGTAGGACAGATTGTAATAGTGACTTGGTAATATTTAGTGATGAATTTGGTAAAAACATGGGTCGGTTGTTATTTGACTTGGGACATTCAGTAATCAATTATTGTATACCGGAAGCTTCTTATCAACATATTTTGAAAAGAGCTGTAGAACATAAATATAACCCTGATATCACTTTATAATATTTGTTGGTAATAGAGGTAAGTTGAACAAAACTTATAAAATCCGTAAAGTAAGGTATAATGATGAAAAAAAAGGAGAAATAAAAGAAGACTTGGCATAAGTATAGATTATAAGGGAGAATTATACCATTAAAACTATTTTAACGGGACCAACTACACCATTTATTTTGTAAGTAAGTACATATCTACAAACGTCAAGCAGTAAGTAGATATGTACTTACTTACTTACAAAATAATCGTGTTAAGTCCCGTTAAAAAAGTTTTAATGCAATGCAACGCGATAGTTTAAAGAAATATACCATTAGACTAACGTTGATTTATGCTCCATGCTCTATTTTGACCAAAAATTTACTTATCCGCCTCTGTGGTCTAGTGGCTAAGCCATCGGTCTTACATTCAGAGGTCCCGGGTTCGATTCTTTGTGTACTTGGTTTGGTTGGTGGTAGGTCTTATTAAGATAAAATGTTTACTAGAAAAAACCAACCAGTCTCAGGAAGCTCTAATGGGATTCGAACCCATGACCTTTGGATTGTCAGTCCACTGCTCTAACCGCTAAGCTACCGAGACCCCAAAAGACTCGTTGAATTCTTTCTAGTAGTGATGATTTACGCTGCAAGCTAGCGGTATTACGTCACTGTGAAGGTTTACCTACCAACATAGTCGAAATAAATACTATTCGCAAGTTCGTAATATTTGATTATTTGCGTTAAAAAAAACGCCTAAATAATCTGAAAGATAACGAAACGTTTGCAAGTTTGTAATAATCGATAAAGACGTAATAATTGCTTATAAATATCTTAATCATTGAAATTTTGCATTCATAATGCTATAAAATTGTTTACTACAAAAAAAAATTAGAGCATTGGACCGGCAATCCAATCCCATTCGAGCTTCCTAAGACTGGTTGATTTTTTCTAGTAAACATTTTATCCTCTATCTATATATCGTTGTAAATGCAAAATTTCAATAATAAAGGTCTATTAAGTCCGCCTGGCTAGATACTACCATCTTATCTCAAGTCTGGTAACATAAAAACAACTGTATTAACAGTTCCTCAGTGGTCGAGGATTCCGTTTTATAATACAAGTTAGGATTAAAATCTAAGAGTTATACTAGCTACGTCCTTACGTGTAACTGGTCGTAGTAATTAAAACCCGCCAGCGCGAAGAATGTGCTCGCTTCTTAAGTTAATGTGTGAGCATTTGTTAAGTGGCATTGTCTGTATAGTTAAGTTGGGAACGGTTAGTGTACCGGTGCCGACGCTGTTTGTAATGTTCCTAAGTTACGACTTCAACTTCGTACGTTAACTCAATGTTTGTGATTGACATTTGAGGCTCTGGTCATGTACGTTGCGTCACCTGGGTAACCACGTAAAGGATAACGGGTAACCGTTATCTTTTACCAATGAGAAACTACCTTTTATAATTTTAAACTCCTCTGTGTTCTAGATAAAGATAAGATAAGACGAAGTGGTCCCGGGACCTCTAGGTCTAAAACCGGTAACTCAACTACTAGATCACACAGGCTATAGTTGGTGGGTTTTAAGTGGGTTTACGCATTCCAGTTGCCCATACAAACTTCCAAGTCGACATTTTTAAAAACCAATGAGCCAATTTTAATGAAACTTTGCACACTAAAGTAAAATACAGGGATCTAAATAGTTTGTTGAGAACATTTTTAAAAAACGCTTATTTAGCTGAGTTATTGCGATTTAAAGACTACTATAGAAAGTTTAAAATATCTTTATTATTGAAATGTTGCATTCACAATGCTATATAGATCTAGGATAAAATGTTTACTAGAAAATAATCAACCAGTCTCAGGAAGCTCGAGTGGGATTCGAACCCACGACCTTTGGATTGCCGGTCCACTGCTCTAACCGCTGAGCTACCGAGACCCCAGATGACTCGTTGAATTTTTCCTAGTAGTTTGATTTACGCTGCAAGCCAGCGGTATTACGTCACTGTGAAGTCTACCCTCACATTCGAAAGAAATACTATTGCAAGTATTTAACAATCGATAAAGACGTAATTGCTTATAAATATCTTGCAATAGTATTTCTTTCGAATGTGAGGGTAGACTTCACAGTGACGTAATACCGCTGGCTTGCAGCGTAAATCAAACTACTAGGAAAAATTCAACGAGTCTTCTGGGGTCTCGGTAGCTCAGCGGTTAGAGCAGTGGACCGGCAATCCAAAGGTCGTGGGTTCGAATCCCACTCGAGCTTCCTGAGACTGGTTGATTTTTTTCTAGTAAACATTTTATCCAAGTTTAAAATAGCAATAAGTCAGTTTAATAAACGTTTTGTAAAAATGTGTTCAACAAACTATTTAGATCTTTGTATTTTACTCTAGCGTGCAAAGTTTCATTAAAATTGAGTTATTGGTTTTTAAAAATTTCGACTTGGAAGTTTGTATGGGAAACCGAATGGCGTAAACCCTCTTAACGACTGCTATATTACGACAACAAGTTGACTATACGCGTTTTCCGCATCTCGGAGGAGCTTGAGATGTCCTAATATGCTCACCCATCCAGTGGCATGGCATTGCGAATTTGCTTCACTGGCATGATCGCAAAACAACTTGCCTTAGCCGCTGAGCCATCGATCTCCTTATACATACCGATTTTAGGCTCTTCGCCCTCAAGGACATTGCCAAGCTTATGGCAATTATCTTCACTGAGGAGGCAGAGTGATAGGACGGGGTTGCACAAAAGATCCCAATGGGTCGACGTGCTGCTGCGAGAGGGAGACCTCTGCAGGCCCCACTAGATAATATAAGATAAGATACATACTTTTTAGGTACATAAAAGGGTTTATGCTTCGTTCGTTCTACTGAGATGCATCCCACATAAAAAAATCCTGGTTCCCACCAAACATTAAGCTTCCTTCGTCCCAAAATATTATTTTAATTATTTTATTCTCGCTTTGTCCTATTTTATATTCCATTATTTTTCCATAATTAGGCAAACTTACTTTAATCTTATTGTATGTATAATCAGCATTTTTTTTACTTTACTTACTTTTAACTATCTCTTGTAATTTGGGACGAAGCACATCTTCAATAGTGACATGGGGCAAAATAATATTTTTTTGAATTTTGGGTCAAAACTTCGGGACGAACGTTAACATAAATCCATAAAAGTAAGTAACTTTAGTTAACGTAAAGCATGTGGCCCATACGTAAGTACACTTACGCCCATAAAACAACTCGCTAAAATTAATCTGTACAGGCGCGATATTTATATAGCGCCATACATATAAAAACAGTAGTAACCCGAACAAAATATCAATTGGGGTGGTGTTGTCGTTTTTTATAGCCGACTCTGTAAAACATCGGACTCGCGTGTGTAAGGCCTTATGTTCAGCTGACACGCGATGGTACAACCGCGAGGAAAAGTGTTTCGCATAGGGTTGCGAACTAAAATAGTAAAAAAGTAAAAAAAACAAATCGTCTATAAAAAGGTATAAGTAAGATGCCTTTACTTAATAGAATGGAAAAAAAATAAATAACATAAATTTATTCAGCATCACATACAGACAGCATAAAATTACAATAAACAATATTATTATGTGACACTGAAAAAGCGTTTGTAACTAAGTAGTTTTTTTAAATCGTGTTTAAATCTTACGTTTCAATTAAACAAAGTTTTTGTTGAAGTTAAGTTATTCTCAAAAACCAAGTTAATTCGTATGTGTCTTGACGATACGATTGTAACGATGACACTTTGATGTGTCACTTATAAGCGAAACTTATGACAGTACTTAATAATCACCCTAAGTATCTATATTAATAAAAATCAATTGCCGAAATGTTTGCACGCGCATCACTTCAGAACGGCTCGACCGATATGGCTGCTTCTTTTTTTGTTGTGTACGTAATTGTCAGGTTTATGTCAATTTTTGTTTTTTTATTCGTCACGGTTATGGAGTTCACGCGGACGCAGTCACAGGCAGGTGGATAGTAAGTAATAGTCTTACTTTAACACCGGTCAAAACGTCGACTTTTTATGGTATGAGTAGAATGCCTTTACTATTCGGCGTTAAACCCCGTTCAAACATTTATGTATAATAAAAAGTGTACTATTAGTATTTTTATAATTCGTCAGTTTTGCATCCATTAAAGATACATGCATTGGCTAACCGTGAGATTTTGTGAATCACTTTTGTAATATTAGATTTTACTATTGTCTAACAACCCTGCCATAGGTCGTTTACGTTCTTTCCTGTTAATACTGCGATTTGTCTGGGCCGCTCGGCTGATGCGTTTTTATGGTGGATCGTTTGGATTAATGCTGGCCGTCGTAGCTATAAGTGTC
The DNA here is from genome assembly GCA_963921215.1 of Scoparia ambigualis. Classification (NCBI taxonomy): domain Eukaryota; kingdom Metazoa; phylum Arthropoda; class Insecta; order Lepidoptera; family Crambidae; genus Scoparia; species Scoparia ambigualis. The sequence continues at coordinate 9,671,364 of OY992528.1, read as the reverse complement.
GATAAGAGAAATATTAAATCATCACGATCTCTTTTTGCGTATTTCGTTATTATGTGGCTGATTTGCTTGTCTTCGGTTTTATATACATACACACATAATCACGGCTATTGTCCCCGAAGGGCGTCAGAGACTAGGTAGGCATGAGGACAGCAAAAGCAGTCCTCTACCATAGTCTACTTTTCACCAAATAGCGACTGCACATGAGCGCAGCGTGACACGTGGTGAGCCATCGCCGCTCAATGCTGTTGGAAGTATGTGCAGTCTATAGTCCGTATGCGATATGTGTATGAGTTGCGTATTTCGTTATTATAATAGTGGCTGATTCGCTTGTGATCGGTTTTGTTGGGTCATTTTTGATGTCGAACTCAAGTAGTAAGCTAAATGCTGTCCAACATCGTATAACCTAATTCCTACCACGGACACTTAACCTAGGGTACTTGCCGACTGGTCCGATGTTCAGCTCGCCTGGCAACCTTAGGAGAAGGAGGTGGTAGTGGTCTGGGAAAAGGCCTCCATAATTCAAATTAAGTTATCGCTTTAGTTGATGGGATCATTGTTTAATGATATGTCACCACATTTTAACGAATCGGTGGCCAAGTTGTCAAGCGTTTGGCTCGATATCCGGAGGCCCGGGTTCAATTACCAGGTTGGGCATAGTATCGTTTCGGATTTTTCGATGCATAGCCCAGTTTTGTGATTACCAATCAGCATTTGGCAAGCGTGGTGAAACTTAAACTTATGTACTTTTTCTAGTACAGCGGGCGTTAAGGGGTTAAAACCAATACCCATCAATTGTAGCGATGTGTAATGTGAATGATAGAGACCTTTGTTATGCAGTGGGACAGTAAATAGGCCGTACTTTACTTTATTTTACTTTACTTTACCTACCACATTTTAATAGATTTTAAAAATATAAATACGATAAAAATATATGGATCACGGATCTTTGTCATCCTATTAATAAACATTTTTTATTAAATTTACTAGCGTACAACCTAAAAAAAGGCTAAACTTTAATAAGACATTCATTTCATAATAATTAGACATAAAATTGTAAATATTTCATGTTTTTGCTATAATTACGCTCAAATACACTTACACACAATATATTGAATCGTTTAAAAACCCGTTCGTTCCCACCTAAGGTAGTAAATTTTTTCAACGTTTTAGTGTTTTAAAATAACCAACACTTTAGGCAGAACTAAGAAAAGTGGTTGAACCTTGAACATTCAAATGAATTATTCTGTTCCTGTTTCTAATTTTATAATAGGGGATTGTCGTATAATCTTTGGATTGAATAAACGTACCTTACTTACTTTTCTTTCTTTCGTTCTTGATGCAAATTAAATAACTCATTCAAACACTTTCCTCTACGACATTACTGAAACCCTTTTATTCATTTTTTAAGCATCGCCTCAGCCACAAATGATCGAATGTTCTGAATTCATGTTATACATTTAAAGTTATCCGATTAAAGCTTTAGTAATTTGTTAAGTATTCCAAATGTCCCGGCATTGGTCGGCAGTAGTCACGGAACTAAATAAGTTATTAATTTTTAACTTGCAGTTTTGTGGTAGTCGGCGCTTAATTAGTTTGGTTTTTTCCGCCAAATTATTAAAAGTCTACTTTTAGTTTACTCACTTTGTGATAGAATATACGTCTGTGGTTTAGTGGCTAAGCCATCAGTCGTAAACAGAGATCTCGGGTTCGATTCCCAGCGGGGAGTAAGTCTTTGTGTAGTTGATTTCGTTGGTGACAGGACAAGGCTTGTAAAGTCCGCCGGGCTAACTACCACTATCTTATCTTAAGTCAACAAGAATGTTAAAGCATTGTTATTTTGTTTCGACAATTTAGAGATAAGATAGTCAGTTCCTCAATGATTGAGGTTTCCGGGTTAAGCTCGCTTCTACCTTCGGCCTTCGTAACTTCCCATCAGGTGAGATAAAGGCCAAGCTACCTTACCCGTAGTGGATAAAAAAAATACATATAATCCCGACTATTATCCCCGAAGGGTTAGTCAGAGACAAGGCAATGAGGACAGCAAAAGCAATCCTCTACCTTGTCCACTTTTCGCCAAATATCGACTGCACATGTGCTCAGCGTGACAAGTGGTGAGTCTATCGCTGCTCTATGCTGTTGAACGTATGTGCAGTCTTTAGTCCGTTAGTCGCCTTTTACGACACCGAAGGATAGAGAGGGGCTGTAGTATTCTTTCACCGACAAAAAGATATTAAACAACCTATCCTCTATGGTCCAGCGGTAAGACCAAGGTTACCGACCCGGAGTAACTGGGTTTCATTCATCCTCATAGTCGGTCTACAAAATGCTCACTAGTGGGCACAGGCTTCCCACATAGACATTGTACTATCAACAAAACTGATGTAGTACCATTTTCAAAAAATTTTTGCTTGCGCGAGATGACCGCTAGTTCGCCTCTCCCATTGACCAATGATGACAAATCATTTATTTAAAAGAAAGAAATAGTTGCAATGTGGTGGCCATCCATACCCCGTTCCGCCTTTTGTTTCCATTGATTAACAACAAACAAAACAATCCTTTTTTAACATCTTGACTGTCTTCACAATTTTATGATTTTTGAGTACGCCGGTCAAGTTTGAGCAAGCCGGTACCATAGATTTAACAAATGCAAATTAAAATAGCCCTTAAGGTGGTATACGGTAGATTTTGTCGATAGTACAATAGCCCACCACGCTGGCAGAATGAGGACAAACGGTTTTGAAAGGAAGAAAAATTAGGTGTGTTGTACTTCGGTGGAGTAGGAATATTTTTCAACATTTGTCTCGTTGCGAATTTTTATTTCACTATGAAATTTACGTTAATTAAATTAATTAACTGTGTCGCGTAGCGGTGAAAGAATCTACCACCCTCCCTCTTCCTATAGGTGTCGTAAAAGGCGACTAACGGACTAATTACTGCACATACGTCCAACAGCTTAGAGCGGCGATGGGCTCACCACCTGTCACGCTGAGCACATGTGCAGTCGCTATTTGGTGAAAAGTGGACTATGGCAGAGGACTGCTTTTGCTGTCCTCATTGCCTGGTCTCTGACTAACCCTTAAGGGATAACAGTAGTAAATATTGTATAAGTAATTTAAGTGTAAGAATTTTTTTTTTCAGGGCGACGACGTCCTTGGTCGATTGGTTAGCACGCCGGGTCTGGCGTCGCGCTATGTCTGAGGTCCCGGGTTCAATTCCCGGTCGGGTCAATTTAGAGAAAAACTGTTATTCTAAATTGATTTCTATGTTTTTTCTGTTTATTTATATTTATCCGATATCTTACCATATTAACGAGTTTCAAAATGAATACTCAACTTGGTCTATACTCTAGTTCGAATGACGTTACCTCGATGGTCATTACCTCGATGTCTCTACCTCGACGGTACACTTCACCGATGGCTCGTTACCTCGAAAGGTCAATACCTCAAAGAATCTCTTCCTCGACGGGTCTTTTCTTCGATGGTACATTTGATCGATGGGTTGTGATGGGTTGTTGAGGGTAGATGGCGCTGCCAACTAGTAAACAATAGCTCCGTATAAATTTGTAATTTAAAAATAGTGAAAGTAAACATTAGATGCATTACTAATGAACACTGTGTAAAGTGCGGCCTAAAGACTCTGTACAAGTGTTATCCCCGAAAAATACGTACGATTTAGTGAGAAAAGAAGTCGGTGTATATCTAGTGACTAAGTAAGACTGATTTTATCTAATAAATTAAACAAATTTCATATAAAATTAATTGAACAATAACATTATCGTGTCTAGTGCCTAAAATATAATAAAGTGACTATCATTCTAACTGGAACTAAGTGAATAAATCTTAAATTATTATGTGCCAATTCAGACGGTTGATATAATTCAAATAATCAGCTGCTTGACATAGGTACTATCAACGTCACACAGATGGCGCTTCAATGAATTTTTTTGAAAATATTACTTTTCGTCGTCCCAAAAGGGCTCAATCCTTCAGCAATGATTGTAGTACTGTAGATGGAGGAGAAACTGAGATAAATTATGCTAACTCAACCCTAAATAGCATATTGGATGGCAGTTCTACCAGCGTACCTAATATATCTACTCAAAGTTTTAGTCCTCTCAAGGAAGAATTAGATAAGTTACGATTGGAACTTCAAAGTGCCCATGAGGAAATCTCCAATCTTTGTAGTGAAAACTACTCACTAAAAGCAAGAAACACGGAATTGGAAAAAAAGGTCTCAATGTTTAAGGATGCATTTCACACATTGAAGTCTGATGCTTCACCCTGTAATAGAAGAACAGGAAAATTCTATACACCAACATCAAAAAGAATTCAATTATCAACACGCGGGTTATTTCGAACTCCAAATTTACATTTAAAGCAAGATTTTGGTACGAGCAAATCCTTCATCATCGGTAAAACATCTAAGCAGTTATGTGGCGGCTCACTGGATGGCGCTGGGAGTTCCTCAAAACACCAAACTTCGCCCCGGACTACTGTCAAAACACGGACGAAAATACCTCCAACTCCAACTAATGATTGTGAAAAGATAGGTACTCTAGAGAAAAACAAATTATTAATTTTAAGTAGTAACAAAACAAATAAAGTGTTAAAAACGGTGCAAAAAGTGTTTAATGAGGAATTTAACATTTGTCACTATTTGTCGCCGGGTGCAGGTATGGAGCAATTATTGCTAGGTGTCGAACAAAAAGTACAAAACTTAACTTTAAACGACTTTTGTGTAATCATAATAGGTGAAGTAGACTTCCAAAAGACAAAAGACTACAATAAACTTGTCACCCTAATACAAGAAAAACTTATTTTACTAAACCACACAAACATTATAATTGTCTCTCCAACATTTAGAATTAAAAGAAATGTAACATTATTTAATAAAAGAATTGAAACTTTTAATAAGTATCTGCACATTAGCAATTGTTGTCATGGCTTTGCTTACTTGTTAGACTCATGTTTGAGTTTGAAATATTCAGATGAAATGTTTTCTTATAATCATGGAAAGTTGAACAATATAGATTTTGAAAACATAATAAATTGCTTGTATAAACTTATCTTAGAACTTGTTGAATATAATAGTAACTTACAAATACATAACAATTCTATTAAATCTGATACAAAGGAACATGATAAGAAGCAAAATTTTTTTCGTGTCTAAATCGATAACAATACTACACCAAAATATATGTGGTCTATTGAATAAATCAGATTTATTGGCGGTCGCAATGCATGAATTTACACTAAATAATAAAAATATAGATATTATATGTATTACAGAACATTTTATGTGTAAAGAGGACTTGTGTAATTTATATATCCACAATTACAAATTAGTAACAAGCTATACAAGAGACACCCGTAGGGGCGGTTCTTGCATCTTAATTCGCGAGGGTTTTGATTGTGAGATAATGGATGTCTCATATTTTTGTATAAAAGGTGTCCTTGAAGCATGTGCCATAGCTTTGTCTCATGAAAATCTTATTGTTATATGTATCTATAGACCACCTAACTCTGACATTGAACTATTTATGAACCAAATTGATTTATTACTTAAGAAATTGTGCAATAATAATAAAAATAATGTTATTTGTGGTGACTTCAATATTAATATTTTAAAGAAAAGCAGAATATCTATTGACTTTGAGAACATTTTATTAAGCTATAATTTAAAACTGCAAATCAGAGAACCAACTAGGTTGAGTAGTGGAACTTGCATTGACAACTTTGCTCATAATATTCGCGGCTGTGAGAGTGAAGTGACCGAACTTGCATTGTCTGATCACACATCTCAAACATTGAATTGTCCTGTCAAAAAAACTTGTCCTATTAAATCATGGCGAATTAGTAGACGCGACTACTGTGAGGAAAACATGAAAAAATTCGAGGAAGCTATGAATGTAGTTACCTTCTGTGATGTCTATGAAGCGGAAGATGTCAATGAAGCCTATGGTGCTTTTATAGCGACATTTTCTCTATTCCATGACTTGTGCTTTCCTATAAATTTAATAACTATTAAAAGTAATAGAAAACCGAAATGGATCTCGCGCGGTATTCGTATCTGTAGCAGAAAGAAGAGGCGACTGCTATGGACGTACAGATCGTGCCCAACAAATGAAAATAAGCACTTACTAAAGAAATATTCAAAGAGATATAAAAAAATATTAAACCTCACGCAAAGAGCTCAAAATAACCACTACATTAGTTCATCGGCTAATAAATCGAAAGCTACCTGGCAAGTAATTAATAGAAATAAAAATCAGTACCCTACCGAAACTGCGAAATTAATTTATGCCGATGATGGTTCAACAGTGTGCGATCCTACGGAAATGGCAAACGTATTTAATAATTATTTTGTAGATTCTATTAAACAAGGCAGAAATGGTAACTTGTCTTACACACAGCTCTCAAACGTGTCTAACTCAATATTTATCCCGCCTTCTACGGTTGAAACAATAGTAAAGACAATTCGATCACTGAAGATGACACATTCTGTGGGAATAGATGGTATACCTGTTACGTTGATAAAGAAATTTAGTATGTATATAGCTTCTCCCTTAAATCATGTTATAAATTTGATGTTGAGCACTGGGGTGTTTCCTGATAACCTTAAAATCGCCATTGTAAAGCCTATTCATAAAAAAGGCGTACAAACCAATATTAGGCATTATAGACCTATTGCACAATTAAATGTGTTTTCAAAAATATTCGAGAAAATAATTCATAATCACTTATATAATTTCTTCGAAAAATACAATTTGTTGTCCAAGGATCAGTTTGGCTTTCGACGTAGAAGAAATGCAGGTTTGGCGATTTTCCACCTACTTCAATCGGTCATTGCTTCTGTTGATCGAAAACAACATATATGTGCAATTTATATGGACATGACGAGTGCTTTCGATTATGTTGATCATGGATTGCTTTTATCAAAACTTTACTCATATGGTGTTAGAGGTTCTGCTTATAAAATCCTACCTTAGCAACAGAAAACAGTACACTTCAATAACTAAACTATGCGCTGAATCGGGGGTGAGGAAAGACTACCTGTCACTTTGCAGAAAAACGGAGATTGGCGTGCCACAAGGTAGCATACTGGGGCCTTTATTTTTTATTGCGTACATAAACGATCTTACTAAAGCCATTGACCATCCCATGATACTGTTTGCTGATGATAGCACTGCTATAATAAAATGTATAAATAGTCACACTTATGAGGAAGAAGTTAACAAAGCTATGAGGAATCTCACTACATGGTTAAGAGAAAACAACCTAAAACTTAACACTAGTAAAACAAAAATAATGCATTTTAGGCAAAACACAAATTTACCAAATATTACCCTGAAAGCTAATGATGATAAAATTGAATCTGTTTCTGACATCAAATTCCTAGGTATTCAAATTGACTACCAAACCAATTGGAAATCTCACACTGAGACGCTTTGCAAAAGACTGAGTAGTTTTGCCTTTGCCTTATACAGACTTTCTAAGGTAACAAATACCATGGCTGTTGTAATGGCCTACCATGGATACGTCGAATCAGTCTTGCGCTATGGGATCATGTTCTGGGGGAATTCTGTTAATAAAACTGCAATATTTAAGGCACAAAAGAGAAGTATAAGAGCTATAAAGGGTCTAAAATCTGATGATAGTTGTAAACCAGTTTTTAAGCAGTTAAACATACTAACACTTCCATCTTTGTACATCTTTGAAGTAGCAGTATTTGTCCACCAGAACCGACATATTTTCCCTACTTTCGATGAACAGAATCCACAAAGAAGTCATAGACATGGACACAAAATATGTGCACCTAAACATAAAACTGCACTCTTTGCAAAAAGCTTTTTTGGTATGGCCCCAAAATTATATAACAAAGTTCCCAATGAATTTAAGAACCTGCCAATTAATCTTTTTAAAAAACATTTAAGGAAGCTGTTAATTAATAAAGCATATTACTCGACCACTGAATTCCTGAATGACATAATAGTATTATTATCTTTGACGTAAAATGATCTCAATTGTAATTGTTATTTGACTTATTTATTTCTGAATTTATTATGGCACAGTGTAGTTTAAAAATGATTTAATTATTATTACTATTATTATATTATCATATCATGCATCCGAGCGCTCGTTACTAAATTGTAATTGTATTGTCATTCGTATTTTCGTTTATATTAAAACTACTAATTGATTTTAGAATTTATAGTTTATCAATTTTGAATTTATTAATTAATTATCAAGTAATGATTTTGGACATGTGTAATTTTTATTTTATTAATGTTCAACATTTATTAGTATTAATTTTATATTTTGACATGTGTAATTTATATTTTATCAATTATGAATTTGTTTACTTTAATAATTTTATATAACTTTTAGATATTTGTATACCTTGACGAAGGTGGAAGTGTAGTGAAACTAATTAATAAGTTTAACACCTATGACATTGTACCTAACCTGCATTTCACAAATAAATAATATTCTATTCTATTCTATTCTATTACCTAGAAAAATCATAATAAGTATAGTTATAATTCCCATGACTTTTATAAGTCTCCCTTATTTTTATTGTGAATTTTTAGTAATATTTTGATAAAAGAATAAGATAAAAGTGTCTTATGACCCATAGAAATTGTAAATTTATATGCAGAGTGATAATAAATGTTACCTTTATGATTATATGGATATTCATTTTAATTCACTAGTATTTTTACACCTTTCAGTTACACACACATACACTTTATATTTACTGTACTTTTGATGAATTTTTCGAGGTAACAACCCATCGATCAAATGTACCATCGAAGAAAAGACCCGTCGAGGAAGAGATCCTTCGAGGTATTGACCTTTCGAGGTAACGAGCCATCGGTGAAGTGTACCGTCGAGGTAGAGACATCGAGGTAATGACTATCGAGGAAACGTCATTCGAACTAGAGTATCAGACCCCTAGATTACTCTAGATAGTTGGTGTGAGCGTAAACAAAGGAGTTTTATGCTTATGTTGTATACTTTTTAATTTTTTAATCTTTATTTCATTATCTGGCAAAATCTATAATTCAATATGTTAACAAAATGAAAGTTGTACAGCCGCTAACTGTCAAATAAAGAATGACGTGACGGCATTGTTGTCATTTCAATTTTTTTAAAAGCAAAAGGATTATGGTTTATTCAGCCACGTTAGACATTTTTTAAGTTACATGTCTTCCTTTGAAGTGAGTCTTTGTGTTTCCATATTAAAAAATATTAATAATTGAATAACTCTTACCCGCGATTCGATAAAAATAAGTCAAAACTTGGTTAAGGTAGCAAATAATATTAGCTTTACTTTATGACCAAATTCTATCTTAAACAAGTTTAGCATTTTTTCTATGAAAAGTGCCGGTTCTCCTTTATTTTTTTATTCATTTTTTTTTATTTAAATTAATTTATTAATTTTAATTGTACCTATGTATGTTAGACACAGTTCAGCCATGGGACTGTCACGCCGTACGAATTTAACAGCCTATAGGTATTTGAAAACGCTTTATCGCTTTCAGAGACAACGCAACACATCGATTCCGGTGCACCTCCCAAACAAAATTGGCACCACAAAACCCGTTTAGCTCCAAGAATGTTCGGTTAATTGCCACCGCATCCACATATCGCCGTGTCCACCTCGTATTAAGGCGAAATTGCAATATAACACCGTCCCAGTGTTTGCCAACTGCCCTCGCGACGGCGGCGACTAATTATTTTTATTTAATTTTATTTATTGTGGCCTGTTAGCACGCGAAGTGAACCCACTCACGCCGCGGGTGTTTGGAACCTGTAAGCCGTTGCCAATGAGAGCAAAAGGCATGATAAGCCAGCCTGGTGGTTGCAGCATGACTCCGCTAAGATAAATATTTTATTCGTTTAATGGCACTTTGCTTTTTAAACTACTGCAAACTTCGATCAACAATACTAAATAACGCGTCACGTACAAAATCAAAGCTAAATTCTGTCCACGCGAATAAATACTTTTTCAAAGCAATAAATTACTCCTGTCACTTAAAAAGAGAAGACGTCATTATCATTTAGTGGTGATATCAACCTTAAAGGGCAACAAATAAAGTACTTTTTCCTGTTATGCCTTGCGAGAAAATAAGAGCTCACTTCTCAAGTGCACTCTTATTTACCGAGACACATTTTTAGCGGCGACCTGACATCTAGTTGTATTGTTAATCGAAGACTGCAAAGGACGGACGATATAAAAAAGTAAAGTACACTTAATCTCCCACCTGCAAGGCATAGGACTCAATCATTGAATTCAAGTCATCGCAACCAATGATGTTACAATATCTTTTTAATATAATATCATTGATCGCAACAATATGGTATTGTCGTCCCGGTTGTTGTCGTAATAGTTGTTAAAACGCACTAACCCGCCAATGCGGGCCGGCGTGGTGGGTTATGCCCCTGTCTTCGAGTTATTCCGGTCTGATCCCCAAAACCGATCACTGCCAATTATTGTTATTTTTTAATTCCGGTCTGATCCACTGTAAATTTTACCATTCCGGTCTGATCTCCTTCCTTTTTAATGGATAAGAACAGTCAATTGAAAAACAGTTATTATACCACCAAACGGATTGAATCTAATAAATCCTGTACACATATTTTCTTGCTGACTCTCCCAAAAATGTGAGACAGTCGGGGGATCAGAGAGGATATAAAATAATTTAAAATATATCTGATCACCTAGATAACCGTTCTAGGGGATCCGAACGGAATAAAAAAAATAATTAAAATATATCTGATCCACCAGGGTATCAGTTCTTGGGGATCCGAATGGAATAACTCCTGTCTTCGCATATTGCTCGCGACTTTGTCTCCCGTATTCGTATCCCGTGATGGTTTTACCGGTTGCAAGTCATTCAAAGTGGCACCAAATTGTATCTCTGTCTTTATTACACCGTTGACTTAGCATTTTTTATTTCTTCAACTTTTCTTTCTACTCGAATCAAACTTTCAAATATGGATTAAGCCAATTTGCTAAATCCCTCAGTCATCAAAAATGCAACCATCTCCGTATCTCTGTATTTATTACACAGTTGACTTAGCAATTTGAGAAATACATTTTCTGGTGTATAAAATTCCCCGCACGTGTTATCTGATAAAAGAATTATTCAGCATAAACTTGATCTAGGTTTAGCGATGCAGCTTGAGTTAGTGTAGGTACATAATAAATATGATACAGAAGAAGGATTGATTGAAGGAAGAGGAAGAATTGAAGAAGAAGGATTCTTCGAAAACTGTGTGAGAAAACATTACAACAAATTAAAATTGAATTATTGGATATTATAGATGATATTGATTTTGAAAGTTTATGCGGAAATAAGCTTAGCTAGCTAGCTAGTTAGCTTGTCATTTCAGGCACTGCCCTAATACCAGGAGTGCAAAACGTTGCTACGAAAACCATAAAGTTGAATTAAAATGGCGGCGTAGGTAGTAGACATTTTTTTTAAAATTTGCCTTACACTTTTTTAAATCGATTCTAGTCTTGATTCTGAATAGACTTATTACAGATTTTGAGTTATTTCATTAACACGCTGTATTGTATAATGCCGCAACTGGGCAATCTAGTAGTCTCTATCTAGTAGTTTTGCCGACCTCCGTGGTCTCCATGACGATTTCCCTGAGGAGGAGAGGGTTTGATTCAATGTCAATGTATAAGCTTAACTTGGGTTGATAAGTGCAAAAATTATCTATTTACTAATATTTAATTTAGTTGTAGGAATGAGGGTGATTTTCTGTGGGAATCCTAGGATATGAATCATAGGAAAAAGCAGGCAGCACTTATCATTACATCAAACGGTATAATCATCATCATTCTTCAGAATTTGATGGTGATGAATGTGATAATACTAATAACAATTAACTCAATTCTTCACAATAATCATATATTATAATTACAATAAAGTATTTTACAACTACTATTAAAAACTATTAACCGTATTGCGTAGCGGTGAAAGAATACTACCATCCCCTCTTCCTTGGGTGTCGTAAAAGGCGACTAACGGACGAAAGACTGCACACACATCCAATAGTTTAGAGCGGCGATGGGCTCACCACCTGTCACGCTGAGCACATGTGCAGTCGCTATTTGGTGTAAAGTGGACTATGGCAGAGGACTGCTTTTGCGGTCCTCGTTGACTTACGCTCCGGAGATAGAAGTCTGGCTAACGAAAGCTGAACCAGGAAAAACGCGGCAAATTAAAAAAAATCATGACTGGGTAACACAGTGATCACACAGCTGCAATTTTCTTAGAAAAATTTTGATTTGACATACGACATGACACCTCAGATAACCAAACTAGAGACAAAGTGTTACCAATCAAATAACTGCGAGGTTCAGCTTTCGTTGGCCAGACTTTAGTAGTCGTGATTATAGGGAGCTTCTTGGCGGGAAAGTGAAGCGTCATGTCTGTAGTTTTGCCTTATTTACTCAAATTTGTGTTTTGTCGAATATTAATGTGAAATAATGGTGGATTATTTACCATTAAGTGTTCGTGAACGTGCATGAGTGTTGGCAAATAAAACAAAACAGTGCAACATCACTTTTCAAATTCTCTCAAGAAGTCCGTGTGAGATTCAGTAAAGTCCCACATCTTTACTGGAACTCAAGCGATTTGGGGGGAATATCAATTAGCTTATTATCATCACTCATTATCATCTTGTAAGCATAATAAATGAACTCTATTATTTCGACTGAAGGAGTAGTATCCATGGTCAAGAAACAAATTATCAAAAAAAAAAAACGTGATTAAAGGCGCGGTAATTTAGCTGTCAAACTTCGGCATTTAGTGCGGTATGGTGACATTAGGGATGTGCTTATCTTCAGCTAACAAATACACACATTGCGCGCGCTTCCCGAGGGGCAGGCCAGAGACCACAGCTATCCATTTGCCAGCTTTCTATTTGCTATACGATCCTGATACACATACTTTGTTTCACTCACTCTCGTAACATTCGTTTCTTCTTTCTTACCGTTAACGTTTACTTTGATGGTGATGATGTTGAGGAACGAAGGGAACCTTCTGACCTTCGCCTTACGATGCAGACGTGACGAATCAAGACTCGCGGCGGTGGCGACGCGGCTTCTTATATGCCACATGAAACGATGAATGTGGATAAGGGACGATGCGGCGTATACGACGCAAATAAACAAATGAGAGGACTTCCGTGGTCGAGAGGTCAGTACGCCCGCCGGGTCTGGCGTCGCGCCATCTCTGAGGTTCAATTCCCGGTCGGGTCAATTAGAGAAAAACTGTTTTTCTAAATTGATTTCGGGTCTGGGTTTTTTTTTATGTTTATGTATTATTTATCCTTTATCTTACCATATTAACGAGTTTCAAAGGAATACTTATCTTGGTCTAGATAAGTAGGTACCGTAGAACGGGGGGAACCGCTATTTGGTACAAAAGTAGGGATAAAATTTGAATATTTATTTTTTCTTTAATTTTTAACAGATAAAGAAGTATGTTTTGCATAATACAGATATAACTCTATAAAAATACAAAAATAAAGACATAGAACGAACAAACAGTAAGGTTTATTTTAAAAAAGAAGGTGCCTTTCCAATAGCCCCCAGGGTGGGGTTATTTGGTATGCATACAAAATGACATAGAAAATATCTTTTTATATTGTTTTTATTTCAATATAAACGGACGGCGATATTTGGTAACATACATTTAAAAATTTACAAATAATGCAAAAGTCAACACTAAAAAAATTTACATTTTTACTTAAAAACTAATTTGGAACAAAACTGACAGACTCTCGCTAAATGTAGTTCTTAACATCACACGCGCGGTGTTCTTTTCTCTGATTCGTCGAGATTGACAGATAACGGAGTTGCCAAATGTTAGAGAATGAAAAGGTTGCGTTCGCGTTAATATGTTTGCGTTCATTCTAAAATAATATTATTTTTTCCTAAAAAGCCCCACGGTTACCAAATAGCCCCGTTCTACCGGTACATAATTGGTGTAAGCGTAAACCATTTAAAAAAAAAATACTTACTTTCCTTAAGGGTTTGGTAGTCAGCGACTAGGCAACGAGGACCGCAAAAGCAGTACTCTGGCATAGTCCACTTTTCACCAAATAACCACTGCAAAAGGGCTCAACGTGATTGCTGCTCAGTCCATAGCCGCTTTATGCTGTTGGATGTAATATGTGAAGTCTTTAGTCCGTTAGTCGAATTTTACGACACCCTAGAGAAGAGATGGGTTGACTGGTATTAATAATGAGCCGCCACCACACAGTAATAGGCATATAACACTTTAACTAATTGTGCTTAAACTGTCAAGAATGTCTGTCTGTCTGTGTCTGTGAGGTTTAGTCTCTCCAATTATGTTTGATGTCGTGGTCAAGAATCGTAAAGGATCGAAGTGTCAAGGGAGCTTAACCGTATCGACCAGTCAGCCGCCTATGAAAAGAAAAGTGTTGTTTTCACTGTATTCCTCGATTTTCTACGTATTTCTGTTTATAAGAACTTGCCTTGACGAAAATATGAAACAAAAATGTAGTGTTATCCGCCGAGCAATTCCTGAATTTCGCGTTTAGCAACACATTTAGCTATTCTTATTGATTTATATAATATAATACTAGTAGAGCCGACAGACGTTGTCCTGTCCTTTTTATTGTCTGTTAGTATTGTCTATGTCTATGTATAGTTTATTGTAATGTGTATGTGTTTCATGTAAATCTGTATGTTGTTCGTGTACCGTGCACCGACAGGCCCCGCCAGAATACCAGCGTTGTTGCGATACGTTCTGGTCGCAACAACACAAGCTGAGGCGGGGTCCTGATTGACATTTTTTTTTTTTTGTATGTGCTCTTTTGTTATTATTCTTTTTTTTTTCGTTGTCAATAAATGTTTCTCTCTCTCTCTCTCTCTCCTGTCCAAATCAGAATGACAACTCAACTGACAGGAAAAAGATCAATGTCGCGAAAAAAAAGAAAGAAAAGAGGCAAAAAAAAATTAAGAAACCAATTAATGCCTAAGAACCTATATTGCACGACGACTTTTTATATTTTAAGTTTTTTTTGGGTATTTTTATTATTAGTTCTCACCGTTTTTAATCTTCCCTGTTCTTCCACAAATATTTCAAGATCAAAATTAACCAAATCAGTCCAGCCATTCTCGAGTTTAACAAGACAAACGAACAGCAATTAATTTTTATATATATAAGGTGACTGCTAGAAACCGCAAGAAACTTCAAGGGCTGGTCAGGTCAAGTGTTTCAAACATGACAAAAATGACAAAAAAGGAAATCGTGTTTTTTTTTAAATTTTTAATGAAATAATTCATTTTGTGAATTTTAATTGAATAGTCTTTAAATCTAATTTTAATAATAATAATCTAATCTTTTCTAATTTATTTTAAAGCATACGGCCGTCTGTTGATCCGTCCGCGTCAGCTGGGCGATAAGTACCTACGTTGACGGGTCAACAGACGGCCGGCCCGCTGGCCGTTGCCCCGTCAGCTGGGCGATAAGTACCTACGAAGAAACACAAATTCATTTTTTGGTAATTTTTGTCATGTATAAAACTCTTGACCTGACCAGCCCATGAAGTTTCTTGCGGTTTCTAGCAGTCATCTTATATAGACTAGCGGCCCGCCCGCGACTTCGCCCGCGTGAACACCCCGTATCCCGTGACGAATTTCCAAAATTTTCTTTTACTCAAACTCTGTCCTAACAAATACGAACACAACAAAAAAGAATTAGCCTAATAGGTGCAGCCGTTCTAAAGTGATGCGCGTACAAACAAACATTTTGGCAATTGATTTTTATTAATATAGATGACAACAATTGAAGTTTACAATAATGTAGTATGATTTAAAGTTCATCAATTGGACAATATCCGCGAATGCCGAACTATACCACACTAATCGTCCGTAAAACAAAATTTAACGAACGAAATTTGACCACGTTCTGCTACCAAAAAATGTGTCCGTCGTGACGCGGAGCAATTAATTCTAATAAATGGAGCTATATATAATGCTGAGGTCTGACCTGAAGCCTCGTGTACAACTTCCAGTTTTCTTCCGGCGAAAGGTACCTCTCTTCTTTCTTTTACCGTCCGTTCTTTATGTCCACCAATATTGTCAGTATAAATTCAAATTCAATTCAATTTAATTTATTTTTTCATCACAAGGTATACGTTGTACAGAGAGAAAGGCACAATAATATAGAACCCATAAGTACCCCTTGTGAGAGACTGGCGCTTGTGATAGGTTTGAAAAAACCCGTAGACCACAGGTCACCTGTGCCCCATTCCACGGACTCTGAGCAAACTATAACTAAGTATTACATTATTACCTTCTTTATTAATAAAATTAAAAACGTAATATACTAACAACTAAATACCGAATAATCTATTATAAACCACTGAAATATCCGAAATTAAACGCACGCAGCGTGTTTTACCGAAACGTCAAGAGGCATCTGACAGATCACAATCCGTTTTTAATTTAGAGGAAAATGGCGTGGCAATGGAATTCCGCTCATACAGCCTTAGCTGTGTGTACAAACTACAAACCAGTGAGAGTAAACTCTTCAAAGTATGATATTGTATATTTAAAATGGCGCATCAACCGATATTTGTGGCTCCGAAACACATATTACCGATGAGTTACGCGACGCGACGCGAACACTATAATGAGATCAAAACTCTAATTACGATAATGGAAACTAACTTTTGCAATATTAAAATATACTCTGCGACTATGTAAGTGTATCTAAGAATGCTTTAAAAATTAAAAAGCTTCACTATTGAAGATTGAATACAAAAGAATTTACATATATATAAATAATAATACAAAACAAAAGCATCAAGCACTGACAAATTTCGACGGTTGAAAGCCAGACCTCGGTAGCCAAGTGGTTAAGGCAGCCGCCCGGAATACGGAAGGTGCGTGGTTCAATTCCCGCCTGAGGTTGTCGTCTTTTTTCAGTGTTTAAAATTTTACTTATGACTCACATGATTTATGTAGATTATTATATTTGTAACTAAGTATAGATTTGATTATTAATGTTTATTTTTTTATTTGTTTCAATATGTACAGTGTCACAAAAACCAAATTTGGTTGACTGCTAAATGCGATTTGTAGAATGTTTAAGCGTCAAAGAACAGCACTGCAGTAGATAATACCAAAGTCCTTCGGAGAATTACTGTAATCTAACCACGGGCGCGGCGATTGCAATTTTGTTCCAAAGATATTCAAAACTGTTAGAGATTTCTGTTCGATCAAAAACTAAGTTTGTTACAGAACTTCAACTTAGGTATACATAGGTTTAGATATTGGCTTTTCATTCGTCTGTTAGTTTTGAAATCGACGTTCGATTTAGTTTACAACATCAAGAGAATAATTATATGAAGTAATTTTTAATCGGCGCGATATCCGGAGGTCTTGGGTTTCCATTCCCAGGTCTTCGGGAAAAGTGTGGTTCGGATATACAATGTATGGCCCGGGTTTGCAACCAACTCGCATTTGGCAAGCCCGGTGATGGTGATTAAGAATACTCAGCAGCCAAAGCTATTGAGTTAATCATAATATTAATAATAATAATAATAACAACTTACCTAATAGATATTGCAGTACCCAACACCCATAATATTCAAAAAATAATAGCAGAAAAGTTAAGTAAATATGCAGACCTAAGAGAGGAAATTATTCGAATCTGGAAACAAGAAAAAGTGTATGTAGTCCCAATTGTTATCTTTACTACCGGCGTAGTACCAAATCACATCCAAAGATACCTGAAAATTATAAACTTAAAAGAAAACACAATACCTACTTTACAGAAAGCCGCTATCCTCAATACTTGCCGCACTGTAAGAAAGTTCTTGCAACTAGACGAGAGTTAACACATGGTGTGTTAACTCTCTCCTTGTGTCACGCAACACTTACAGTACACACCACTCCCTGTAATTACTTGGTATATACCCGTAATTACAGGAAAAACCAGCTTAAAGCTGAGAAAAGAAAATCCATCCGATAATAATAATAATAAGCCTTATATCGTAGTGATAGACCGATCTCAGCGCCAAGCAATATTGGTTGATATCACCATACCTCATGACGAGAACCTCGTGAAAGCCGAGAAGGACAAGCTCAGTAAGTACCTTGACTTGGCTCACAAGGTTGCCGCCATGTGGGATGTGGATTCAACTATTATTGTACCGATAGTCGTTTCAGCACACGGTCTTATAGCTGAGAGCCTCGATCAACATCTAGAGAGGCTCGCGCTAAAAGGTTGGGTCAAGGGTCAGATACAGAAGGCAGTACTCCTTGACACGGCACGTATTGTCAGGAGGTTCCTCACTCTGCATCAGCCCTAACCACTGATAGCTTAGTTCTATCCCCGCTGCCGGTGGCAACCTAGGTAAAGTTTTTTATAATATTTTATATTGTAAATATGGTTTTATATAAAATATTGTAAAAAAAATTCTTAAGATTAATGTTTAAATAAAGAGAATAATAATAATAGTCATTGATTTAAATAATGGAGGCCTTGGAGTGGGATACACGCTGTTTACTTTTGTCTTTAACGTTTGTGCTACGATGATTGAATTCACCAAGACTAACTGGAGGCAATTGAGGACCAGAATAAATAGATGGATATGGGGAAGACCGCTGCCAATCAGTAAGAATGGGGATATATGGATTCCTAAAAGCACAATGTTTAAATATATTATAGCAATCTTTGCTTTCATTGAACACCGTCAAAGAAAACCAATAGCACTTAAAAGATAATTAAATGTTGTGTCATTGCATAAACAGTTAAATTAGTTGTCCGCTTCACACCTTGCCTGTCCTACAGGGCTTATCTCCGAAAAGCCAGAACAATCCCGGACAATAGGACCGCCATACACATCGACTAGTGATCCCGGATAAGTGAAAACAAAGCACGGCGGCCATCATTGTTCCCTGAAACGGCTATAGTGGCGCCCTCTCCCACAATACGGTCTAGACCGACAATAGATTGAGCAGTAAGAAATATGTATATCAATGGTTTATATCAACGTAACGATTATTATTTATTCGTTTGTTAAGATTTATTAATTTATTCGCGGCTATGTGGTGGCAGGTCATTTAATTTTAAGTTCTGCCTGACTAGGTATGTCTGTGATTTTCATGCAATTATTTTAAATAAACAGTTTAAATTTGAAATTTTAAAATAATTTTTAATTTAGTTTAAATATAACTACCGAGTCTTCTTCTATCTTCTACTTCATATCTTCCCTTGGGTGTCGTAAAAGGGGGGTATTCCTCGAAGCGCACCCATTTTGAAGCGCACTAGACCAAGCGCACCCAAACTATTCCTTCAAGCGCACCCGTTGGGTGCGCTTCAGAATAGGTAATTTAAATATTATATTTTTATTCCTCGAAGCGCACCAACGGTAAACAATAGAGAGGAGCTTAAAAGATTCGTAATATTGATGTCGATAGAAACTAGGACTAGGTGCTTTAGCAACTTACTACGTCAATAATAAATTGAATCATGGCAGTCATATTGATCTAAAAGTACCAGGGAGACATAAATGAATAGAGATAGATAGGCGCCTTAGCGATCTTAGTTACCTTTAACTATCAGGAAAAAAGAAATAAACGAGTAGGACTAGGTGCTGCAACTTACTATGTCAATAGTAAATTGAATCATGAGTTATTTTGAACTAAATGTACTTATCCTGTGCTAAAAGTGCCAGGGTGACATAAATCAAAAGAGGTAGATACTCTAAAAATAAACGTACGATAATCGTTATCGATATTTTTTGTTAGTTAGGTACTACATCTCTTTCCACATTTTATCTGCGGGTGCGCTTCGAGGAATAAAAATATAATATTTTAATTACCTATTCTGAAGCGCACCCAACGGGTGCGCTTGGAGGAATACTTTAGGTGCGCTTCAAAATGGGTGCGCTTCGAGGAATACCCCGTAAAAGGCCACTAACTGACTTAAGACACATAAATCCAACAGCAAAGAGCGGGGAGAGGCTCACCACCTGTCAGGCTGAGCACTTACCTACTTGTACTGTTGTTATTTGGTGAAACCAGGGACTGAAAGCGGTTACGGTATAAGGTTTACCGGTATAAAATAAGTGTTATTTAACCTCTAAGCGATATCCGTACCGATAAACTTTGCATTGACGGTTGAGGGGCGCGGTGAGGGGTTTTGATATCGAGAACAAAGCAAACTACCTAATGCAAATTGATGAGAAAAACCATGATATTAGTCGTATATGCTTGAAATGGTTGTTAGCCGTCTCTTTCATACCGAAATAGGTATACTTTTATTATTTATAAACTCACTTTTCGGTACGACGTCATACCACAAAGTAAAGATACCATATTTTATGATTTTTTTTGGGATTCAATCCTTGGTGTGCCGTGGACTGTGGCAGTGGACGGCTTCTGCGGTTCACATTGCCTAGTCTCTGACTAATCCTTTGGGGATAATAGTGGGTGCATGTATGTATGTATGTATGTATGTTATTCGTAGTGATGTGAATGAAGTAAATATAACTTACTTCATTCACATCACTACGAATAACATACATACATACGGTGGCCGAGTGGTCAATATCCGGCTTGATATCCGGAGGTCCCGTTCAAGTCGAGACGCTTTTAAAAAGAAAGTCCAAACCATTGCAGAATCATCTCAGTAACGTCCTATAAATAAATTATAATAGTGTATTTATCCAATCCTACTAATATTATAAACGCGAAAGTTTGTAAGTATGGATGGATATTTGTTACTCTTTCACATAAAAACTACTGGATGGATTTGGATGAAATTCGGCATACAGATAGTTTATAACCTGGATTAACACATAGGATACTTGTTATCCCGATATTCCCACGGGAACGTATGGATGGATGTTTGTTACTCTTTCACGTAAAAACTACTAAATGGATTTGGATGAAATTCGGCATACAGATAGTTTATAACCTGGATTAACACATAGGATACTTTTTATCCCGATATTCCAACGGGAACGGGAACCACGCGGGTGGAACCGCGAGCGGCCGCTTGTATTTATATATTTGTGTAAGTATTAAATGTTTGAATATTTTATACTGTCCTGTGTCACCTTTGTAATCGCAGATAATTGCACCTGCCATGTCCTCCCTGCACCTCCTATGGTTGACTGGTAGAGAATGCCTCAGGCATTAAGACCGCCATGTAATGTTATGTTGCAAAAGTTTAAATAAATAAAGAAATTGGCAGGTCAGCTCGGGCATAGTGTGTTTTCGGAACAACAAGACAAGCGTGGTGTTAAGGGGATTGCGAAATTGCGAAAAATTTACGTATTTTTAAGTTACTTGTAATATGCGGTGAATTAGTTAAATACATTAAAAGAACTTACGTAAGTTAGCCTGCAGTGCGATTCTCTAAGTTAAAGCCTTAGTAGCAGCGGCTGCCGCAGCGCTGAGAATTGACTCTGTCTCTTTCATATTCATAGAATTGAAAAGAGACAACAGATCACAGCCATGCGCGCAGCGTCTATGTATGGCTTAGAGAATCACATAGCTGATCATTGCACAAGGTCGTGGCCTTGTTGAAAATTTGAAACAAATTCTTTAAACAATAACAAACAATACATAAACAATACATAAATCTATCTATGACTCCTTAAAACATTTATCTTCGACAAGTTTCTTAATTTTACGCATGAAACAATAATTCTAAGGGTGTTACCACACTGAAAAAAAGAAATAACCGAACTGTTTTGGCTACTTTAGAAATAACAAAAATTTGTTAAGCAAATAACAAAGTTTTATAGAAATAATAAAACCTGTTTACTTATTATTAAAAAACCTAGTTTTGTTATTTTCAGTTCGTCTTTGGGTAAATAAATTTTTCGTTCCATGTACCCGAACATAAATAAACAAATCGTCTTGATAATATGCAACAAAATTGGTACTTCTCTTTTAACATAACTCTTTGACAATAACTTTATCGCATGGCTAACAATTTGTTACTGACTAGCATTGTTAAATATAACCAAACATTATCATGCTATTTGTAAACTAATAATTTGAAGCAAATTCGTTGCTTCCTTTATTTACATCCAACAAAACTTAGTTTAAACAATGAATAACCAATTTGATAACAATCTTTTACCAAACATTGTACAATTCATTACCAAAATAATGAAACAGGCACATTCAGTTTTGTTTACGTTTAACCGAACTTGATGCATAAAAGCGTCATGACATGACAGACAATGTCGATTCCTGTTTGTCTCTTGTCTCTGGTATTGGTATTGTACTCGTTCATAATGATTCATTTTGCTTCCGACGCGACGACGACGACGACCTAAGACGACGACACGCTTGCTCATAGAGGAGGGAGAGCAGGGAGCTTCCTCCAGTTGTTTCTTAATTTGTTGATCGAAGTTCTTAATTAGGCTTTTAACGTTATTAACTTAAAATCAGTAATAGATTCGTATAGGTAGGTTCGTACGTTTTGGATTTAAAAAGTGTTTCTTTTCCTGGTAGGTACCCACCAGGTACCTATGTACGTAACATTATTAAAAGACTCGTCGAGAAAAATGGATCCATCTGGCTTAGAACTGCCAGATCCCCTAGAAAATTACCTGCGCCAATGGGGTCTCGAAACATATATCCCGAAATTCAAAGGTAAGTTCTGAATTATGATATTATTAATACCTATACATTACAACAATTAATACTTACCTACCTACATTTACTTGCTAATTTTAGTTGGTACCTAGCTTGAGTTTATGCCGGTGTGGCTAAACTGTCATTCATTATGATAATATACCTACTATCTAGACTTTTTTTGGTCAGTGTTTTTACTTTTCCTCAACTTGGCAAGGAATCCAATGTTTATAGTAAACCGCTTTGATTAATTGAAAATGTGCCTGCCTAAAAATTATATCTAACTGTTTATACTTAGGTACCTACGTACTACTATTTTCACTTGACTGACAAGGAGAATTTTAATTTGTCTATAAAATGTACATGTATATTTATTTGTCAAGTCTATCCTTATACGGCTTGGTAGATAATATTGATATAATGAGTCTCTCTCCATAGAGTTTCACAGAACATTTTATATGCAAACTTTTTACTTGTTTGCAGAACAAGCAATTGATCTAGACACACTTCAAATGCTAAGTGAGAATAATATTAAAGATCTTATACCGATCATTGGCCATAGGGCCAAGCTTACTACTCAAATAAATATGTTAAAATGCTTAACAGGAGAGGGAGTTAATTCAAATCCTAATATTTATTCATTTCTTTGTACAGTCGACAACACATCAAGTTGCCCAAAATGTCAAAATTCCTCTACAAATATTCAACATAAAAAAGTCAAACCAATGAAGTTATTTGTCAATTGAGGAAATTTGACAGTTTGGGTAACTTAACCTGCCCAGTCCGTACATTATAAAAGCCCTAATCCACTTTAGATTATTTTTGTATGAACATAACAATTATTTATTTATTTATTTAATTTTATTACACAAAACAGATTTACAGTAATAGCCGTTCAGTATTGACATGGTTTTAATAACTAATTTCCAATTGTGTTTTTCAGATTTCTGAGGCTGAAGCTTGTTCCCAAAGTGTTATAAATTTTATACTCGATCCTGATGATCCACTTCTTACGACTCCTATGGAATTAGACAACACACAAAATAGGCAACCGATACTCAAGGGGAACCAGAAGAAGCACAAAGAGAGCCACGCAGCACAGACGGTCCTGATTCATCCTGCGTAAGTGATATTCTATTCTTTTTTTATATACCCGACTGCGTCAGAAGAAGAGTTATGTGTTTCGAGTGTATGTGTGTGTATGTCTATTTCTTTGACACGCCCTACACGGTAAAAACAGATTATTTAAAACAAGACAAATTTATTCCAGTGAAAGCAAAATTAATTTAAAAATAATTTATTTATTTTATTTGTAAAAATATTATGATCAGATGTTAATGACGGTAGTTGTTGACATTGAATGGGCACCTTTGGCTTTCAAAGTAAAAAGTAAATAGTGTTGAATCATTTCGGCGGACTGGTTAGAACCACGATAGCTCAATTGGGAGAGCACCTGACCCGGTATGTCAGAAGGGTGCGGGTTCAAATCCTGCTTGTGGAATTTTTTTTTTCAACATTTGTGTTTAAGTTTATTAAATTCAACAAAATGATTCACTCATATATACTGAAAATAATATTTTCTGAAATATAAATTTAACATAATCTTGGATAAATTACTTTAGAATGAGTTTAGTTTTGTTTGTTTCGATTAAATATTTTATTTTCTATTCAAATTATAATTTTCTTGAATCCACATATTTACTTTCTTTAATTGAATCCTTGCCTTTATTGACACTATAGGTGGAAGTATTATTCCAAAATTAGATGCAATTTATAATAAGTTAATAATAATTTGGAATAAGTAAATATATTCTTGGAAAAAAAAATAATTTGTTGAGAATAAAATGGTTTTCTATAATTTATTCTATAAATTCTCAAACTAAATTAATGTTGTTTTTTTTAAAGAAAATGGTTTTTTCTTTTTACTACAATCTCAATAACTGTTGTAATTTATAATTACAACAGTTATTGAGATTCATTATTTCAAATCAACTCTATTTCTTGTTTTAAGATAATACAACACTTTTTTCTCTGAAGACGTTAATGTTTTGAAATAATATGATAAATTCTTCGGTCAAATAGAGAGATGTTGTTCATTCAAAACGTTTTATTTTTCGAAGTTTAGGATGTTCCCGCACCTTCTATTCTTTTTTACATAGCATGGCTGTATTATAGAATAAGATTCTTAAACACTGTTTAAGATTGCATTGATATGGCACTAGCAAGTAATATCATACTACCCATGGTATATTAAAAAGACTGAAGGTGCAGAGACACCCTAAATTTCTATATAAATAAATGTGTTACTCACAAATTTGACAAAAATCGATAAAAACCTCTTTATACAAAGCTATAAAACATTTTAAATGGAACACTTACAAATACATAGAATAATTGAAAGTCATTATTACAAATTTACTGTTTATTTATAATTTTACTTATACTTAAATGAATTGCGTTTTGAATTTTTTATGTCATTTAACTAATAAAAAATATCTATTGATATCTCCGGGAACATTATCTGCTGGTTTTTTCAAACTTTTCAATGAAGCCTTTTTTAGCAGTCAGGATTTTTTTTTATCTATTGTTTTTTAGTCTGTGATGGTCTCTTGTAAAAACGTAACACGTGTGTTGTTGTTTATATCAATAATTTAAGTGCAGTGCATTTAATTTATTAGGTCCACCTACAAATCTCAAACACATATAAATAGCCCTCAGTAGCCACATCATGTATATCTGTAGTTTCCTCCAGTTGTAAGTTTTCCCTAAAAATAAATAAATAAAAATTAAGATGTTATTTCAGGAATTGTACAAAATATTGAGCACTTGCAATGAGGGTAAGTCGCTTCTTTTAAGATTTCAAGAAAGTGGCTTACTGAACAACGCTGCTCGAAGGAGACTATGTAATATCATCATTGGACATGAACTTAATGAAGATCCAGAAAAAAGAATAACAAGCGCAAGGCTCTATCAGCTGGCATATGAGTTACCAAACATTTTTCGAAAAGAAAATTCTTCTGTTTATTTTATACCTTTTATGTGTTATAATCCAAAACAAAGAACTTCTGCTAAGGGTAAATTACTTGATTGCTATAGACAACGCAGACGCGAATTTATAAAGTCGGGAGTAATTGCTGAATCATCAAAACGGCGTCCTTCAACGTCAACTAGTTCTGAAGCAGGCTCTCCTAGACCTAATTTTGACTGCAATATTCAAGATGTGATTGATAAGCTGCAAGAATGCAATGAAGATGTCAATGAACAGCTTCAATGGTTAAAAAACTGCTGTGACCCATGGTCTACAGTTGAATTATACTGGGATTTGACTGCCAAAATAAGGCTGAATAAATTAACTTCGACTGAAACCACTGTACAAGATTACCTTCGAGATTTTAAGGCACTTAATCAGCCCGGTGGCATATTTTTAGTAAGTAAATTATATTCTTTTTAATAAATCAACAAAAAATATTATTTGATTTCAAATTATTCAGATATTGAGTGGAATTTAAGATTGCGTTATTTGACATTCCGGGAATAACGCCCGATTTCATTAAACGCTTGTCTAGGTATTATTTTGAGATCAATTTATGAGTTTTAGTGAAAACGGGTTTAGTTATTCATTTGTAAAATTATCTATTTTGTAGTATAGGGCTGTCATACAGATTTTAAGCTTCCTTAATTCACACCTAACCCCTAACTAATTCTTTAAAATTCCTTCCTTTCTTTCCTCTCTTATCTTCAACGTATAAAATTTCTACTTGGCAAGCTTATTCATGTGCTTCTTTTATATTTGCAGCTTCTGAAAGACTTTAAAAAATTGTATCCTCTCATCGAAGATAACTTGCACCAAAATTGGCCACAATTAAGACCAAAAATAATTGATCAAGCAATTAAACGAAAGGAAGCCGGCTTAAAAGAAATCTTCGCCGATATTAATGGTATGTATTGATTTTATTATCAAATTATCTTTTTTATTGTCTTTACTATTTTTAAGGTTGTTCAATTCGTCCAGCCCAAATTTGAAATTAAAATTTTTACTGAAAAGTCCTGATTACACTAAGTAAAAACTGAGTATGTGGATAAATCAGTATTTTGCGAACATCTTTAAGTGACTTAGATTCTTCCAAACAGTATTCTATATTTTTTTACATTGAAACGTAAATGTAACTTGATAGTGATAACGACGGGTTAACTGCAAAATATGTTAGTCATATTTTGCAGTTAATTGAGATGCATTTAAAATTGTATTGAAAACTCACGGAATCGATCAAAGATACATCAAAATGTTCGCGAAATACTGATTTATCCAAATACTGTTTAAGCTAGGTGAAATTGGGATTTTTTGTTAAAAAAATAGTTTCGCGGGCTGCACGAATAGTACTTACTACCTTAACATAGAATAAAGTGGAAGTAACAACAAAATCAGTTTAGTTGATTTTAAGATTATTCTTGTTTTTTAATTTTATGTTATTTTATTTAATAAGCAATTTTAACATTATATTCAATTCATAAATAAAAAAACTTCAACTAACTCGCCTGTTGGAGGCAGATTCTTATTCTTGTTATATTATTTTAATAACTAAATTTCTCAATAACTACTAATTATATTGCATTTTTTATTGGTTTAGTAATTTTCCAACTTTTAAATAATCTACTAATTTGGTTTTGATGTAACTTTTATTGTCCCCTAAGTTAAATTCAACCCAAGTGAACTCACTGCATCCCAACTGGGATGCTTTTTTAGGATTATTACCATTACTTGTAAAATGCAAATAAGGAAATGAAAACTAATTAAAAGTAATAATATACCAACTTTAAACTAAAAGGAAAAAATAATAAGTTAGTGTTACAATAAAAAAACTTGAGGTTGGAGCCTGCCAGCTTTAACAATATCTTGGATGACGGCTGGCACCGAGCTCAAAAAAAAAAATGTTATAGGTTACTTATTATTTCTTCCTTTTAAGTTAATATCGGCTTAGTTTTATTAAATTAGTCTTTATATTAATTGAGTATTTTTATTTTCTTTTTTCAGATACTGAAGAGGTACTTGATTTAGTGGGCTTTATGCCACTCCCATTTTTAATGACGACATTTACAGTCAAAAAAGATAAAACGAGGCCAAAACGACAGTGGCGTCCATCGAAGTACGAAGCTTTGCAAGGTTTTATTTGTCATGTAAAAACGGCTGCTCAAATCGAAGAAACTATTACGCGGCGTCAAAGTAAACTGCAGGATTTAGGGTTAACTTTGCAGCCATTTATTATTGTGGTAGGTCCCTCCGTAAAAGAAATTTCTGCAAGATATATTATTTGAACAATTTAAGATATGAAATGACCTCCATTGTTAAAGCTGTGGATGCTTGTTTCAAAATAATATTTGTTTTAAATGCCGAGTATCCGGTAGAATGTACACATATTTGGCAATTCATTCAAAAATGTTTATTCAACTTAACCACGAAATATGACAAAATTTATTTATTAATTTATTCTGTACACTGACACAAATTAACGTTACTTAATTTAAAGTCTTCTTTAAATGCGCAATGTTCATCAATTTTACTTGTAAATAGTAAATTGTAGCTTTATGAAACGAGGCCCAGGCGTTTTAGTATTTAAGTTAGACAAAACAATTGCAAAAATGTGTAATTTTTATACTTTTATAATAATTTTACTCGAAAGTTTTTATTAAATAAATATAATAACTGTAATAAAACTTATTTTATTACCATCTCTTATAAATCTCATTTTCAAAATGCTTACCAGTATCTGTACTACACAAAACAAATCTTTTGGAATAACTTCACATAGTTTTGATATTTATGTACTTCGGTACTTATCCTTTCAGATTTAACTTAAATAAAATCAAAAGTCTTTGGAGTTATACCAAAAGATTTGTTTTGTGTAGTACATACCGGTAAGCATTTTGTGGTACTAAGATTTTTACCCGATTTTTGTTACAAGCAGCTAATAAAGTTTTGCTGTATAATACTCAACTGTTACTTTATATTTAACAAAATTGCCATTTATGTATCTCTGTTTAATTTGGTTACTAGCAATCAAAGCTTAAAAAAATGGCAACAACATAGTTAGACCATTCATAACAAAATTATTTGTTAAATATTAGTGAATCAAGTTACACGCTACTAAACTTTTTAGTTTGACAATTACAAAACTCGTTGCTAATTTTGTAGTTTTAAACATACTGTTAGGTTACAGTTAATATAAAAATGACAAAACTGTTTTGTTACTGGTTTGACGGTGTATTTATGCCTAAACGAACTATTTGAGAACATTTGGCTAACTTATTTTAACAAGCTGTAACATAGTATTCGGTTAACTTAACATAACCTCTGTAACCAAACTGGGCTTGGTGAGCACGTTACACGTAGTTCGGTAGTCACTATTTCGAGACTATATGTAGACAAAAGTTTGGTTATATTTAACAATTTATTTTTTTCAGTGCAGACCAATCGATCGATGTCGATCGACAATCGATCGGTAGAATGGATTGGGTGTCAAATCGAGCTGTTTGATTAGACGCGCCGGCCGCTTTACTCTTTTTATAAATTTAAGATTAAGCAACACCGAAAAAGGGGGGAAGGGGAAGGAGGGGGAGGGGGAGAGTGAGGGGGAGGGGGGAGAGGAGGGGGAGAGTGAGAGGGATGAGGGGAGGGGCGAGAGGGGGTGGGAGAGTGAGAGGGGGGGATGTGGGCGGGGGATCCAAAGTGCGGAAATGCATAGTTTTAAGATATTTTTATTTTGAGGTTATGTTAGGTTATTTTTTGGAGAAAAAACAAATATTCTACTAAGATACCGTTACCGTACCCCCTCCATCCCCGTCCCTTCCCCCCCAAGATATTTTTGAATGGAGCTAGTTTTCTGTTGTCTAATAAAAAAATAACCTCGAAATTCATGACAATCGCTACGCAAAAAAAAAACCGCTGTCTAAAATGTCATTTGGATAAAATAAGCGATCTTTGGCTTTAAAAAACGGCCGCATCCAGATTCTTCTGCGTTTGCGTCTCCGTAATAATAGTACGAGCAACATCGTACTGGCCAAGAACAACGAGTCCTCTTCTGCATGCGTTTCGGAAGAAACTGATGGAATATAGCCGGGGTTAATCGATCAACGTCGATCGATGGGTTAGACGAACGGTATCCGTCGATCGATTAAAGCTACCACACCTATCGATCAACGTCGACCGACCGTCGTCGATCGATTGGTTAGTCAAACGGTATTCGTCGATCGATTAAAGCTACCAGACCAGTCGATCGACATCGATCGATGTTGATCGATGCCGTCGATCGACGATCGATCGATTGGTTTGTATTGTAGTGAGTACCAATATATTTGTATTGATATTCCGCAGGTCACCCCCCCATCTTAAAAAAGTAAATTTTAATTTTTAGCACAAGCGCGTGTTGCTTTGTACATTTCGCAGAATAAAAACATTGCTCTAAACCAATTACTAGGTCTGAAACTTCAAAGCAGAATTGATCTAATTTTAAGTATCAATATGATTGATTTTGCTTCGAAGTTCATTAAGAGACTTATGTCAGTTTTTGCGATCGCGCGGCTCCGCGTATTATGCCATTACCCATCAATATTGTAGCGATGACTTGATTTTAATGGTGGACGCCTTTGCCCAGCAGTGGGACAGATTAGTACAGGCTGTACTTTTAGAACAGAATAGAATAGAAAATGTTTATTTGCATTTGACTGGGGTACATACATACTAGTTATTGAAATATATTACAAAAAGCTCCTCCCATTCAGCCATCAACGATGACATGCATTTTTTTGATTAAAATGTAACATAAAAACACACTTAAATAAAAATACTTGTCCTTTACTACATCATCAGCCTATAAACGTCCCACTGCTGGGCACAGGGCTCCCACGTGGCACGTTGGGATATTGGGCCATAACCCACCACGCTGGCCCAATACGGGTTGGTGGGTTTTAACGACTGCTACCTTTCGACGACAACCAGTACCAACGGCTTAACGTGCCTTCCGAAGCACGGAGGAGCTCGCGATTTTTTTTTTAAATTTATTTATAGAACCACAAACAAGTTTACAATATAGCTTAAGCAAACCCAACATAATAGTACAATTTATTACTTATCGTAAACTCAACTGCAATGGTTACATTTTATGTATAAAAATATGCTATAAATGGGGGACTCAAGTTATAGAACATAATATTTTATTTGAAGTACAATTTTAATGTTAACGCTAGAACTAAGAAATGCTAAACACAATCTATTGTGTGTAGTGTAACTATTAAATAATTAGTCTATTTATCACTGTGCTTTGACCTGTGTGTGCATAAATATACACCCATACCTATATACCCATACCTAAATACCCATAAATAATTTTAACTTTAAGTAAAATGGAATATAAAATATTTAGGCATTTAACAATAACTCAAGTATCTGTCTATTGTATGAACCAGTACTACAAGAAAATATGTCAACTGTATTGAATTTTTTATTGTATGTGTCGACCATGCGATGCAGAGGGGATCGAATGCCAGCGTTTGTGCGAGAACCAGCAACAGCAAATAGCGGTTTAGGACGCAAAGATCGCATATGTGCGCGCAGTGGCACAGAATAACTTAAACGATTAATTTAAAAACAGCCTACTATGCATATGTTGAGTCTGTGCTGCGTTATGGACTTATCATTTGGGGCAACAGTACTGATATACAGAGGGCATTTGTGTCTCAAAAAAGATGTCTGAGGGCTATCTGCAACGAAGCTCCAGATAATTCATGTAAGCCACTATTTAAAGCCCTAAATGTTTTACCTCTACCTTGCTTGTATATATTTAAAATATCGAAATTTGTAAGGCAACATTTAGGTCACTTCGAACAAGCTAGAGATGTTTTCCCTAGAAATACTAGATATTGTAATAGGTTAGTACTTGATTTTGTCCCACGTAGTGCCCGATTTCAAAAAAATTGTTTTAATATGTGTATAAAAATATATAATAAGATTCCTCAAGATATTAAAGATCTGCCCTTGAATATGTTTACAAAGACTTTGCACAACTGGCTTATTAAACACACATTTTATACAGTGCAATAATTTCTATTCACAATTATTAATTAATTAGATTGTTTCCGTTTAATTTTGACATTACACCTATTGAATTATACTAATTGCCATTGACTTGCATGTTGATATTTTATATTTTCTTATTGTACGGATTATGATGAAAATGTGGTGTTATAGATTGTTATTATTATAATGTTGACTTCCTGATTTTAATGATTTGATGACATTCTGTATTTTATAATTCCTTGACATTCTGTAATTTATAATTAATTAATCTGACTAGTTACTGCTTTGAACTTTGCGTGCTATTTTTATGGCTGAATAAGATGAATCTAATTTTATTGTAAACATCCACAGTGTAACCTTATTCAAATGCAAATAAATACATTTCATTTCATTTCATTTCATTATATCTATGCAGTCGTATTTGTTATTGCACAGATCGTAAAGCAGTTTTGCGTCAAGTTGTGACCGCCTAGATTGTAGGTCTAAGAGTTTATATTTCCTCAAAAGAAGTAAGTACGATAAACGCTTTCGGTGGTATTTGTAATTAACCCGACGCAAGAACTTCTTTTGCACCATTTCTATGCTGTGATTATATTTTTCATATAGTGGGTTCCATATTGACACCCCGTATTCTAACTGGGGCCTTACTAGGGATTTAAAAAGGTGGATTTGTATGAGGGGGTTTTTAAATTCAATTGACGAACGCAGGACAAGACCAATAAGTAATTTTTTTTTGTATGGATAGAACATACATTTTAAAAGCTTTACTTATTATGTTTTGTATATGTATATCAAAATTTAATTTACTGTCTATGGTCAATCCCAAGTCTTTAATATTACTGACCCTCACAAGATCTGTACCACCAAGAGAATAGGTAAAATAATTTATTTTCTTTTTTTTCGTGAAAGTTATAGTTTTACATTTATTAAGACTAAGGTGCAAATTATTATGGGAACAGTAAATACTAAATATATCAAGGTCTTATTGAAGCAAGTGATGATCCCCAACTCTATCGATACATCGATATATTTTGAGATCATCAGCAGACAACAGAAATTTACTATGTTTAAAGCAATTTTGAACGTCATTGATGAAGATCACAAATAGGAGAGGACCCAATATGGAACCCTGCGGAACTCCAGAAGTAACATTGGCAACCTCCGACTCCGAACCCCTAATCACAACTCTCTGCGTTCTATTAGAGACGTACGACTTAAACCACCGCCAGAGATTTCCGCGAATACCGTTGAAGGCTATTTTCTCTAATAATATTCTGTGATCAACCATATCGAATGCTTTTCGGAAATCGGTATAAATGCAGTCAATTTGTCTATTAGCGTCAAGTGCATCAAATAACTCAGAAGTGTAGACGACCAGATTAGTTATAGTAGAAGGTCGCTTAATGAAACCGTGCTGTTCCACAAGGATAATGTTATGTAAGTGAGGGTAAATAGCGTTGTGTACTAAACGTTCAAATACTTTAGAAAGTACGTAAGTAAGTACTTTAGGTCAATAATTCATTATATCATTTTTTGATCCATCCTTATATACTGGGACCACTCTTGCACTTTTCCAAATATTAGGGAATTCCCCATCAGATAAACATTTGTTATATAGATAACATAAAGGAAGATCAATTACAGTTGCAGTTTCCCTAAAGAAAATACCCGGTATGTTATCAGTCCCTGCACCCTTTGATATATCCAACATTTGTAAAGCTTTACGTCCTTCCAATCTAGTCACCCTGACGTCATGAATTATAAATTCAGGTGTATTTACAAGTGGTAAATTAAGATCGTTGACACTGAGCTCTTCAGACACAGATGATGGCCGAAACACAGAATGAAAGAACGTACTAAACAGATCGCAAGACTCTTCCGGGCTACGAGTTATAGAACCTTCATAATGTAAACTACTAGGGATTTCGGAAGATTTGCGGCGTTGAGATACATACTTCCAAAAATACTTAATGTTGTCCTTTATACTATTTTCAACCCTTGCTATTTATTTTTTGTAACATTTATCTGACAATGTTTTAATTTTTTTTCTGTATATTGCAAATATATTATAATTTGATTCAATGTTATGTTTTTTCATTTTTACCCAAGCTCGATTCTTTTTGTTAAATAAATTGATTAATTCAGGAGTAAACCAGGCAGGATACGACGAAGTTTTAATTTTCTTTTTGGGTACATTGAACTTGATAACACTGTACATCTTTTTTTTTTTTTTATAAAAGAGGGAGGCAAACGAGCAGGCGGGTCACCTGATGGAAAGTAATCACCGCCGCCCATGGACACCCGCAAAACCAGAGGAATCGCAGATGCGTTGCCGGCCTTTAAGGGAGGAATAGGTTTAAGGAAGGAATAGGAGTTGGGAGGGGGGGAGGGGGGGAAGGGGCCTCCGGAACCCTCACTGGGTCACACATCTATCATAAAAGGTCGATACAGCTATATCAGCATTTTTATTAAGAAACAAGTCATCCCAGTTGACATTTGATAATTCCTGCTTAATTTTGTCGTAGTCCGCCTTCCCATAACAGTACCCTAGGTATGGCTTAAGCCGCTTGTGCTTAAGAGATGTTTTTAATTTGGTCACCCATCCAGCGAGCCGGTATTGCAAAGCTGCTTAGCGAGCAAGATTGCAAGCCGAACGCGCTAACCGCTGCGCCATTGAGCTTTTCGATCATTTACTTGACACTGGCTAATAGTATAATACCAAGCCTTTAGAGAAAAAAACTCGCATTCGGAATTGTGTTGTCTTGTCTCTCAGATTTCTACCACATTATCTGTGTTTTGTGTATAGACTTTTTAATCCAAACTAATTAATTGTCTCAGTATCATTGTTCCGAAACAAACACGGCGAGTTAATTCAAACGGCGAGTTACTAATTCTAAGCATTTATAAAAGTTTACACGTAAATCTTTCGTTTGTTTCGCCCAGTGTGACAGACCGAAAGTTTGTTGTGAAATTTATTCTCCAAAAGACGGGATGGCCATTCTCCTCTTTAGGTACACTGTTTGAATTCTAAATAGGCTGCGAAGTTTTCCTGTTTTTCTCATTCGTGTAATTCGGCAGCATAAAAAAAGCTAATGGTTCGCAAATTTAATTGAATGCATACCGCGCAAATGACAGAGTTTAATTTGTCCGTTCGCGCTGTGTGCGCTCAACTTTGTCTGAAGTATCAACGCGGAATAATAAATACTTGTTAATGAGGAAGAAATTTCGGATTTTTAATTGTGTGCTCATAATCGCCTACGCTTAATTTAAATATTATCTATCATCTTCTGACGTTTTCCAAGTTGAAATTTTTAAAAACCAGTAAGCCTATTTTGATGAAACTCGGCATGCTGAAGTAAAATATATAGATCTAAGTAGTTTGTTGACAACATTTTTAAAAAACGTTTATTTAAACTGAGTTATTGCAGTTTTAAACTTTCTATAGTGGACTTTAAATTGCAATAACTCAGCCAAATAAACGTTTTTAAAAAATCTTTTCAACAAACTATTTAGATCCCTGTATTTTACTTTAGC
This sequence comes from Scoparia ambigualis, assembly GCA_963921215.1. Classification (NCBI taxonomy): domain Eukaryota; kingdom Metazoa; phylum Arthropoda; class Insecta; order Lepidoptera; family Crambidae; genus Scoparia; species Scoparia ambigualis. The sequence goes on along the minus strand of OY992528.1, from coordinate 9,636,101 downwards.
ATGGAAAGTTTCATTATAATTGGCTTATTGGTCTTTAAAAATTTCGACTTGGAAATTTGTATGGGAAACCGAGATGCGTAAACCCTCTTAAGGGCGCTGCGCAAAACGTATTCCTTAACTGCGCATAAAAAAAATCAAAGTGCTCTACACTTCAAAAATTCAAAGTGTAGAGTAGGCAAAAAAGGAGGTTGTTCTATCAACTTTGAGGCGTTGGTAGCCGTGCGGATAGATGGTCGGGTTGAACGCGAGAAATTGTGGTTCAATCTCCATGCTCCCTTAGACTACTGACGTGAACCCACTCCAATACAGTCATCTAGATTAACATGATGGGTTACCAGGACTGTTATTAATATGTTAAACGCACATTAACGACCACCTTGGTCGAGTGGTTTGTACACCGGTTTTCATGGTGTCGCCATCTCTGAGGTCCCGGGTTCGATCCCCGGTCGATTCAATTTAAAAATTATTGTTTTCCTAAATTGTCTCGGGTCTGGGTGTTGTCTATGTATAATAAGCATGTATTTAAGTATTTTAAGTATATTTATCCGTTGTCTAGTAACTATTTAACGAGTTTCTTCGAAGCTTCTCTTGGGCTAGATAATTGGTGTGATTGTAGGAAAATTTTATTTTTAATTTAATTTAATCTTTAAAAAAACTACGATAGTTTCTTCATACGGTAAGATATTATCCAAAATTCTTTTACAAGCGGCCGCTCGCGGTTTCACCCGCGTGGTTCCCGTTCCCGTGGGAATATCGAGATAAAAAGTATCCTATGTGTTAATCCACGTTATAAACTATCTGTATGCCGAAGTTCTTCCAAATCCATTCAGTAGTTTTTACGTGAAAGAGTAACAAACATCTATCCATACGTTCCCGTGGGAATATCGGGATAAATAGTATCCTATATGTTAATCCAGGTTATAAACTATCTGAATGCCGAATTTCATGCAAATTCATTCAGTAGTTTTTCGTGAAAGAGTAACAAATATCCATACTTACAAACTTTCGCGTTTATAATATTAGTAGGATAGACACTCAGTCTGAGTGTTGATGTTGCCTTTTGTAATCTCATTATTTTTATTTTGTAATGGAAAATGTCCTTCTGTATGATAGAGTGGCATTTTCCAATTTTCAATTTGACGCTGTAAAAGTAACGAAACAAAAAGATGCTTTTGCTAGTTTCTTGACGGTTCTCATCTGTACAAGGTCTCTCGCCCTGTCTGTGTTAGAGTTACGAACCGAATAGCGTAGCAAAACTCATAGCTGCTCAATTATTTTATTTAAATTGAATGAATGATATTGAACCTATTGAATTTTGATCCACCGAGGCCAGCACGTGGGCAGTGAGAGCCAAAACCCGCCAGCGTGGTTGGTTTTGGCCCAATTTATTGTTCATGTACATACATACATACACATAATCACGACTATTATCCCCGAAGGGTTAGTCAGAGACTAGGCAATGAGGACCGCAAAAACAGTCCTCTGCTATGGTCTACTTTTCACCAAATAGCAACTGCATATGTGCTGAGCGTGACAGGTGCTGAGCCCATCGTCGCTCTATGCTGTTGGAAGTGTGTGCAGTCTTTAGTCCGTTAGTCTCCTTTTACGACACCCAAGGGAAGAGAGGGGGTGGTAGAATTCATTTACCGCCACGCAACAGTACAAATTGATAATGAAAAACAATGAACTGCTTGCTAAGGTATACGGGTATCCTCTCAATCTTTCCCTGCGACATCAAAGATATTCCATGCGCCACCCACAAAGAGTAAACAGTATATTTTTCACGTAGTCTCTCATTCTGCCCGTAATTAAAAGGCAAATGACGTAACGTCCCATCGCATCGGGACCGACGTACATCTAAATGATACGACACAAAGCCGTCTGCACTCTGCTTATTGCCGGGTATAGGGTGTGTTTAAAAGAATAAGTACCTATTTTTTGTTTTTTTTTACTACATAATATTAAAAAATAAGTTGTTGTAAAAAATTTGGAGAAGAAAGTTTTGGATGATGATGATAATGATTATATGGGGTGTGTTTAAAAAAATACCCTTTTTTGTTTTTTTACAATTATTTTAAAAACGTAATTATAAAAAGAATGATAAGAAGGCTGTGGATGATGATAATGATGAAATTGACTTAATTTTATTAATCCAAAATAAATTTTCTTTTTAATTTTTCTTCATATTGTTTTACGTAAGTTAGATCATATTACTATGTATCTTCTAGATTGACTACATGATAGGTATTTATTCGAAATTTGTGAAATCAACACAACATTTTACCGTAAATATTTCAGACAAGAAACCTATTATTATAAAAACAAAGAGATGCGCAATATAAATTTTCTTAATACACGTATCTTGTTACTTGCTCTAATTAATAAAACATATTCATTAAGTATAATTATGCTACATTCGCTTCGCGTGAAATGGATAGGTAGGTATTGAACGAAGTATTCTTAGAACAACATTACCCTAAATGTATAATGGTCACAAGAGAAAGACGAAATTAAAAACGAAAAGATTAGGAAAAAATTACAAAAGTTGTCACCAATTAGTTATGAGCCACACACATCATTTAATGTCGGATTATTATTTTTAACAAACTTATACATTTACTTTTTGGTTTTTCAACAGTATATAAAACAAAATGCAGACTGACGCATCATATTCCCACCAAAAAGTTTATAGTGAACTTCGATCGAAAAAAATAGTTTCTTTTTAAAGGTTTTTTATAATAATAAAAGGAAGAAAACACCCAAACCAGAATAATCGTAGATGCGTTGCCTATCTTTAAACAGAAATCTGACAGTAAAAAAGCCCAACCGAAAACAACAGCCTGTACCAGCATCACGCACCGCGCTGCAGACAGGGACGCGCCTTGCGGCTTTGTTGTGCTTTTAAAAAAATGCATAACAACAGCAACAACAATGGCCGCACGCTGCTCAGCTTACAGCTCATACTTTCTAATGGGCTACACTTCATCGTGCATCTGCTGAATTAGATTCGAATGGAGTGATTGTGAGTACTGACGAGAGGCTAGCACAGAATATACTTATAGTTGAATCATTACATATTTTAGAGTCGCCGTTTTCCTCTGTCTGTGGCACCGCGCTATTCACCTAAACCACGCAATGGATTTTTATGCGGTTTTCACTAAAAGATAGAGCGTTAACTGAGGATGGTTTTTGTTAATATTTTGTAGATATATTTTTTTAAATGGCTGAACTATGACCGCTAGTACAGAATAAATAAATGAAGTATTATGTAACTTAAATGAGATGTTTTAAGTTTTTAAATTACTAATTTAAATTTTGCTACAAGATGTACTTATTTGATGTTGACATACTCGTTACTTTACCATTCTATTCTCCAAGACCTCAAGGCACTACAGCTATAAACAGAAAATTATGAGAATGGTGGCTGATCCTGATCAGGTGGTTATATAACCACCTGATCAGTTTTTGATGGTTTAATTTGCATTTTTGCTTTCTTTGTATCAGATTGGGAAATATTCTTTTCTTTACATTTCTTGTGGTTGGCTTACACGTTTTATTACTAATGGAAATTGTCCTTCATGCTAGTAAGGATAAAATCCAATTTTTATTAGTCGCTGTAAAAAAAGGGAGAAACGAAATACCCTTGCTGACTTACGAACCGATGTTTTAGTGACTTTCATAAGTGCTCAATTATTGTCGCCTTAAGAAACTTAATAAATGATTGGAATTTGGAATTTGTAACCATATTTTTAACGACGAGTAATTGTTTTGTTTTCCTTGCCAGAGTATCCGGAAAAAGCTGTAACTATGGCATTAATCGTGTCGCGTAGAGGTGAAAGAATACTACCACCCTCTCTTCCGTTAGCTGTCTGTAACGGCTTCTATCAGACTAAAGACTGCACATACATTCTACAGCATAGAGCGGCGATGGGCTCACCACCTGTCACGCTGAGGACATGTGCAGTCGCTATTTGGTGAAAAGTGGTAGAGGACTGTTTTGCGGTCCTCATTGCCTAGTCTCTGACTAACCCTTCGGGGATAATAGTCGTGATTATATGTATGTATGTCATTGATTCTGCCTGTTATTTGGGCATTTATTATCTCTATAAGCAACTATATCGATCTCTATAATGCAAATACACTTTTGTCCCCAACAATACGCCTTGGGGTATTCGTGCCCGCAATTAACATGGAACAATTTGAAGTAATTTGGAGATATTACGGCATTACCGGTAACTAGGAAATATTGACGGTAAATAAATTACCGACTTCCTGTTACCGATGTCCCATTGTTTTGAAGTTCATAATTATGGAGATTTTTTGGGGGGAAAACTTTCGTCATGACATAACATACTTAGTTTACTTTACAAAGTGCTTTAAGCCGTGTTATTATGAAAGGTCAAGTTATGTTAAATAGATTTAATGGTAAATTTTTAGGCCCAGATTTTCTGTACTAGAATTTGAATAAATCAACCAGCTAACTGCTTTGGAGAGATTTGATATATTGGGCCATTACCTACCACGCTGGCCTAAGCTATCGATGTGCTGTTGTCCTGTCCACAGGACATCAGCTGATAATAATGATGATGAAGGAAAATAATGGTAAAGGGTTAATAAAAACATAACATATATATAATCACGACTATTATCCCTGAAGGGTTAGTCAGAGACTAGGCAACGAGGACAGCAAAAGCAGTCCTCTACCATAGACCACTTTTCATCAAATAGCGAATGCACATGTGCTCAGCGTGACAGGGTCAGCCCATCGCCGCTCAATGCTGTTGGAAATAGGTGCAGTCTTTAGTCCGTTAGTCGCCTTTTACGACACCCAAGGGAAAAGAGGGGGTGCTAGTATTCTTTCACCGTTACGCGACACGGTTAATAAATGTCAAAATGCAAAATATAAAACAAAAGAATTCTGCCACAATTTTTTATATCTCGCAGGCGAACTTCTACATAATGTTTGATGCAAAATAACAGTATGTAGGTACTTTATAATAACTGTTTAACTATAAATACTCCATGTTTTTTATAATCTATTGTAAAATAATATGCTTTTCTTGTGTGTGTTGAGACATGGGTGATGATTGGTGTGTGATACAAAGATACTCTGGTTTCAAGTTCTTAAATAGGCACCTTATAAAGTTGCCTATACAAATTGAACGATCCACTAAAATTATTTACAGACACAATGACAGATATTTCCTCAAATCGATTATCAACGAATGCTCTTTTATCCATACGTTTAAAGAGTAATGCCGAAGCGGCGCGTTTATCTGAACGCTCCCCTCAAATGGATTCTTTTCGTGAAAACTCCTTAAGAACTTTTGTACAAAAGGAAATACTATCAGGCACTTTCTCCCCATTGGGCTCCTTAGGGCCGGCAATTTGGTCCGAAGATAGCAACGGCAGCCCACTGTGCAATTAACTGACTGAATGGACTGACGTATATCACACAGCGGTGTGTTGGTGTAGTGCTTACACATAGACATATAATTATGACGTAATACTTATAATTATATTGAGCCAAGCGTAAGGGGAGGAGACCTTTGCCCTGTAGTAGGACAGTAAACAGGCTGTACTTACTTATTTTTGACATAAAAGTTTGGTCCAAAAATGACACTGTTACCCAATGTGCAGTTAGCTACTTAATGGTTGCAAACGTCTCACTGCTGGACTTAGACATTCCCACATGCACAAGTAGCACATAGAAAGATCAGTTGCAAAAATTGCTTAAGGCGGTTCCCCTACCAAAACCGTTCAGGAAGCTGTTTTTAGCAGCTGTTTTTTAAATCCTCTCTCGTTACCTAATTAATGCTAAAATTTTAAAAAATCGTCCTCAATCATTCAGAATTTGTCTTAATATTACACGTTTCAAAATTACTTTTAATATTTTAATTACTACTAAAAATCATCTTAAGATGAACAAGAAATATTAACGATTTTTTGTATCTACTCCTTAAGTAGTGATCCTATAAAATTCTCGTTAAGACTAATCGATAGACAAAAAAACTGAGAGATTCTACGTTTAAAAAAAACTATGTAAAAGGCCATTTTTCGATTTTAGGTGACAATAATTTTTGCACAACCATGCAACCTTTTTGCACAAATTATCCCGATGAGTTACGTGCTACAGAGGGAGATCTCTGCAGGCCCCACTAAGACAACATAAGAGCCGTCTCCTCAGAATATTGAATTGTTATTTCTGTTTTTGACAGAGTTCCAATAAATAATACCATTATCGGTCATTATACCTTTTTTAGATACAGCGTATGATATCATTCTGTTTTGTTTAAGAAAGACTTGGTGATTACATTTTAGGACCCGGTTTTTTTGCCTCAGCCCCCTGTGGAGATGACTAAGTCAGAATCATGTATTTAAAATTTAATATTACTCAATATTTTGTTTTAACTTTTTTGATTAAACTATCAATCTATTGCAGCCCTATCGCACTCAACGTTTCGAACCCACTTAAAGTTTGTATAAAAACTATCACGGTTAAAATAATCCTAACAGAATAATCGCTATTTTGTTATTATTAAGTGTTTTTATGTACTACGGGGTTATGATTCTTAATAGCTTTTCAATAAAAGTTGTTATACCCATTAATAGTTGACATAGTAACAAACATAATTGTATTCATATGATAAATGCTGGCACTTAAAATGTTTCCTTAATCATACCCTCAATCAGGTTATTTGAAAACATCCACAACATCGATCCTGACTTAAGTATTAAAAAAGGAAATCATTCTCCGGACTGCAGAACCCTCTTTTTTTGTAGTTTGCTAAATCGATCAATCAGACCGTTACCTTTAATTGTTTCATTGCTATTAAGGTTTAAGAAAATATGATCCAACACTGAAAAAGCTATAAACTTATTGGTCACTCCATCCACGTAGCAATTATGAAAATAATAAGATCAATTTAACAGGATTTGCTTAATTCAGCGAGGATTGAGGTGCCGTCTAGACGCAGGTCAGCCCGAAAGTAACTTGTCGCATTGAGTACATGTTAGTTCCTCGAAAGCTGGGGTTGGTGAACCAGCGGGAATAACATCCTACTAATATTATAAACGCGAAAGTTTGTAAGTATGGATGAATATTTGTTACTCTTTCACGTAAAAACTACTGAATGGATTTGGATGAAATTCGACATACAGATAGTTTATAACCAGGATTAACACAAAAAATACTTTTTATCCCGATATTCCCACGGGAACTGGAACCACGCGGGTAGAACCGCGAGCGGCCGCTAGTTTTTAATAATACGATTCGTTTGCCGTATGCTGCTCGTTCGCTGGGCAAAGTAACTTTGCAGTGGCCTGCAAAAAGCCAAAAAGTAAGCATTTTCATCATCATTCATCATCATCACCAGGAACCCATTGTGTAGGTCACTACGATGGGTCACTAGCACTACCAATGGCTACACTACAAATCACATCATCATCCCCAGGTCTGATTATCATCATCCCTTGACATTATATAAATTTGAACCAACCAAGAATAGAAAACCTCAGAAATATATATAACCGCTTTATGCTAAGCACATACATATTATCCGTCATATTTGACGAAGGTCGTTAATAAGTTATTGTATAACTTTAGCACAACAGTATAGGTATATAATCACATAACAAATACAATGTATTTACAAATAGTTATAACGAGGCGTGCTTTTCTATTGAATACCGTAAGCGAATTTTATTCCGTTATAACAGGTTGACTAAAAAACATTTTCTGGTGTTGAAATTGAAGTATTAGCTACTAGGATTAGTCATTATTAATATATTTGACAACATGTGTAAATATACATATATTATATTATATATTAATAAAAGTTCAAATACTCTACAACTGTAACCCCGTCTCGCCTCCCCCATCGGGCGTCTACACACGTCCGGCCAGCATTTAACTCGATTGATGACGTCACTAGGCCCCTTTCACACCCACTACGTGCCCCCGGCCGTGTCAGCCCCTGATTATACACCGGCCCAGCAGTTTCGGATTCAATTACCGGGGATGCTGATGTAATCATGATTATTTCTACGTCGAATGATTATTCTTCAAACATATACATATGCGGTCCAAGATTGGAGCCCTGAGGAAGTCTTTTTTGTATTCAACTGAGTTGGCAAACAATCTTAGCTTCACCACAGAATATCTAATAGTACTACCCCTTAACCCTTCGATCACATATGAAAACTAGGTGCACGTCAACGCTCTCAAAACGTCCGCTCAAATGGACTAGGTACTCCATCCGGTAGCGTTGCCAGGTATCCGGATAAAGCCGGACATAGTTAGGCTTTTTGATTGCGTGTCCGACCAAAATAAACGGTGTCCGGCTTATCCGGCTTTTGTTAGGCTTTTAACATTTCGCAAACGAGCGAGCGCCGAGCGTCGCCGAGCGTGGCCAGTCGACGGTCCGTCGCTCCTACTCCTGAAAATGTAGGTTGTCCGGCCTTTTTACCCAATTGTCCCGCCAGAACTGGCTGGTCTGTCCGGCTATTAGGTTTGACGACCTGACAATCCTAACCTAGCGAGATGTCTAGGTACGGTTTTAGTTTGGTAGCGTGCGAGCTAAGTGTCAAAATGACCAAGTGCTCCTTCAGGAATTGCTATTCTGACAAAATACATAATTATGTCTAATGTACATGTCAAAGCTGCCACTATTATGCTACGGCCACATTATCGCGATAGCGCGAAGATTCGCGTTGTCGCGACACGGCGCCGCGACGCTGTCGGTAAATTGCCGCACCTCAAAGGACGACGTTCAAGATTATCGCGACGTTCGCGACTTTTTTTTTTATTTGGCCAAGCACTTTGTCGTAGAGCGAACACGAAGTTTTTATCGCGACAACGCGAACACGAATCTTTGCCGTCAAGTGTGGCCGTAGCATTACTGCTACGATTCAGTATGTAATTGAGTATCTAACTTTATAAGTGATCCGAGTTAGTTCCTTGCCTTACGCCGTGCCTAAACCCCTATACTTTTGATTCTTGAATGCTACCGGTAACGTTTCGTGAATGGTGATTTTTATTTTTTCTTGTTGAGAAATAAAACAAAAAAAGATCTGCAAAAACGTGCCAGACAGTCTTAATATCGTTTCCAGCTAAGATTAACGTACGATCTTATCTTAATCTGTTAATTAGTGTCGGCGCTACGTCTTTATTTACATGATAAATACGTTTGACACTTAATAGACGACGTAAAAAAAATAATTGTACCTATTTGGAGACAGAAAAGTGAGCACCTTCTTATGATACAATCTCTTGTGTACTTGTCAGCCATCTAATAGGCTTGAGAACATGACTGAGGAGCGTTTATAACGATGATGGCTTCATAATGGTAGGATTAAACAAACTTATGATTAATTTATTTCCTTAATATCGTGAAAATGTTTAATTTAATCACGTAATTGTTGATATTAAACATGCTCAATTTTGCTTACAATGACGTTGATGAATTGCATGATAAAGTAATGATATAACGCTTGCACCTGGTTTAGAATGTCGAAAGGTTTAATTGCACGGTTCGTGGAAAAAAAGTAAAAATTTTCAACACTTTTTGTGATGAGCGTGATATACAACCTTATTTTTTCTTCATACAAAACCAATTAAGGGTGAGTTCCACCCATGAAACCCCAAGACACCTATGTGCAAAAATAACACAAAAAATTCGATCTTCCATACTATTGTCGTCAGCTGATCGGTCAGTTCATGGGTGAAACTCACCCTTAATTGGTTTTGTATAAAGAAAAATTAAGGTTGTATTGGTTACGTATCATTTAAACTAAACTTGTAATAACAATTTCCAAAATAACTACGGTCGATTCACATTATGTTCATTTCGTCTATTGGACTGTTTAACTCACATAAATTTGTTTAAACTAAAATCAATTGGACTAACGAACGATTTAATCTAATGGTTGTTTAAGCTATTAGAGATTTCAACTATGTACGATTATACCTGTGTTGGTTAAGTCAATATGTCTGGTACTGGTACCACTGTTTACATATTGAGGATACTAGCTGTCCTACTCCTGTAGGTCACGTGATAGGTTAGAAATTTATGAGAATCGCTACGGATTGGTGAATGAATTACCTAGGTGAATTAACGGTAGGCGAGTTATAATAACCGTAGCTGAGGATTTTGTCCATTAGTTATATTATACTTGTTTGATATAGATAGTCTACATCTGCCCTGCTACCAGGCTATTTCTAGCCAACTTAAATCTATACTAAATTATAATGTATGGTCCAGATGGCTCACTCGAGGAACCTCTAAACCCTACAGCCTATGCTAACTTAATACTAAAGTAATCTTAAACGACTTACATGCTAGTCTTCCCTTGAGACGCGCCGCTCAGCCCGGTGCAGTCCGCCGCGCCCAGGCCGCTGCTGGATGCGGTGGTGATAGTGGTAGCTCGCCTCCCCGGCGACTGTCTCTGGCTGCTGCTGTGGTATGGAAAGGCCCAAGGCGTCCCGTCTACCCCTAAGCGCTGAACCCAGACAAATACATACCACTTGCACCGTTCAATTGTACGCCACGTGTGCGTGTCGACCAAACAATCACTGATTTTAACCAGCCCGCCCTGGTACTAATTTATGAACACTGTTTATTAGTTATTACGGGCCCTCCCCCCCGAATCAAACAATATGTGCCCCACACATCAAATCACAAATACAAAAGTCAATACTCTTCACGCGCCCCCGCGGTTCCCGGTTCCTTATCCAATTTTCCAACGTGAGTGTGTGTCACACTGACACTGACATTGACAGTCGTCTGTCAAATACAAATTAAAACTACAAAAAAGGTTGCCAGCCGTAAGTGGCCATTTTGTTCCGAACAGACCCCTGCCCCGATCGGAAGGCTCCGATCGTTAGCTCAATCCATCGGGCAAGGAGAGACAGCTGCTGTGGCTCATCGCTGAATCGAACCGCAGTCCCATGCTCGCCAACAAACAACTTTACAATGCTGCCCTAGCTACAAGCAAGGAGAGCAAGTCATTCTCCTTCAACAACATACTAAATCTAATTAGCCAAATTAAAATAATATTAAATTATCTTATTTACCAAAGCTTATTTTCTAAAAATTTACAAACGTCATTTAGTTACACCCGTGCCCTTGCCATTTTGTGCCATTGTCGGAGCGAATAAGTGAAGGTAGACCCTTACGCGATACGAAACGATCCAACGCGACGACGAAGGCCTCCGTGGACAACGAAGAGACTCCTAAGAGGACGGCCTTAGTAGCCAGGCACAAAAAAAACACAAATTAATTACCTACAACCCGAGCGTTGCGCAGTTGATCGATTTTACCAAGAAAGGTCCAGCAGAACCCGTTGCGTGCGACCCCCAAGAACGGACGAGACTGAGTGACTCGGTCCGAAGGCAGACCCCCCGTCTGCGGCTGCACGGGTGAAGACGTCCACTGTGACAAAATAAACACCGAAAGAGCACTACACAAATAAAGCTCTTTGGACAAACAATATTCAAAATTACAGATTACGTTACCTAGTAACACATCCAACAGACGTCAACCGTGACGTACTGGCCTATTGAAAGGCTTCACAATCCTCATGGGCATGTGCTACCATGTAGACCATGGGAGGTTTCTCAATTTCCCAAACTTGTGCATAGTTATGGAAATGGTACACAGGCACAATGACTCTAGTCTAGACTATGCGGAGTCGAGTCGTCAAACTGTGTACATAATAGAAACAAACCAAAATAGTTTTCACTGCCAGCAGTGTAGAGCGACCCAGAGCTATCTGGGTGCCTAGTAGGACCCGTCCTAGTACACCCGAGCCCAAGAGTAGGTCAATTGGGCCAGGTGACAAAGTGTGGGTCTGCCCGATCTAGACCAATGTCTGTGCCGTTATCCCTGCGGGCGAATCGGTAAAAAGCTGTTAACCTACAATAGTAGATTCATTACCGTTACCGAAATTGACATTCTCACATAGATGCATGTACCGAGGAGAGGGTGACTTGTGTTAGCCCCGTCAAACTCCCGGTAAACATGCCACCAAACAATGTCGCACAAAATTAAAATTTCAAATCTAAGATTTCTTTAAAATCTTTCAAACCGCGGCCGCCGTAGTATAAAGCAAAACCGTCCGTGGTTTTGCTCTCGCAAAGGGGCAGGCTAGCTATGTCCTGCCCGAGTCCCCCAACTCCAAAGAAGACCCCCGCCCGTGTGATACCGCGGGTGGTACCATAACCGCTGCGGCATAGCTCGATCGCGGCTGCACGCTGGCGCGCACAGAGCTAGTTGCAGGGAGGGGTCCCTCCTTCGTGACACCGTCGGGGCCCCCGCCCGTGTGATACCCGAATCGCACACGGGCCGGCGGCACGGCGCGCTGGAGCACCCCTGCCCGTGTAATGCTGCCACCGCTGTTGAGTGGTCGGTGAAGCCGCTCCCGATCTGTTGACACACAACAATAATAAATGGAGTGGCCCACCAAATGCACTGCGGCGTTGAGGCCTATAGCCAAAGCAAAGGCCGCTGCGCCTTGCTATGCGCCGCCTCGTCATTACACGCAGCCCTCGTCGGTCCTGGCACCGCGTCGTAGTATGACCCGTTTGGCCACACTGTGTACAAGCCGGGTCCATGCCGGCCGCTGCAGTCAGCGCCGCCCGCCGCGACGTAGTGTGTCCTGGCTGCAGCTGTACAGTGGGATTCGCCTGGCGTCCCATTGAAGCCTGCGCCTCTGATGGCGGCAGGTCAGGCTGGGAGGTCGCTACGACCCCCGTCTCATCGCCGAGGAACTTTAAAAGTTCCTCCAATCCCGGCAGAGTAGCCCCCCCTTCCTCTGCCGTTTCCCGCTCAAACCGGGAACGAACGTCCGTTGGCAGCTTGTCCAGCACAATGTGTACCAGTAGGAGAGACCACTCGGCTACTGGCAACCCTAACTGTCGCAACGCACTACATGCAACTGTGACTGGCGTCAACAGTTGCGTCTTTAAGTCCGCCTGATTAGCTACCCTAGGTAGCGACAACAATTGACGCGCATGTGCGTCTACATACGACCCCTCTTCCACAGCGCCACCCAAACTTCCTAACTGATGGGTTAGACCTGTTGGGAAGCCCATCAGGCATCGCAGGCCCTCCCGTTGGTGGCAGTATGGATGGCTGGACATCCCCTATCCGTCGCCTTTTAATGTCGCAGGCCGCCTGGACGACATTATCATTTATTTCCATTATTTGGTCAAAATCATTTTCATATGCCGACCATACCTCCTTGTGGGACGGTGGAGTAGCCTCCGACAATACCACCATGGCGGTCTCAACCGAAGACACCCGCTGCCTTAACTGCCCGGCTCGCTCGAGGATGTCATCATCGCAGTCTCTCCGAGACAGCAGATCCTGCGTATGCACGAACCAGCGCAGCTGCGTTGCAAAGACTGCCTCCGCCATCGCGTTGTCAACAAAAAACAAATAACGAGGAATTAGATTCTATGTCCAACAATAGCACAAATATGGCAGAACAATATTTCCTACACACATACCCTTTGAATTACAATGTAGGCACAACCAAAATTAATAAGTACAAAATAAACTTATACGTGTTTGCTACGAGAAGCGCACTAACAAATATAATGTACAAGTATTATTATTACATAGTCCCTATGCATAAATCATCCAATTTAAACCAATGTAATAATCAAATTAAATTTTAAAATTGGTTTTCAAAAATGAAGGCACAAACAAAACAAAATGTGCTATTATTATTGTATAAACCGTTATATAATAATCCAACCAAATTTCAATCAATGTAATACATCTAAAATGGGTTTTCAAATGAATGCACAAACAAAACAAAATGTGCTATTATTATTGTATAAACCGTTATATAATAATCCAACCAAATTTCACATATGCCGCTGTGTAGAACAAAACAAAACCAACAAATTTAATACTAAAATTGCCTAAGTCGTTATGCCACAATTGAAGCAAACTGCAACTAATGTATCAAAAAATAACAGGTAACGGGTTGTCAAAGAAACCACAATGAACCAATGGATGTTCAACCAATACACATAGATAAGCCAATGAATCAAACTTGAATTAATTTCCAAGAAAAATAATAAAAATATTAATTAAATAATGTAAGTTGGCCAGTCATGATATTACCACAAGTAAACATTTAATGTTCAATTAAAATTTACTATGTAAACAAGTCATTTAACAAACAAATGTTACAAATGAATGGAACTCAAATTAGTTTCCCAAAGAGAACTACAATAAACAAATGTTAATCAATCATACATAGGCCAAACTCACTATGTAAGCAAACAGTTTATATGGTAACATAACTGCAATATTAATATATGTGTCTACAGCCTTGCAATCGCTAGACAACCTAACTACAAATATTGTGAATCAAATGCCTACAATATTTAAATATGTTTTCAAAATGAAACAACAAACCAAATAAAAATTCCACAATATTCAATGCTTTAATCTTTAAAATCTAAATTAAGTTTTCAAACGAATCCTTACAAACAAATCAGAATTTTAACGCTGCCGCAGCTAGACCAACTTGAAATTAGGTTTCAAACCCTAAGAATCAAATAAAATGTTTAATTATTTGCAAACCGCTAGAATCTTTTTTTTTTTATACCAAGCCCGGCAAATGACCCCACTCCACCTGATGTTAAGTGGAAATGAGGTCCAGGCGCGAGGACAACTGGTGCAGCGTAAGAGACGTAGCATCAGTCATCCTCACTCTGCCAGCCCACAAAGTGCTTCTTCACGCCTCGTTTGAAAGACCCTATGTCATAGGTAGGAGGGAATACGTGTGCTGGTAGACTATTCCATCTTTTGGAAGTGCGGCAAAGAAACGAGTCACCAAATTTCTTTGTGCGTGATGGAATGTTAGAGACTGTAAATTGGTGACTCCGGAGAGCAGCACGCGTACTCCTATGGAGGAAGGGAGAAGGAGGGATGAGGTCAAAGAGTTCTTCAGAGCACTTGCCATGGTATAAACGGTAAAAGACGCTGAGTGACGCAATATCTCTACGCAATTGCAAAGGCTCGAGAGTTTTAGTGACCTCCGCATTGCCGATAATGCGCACAGCGCGGCGCTGCAATTTGTCCAAGGCATCGAGAAGGTACTTTGCGGAGCCGTCCCAAAGGTGAGAGCAATACTCCACGCAAGACCGCACCTGTGTCTTGTATAATAGACACAACTGATCAGGCGTGAAGAATCGCCGCACCTTGTTCAGGACACCGAGTTTACGTGAGGCATTTTTAATCACGGTTTCGATGTAGTCCTTTTGGTTCAGATCGCAGCGAATATCCATACCGAGCATGTTAATACTGCTCTGCAGGCCTAGAGATGTACCCTGAAGAGAAGGAAGGGGAAGGAATGGCGAATTTTTCGCTGTGAACGCGCACACCTGTGTTTTCTTGGCATTGAACTCCACTAGATTATCGGAGCCCCATTTAGAAATGAGATCCAACACCCGATCGAGCTCAATGACTAGATTTGCTCGCTTCATTTCGGTGTCTACCCGCCCAGCCGTTGGGTGACCGTTATATCCCCCATGCACTGTGCTATCATCTGCATAGCAATGAATGTTTCCAAGAGGAAGCATGTCATTGATATGCAGAAGGAACAGCGTGGGGGATAGAACGGAGCCCTGAGGAACACCAGCGTTCACTGACATGAACCGCGAAGCGCATCCATCCGAAAGGACACGGATTCTACGCTCATGCAGGAAGCTAGCAATCCAGGTACAGAACTGAGCGGGCAAACTGAGCGGAAGAGCTTTGTGCCAGACCCGATCAAAAGCCTTGGCTATGTCAAGGCTAACTGCCAGTGACTCGCCACGCTTGTCAATAGCCTCACCCCAGAGATGTGTGACGTACGCTAGAAGATCACCCGTTGACCGTTTTGGCCGAAACCCATATTGACGATCGTGAATTAGGGAGTGATCTTCTAGGTATCGAATAAGCTGTTTGTTCAATATTCGTTCTAGGATCTTACACAACACTGAAGTTACGGCTATAGGGCGGTAATTAGTCGGATCTGACCGATCTCCTTTTCTAGGGATCGGTTGCACATTAGCTTCTCTCCAAGATTCCGGCACACAACCCGAAGAGAGCGAGAGACGGTACAGACGCGTTAACACAGGGGACAACTCCGCTGCACACATTTTCAGAACTATTGCTGGGATGCCATCAGGACCGTTAGCTTTCCGGACATCGATTGACTGCAGCTCCGCACGGACATCACACTGCCTGATTTTAATATCAGACATTGTGTGGCCACAGTGAGGAACTGAGGGTGGCTGTGCATCACAGTCATCGATCCGGGAGTTAGCCGCAAAGAGTTTGGCCAGGAGATCGACCTTTTCCTGCGGCTTGTGAGCTAAAGTTCCGTCAAGACATCTCAGTGGTGGCAGCGAGGGTTGGCAGAAGTTGGATTGCACGGCTTTGGCCAGACGCCAGTAGCTACGGCTGCCCGTAGGATGCGTCAGGAGTTCTTGGCCTACTCGTGCAACGCGCTGGGCATCCGCTCTAATGTAGGCCCTCTTACACGACTTGGTGGCATTATTATAGGCTGCTTTTAGCGAGCGAGTTTCGGGATCCCCATGAGCTTTACCTCTGATCCAAGCGTACCGCGCCGTCTGTTTGCTTTCAACAGCGCTGGCACACTCGCGATTGAACCAGCGGTTGCGTCTGCCTTTGCTGATGACATAGGAGTGTGGAATATAGTATTCCATTCCTAATACTATCTCATCAGCAACGGCAGTGGCGCTAGCGGTTGGGTCCTTCTCACTAAAGCAGCGCTGCCTTCAAGGGACGGATGCAAAATACTCCCGCATACCGTCCCAGTCTGCCGACGCGTAGTGCCAAATCTGGCGTTTCGAAACCGCTGTTGGCGGGCGCGATGCCAAGGGCACTGTGCTGGATATCAAGCAGTGATCCGAGGAACCTAAAGGAGCTCGAATCTCCACCCGGTATCCAGCTGGGCGACTCGTCAGCAGAAGGTCGAGTAAGGAGGGCGCATGGCCAACTATGTCTGGGATCCTGGTGGGCTGGTTCACCAGTTGCGTCAGGTCATGCGTGAGAGCGAATGCGTGGGCAGTTCTACCAGCATGGTCTGTTTTGGAGGAACCTAACCACAACTCATGGTGGGCGTTGAAGTCCCCCAAAAACACCAGTTCCGCCGATGGAAACCGCTCCTGCGCATCATCTGCTACCCGACTAAGATGTTCAATTAGTCGAGTTGTCTCCATGTCGCCGTTATGGGATCGGTAGACGCAGACGTAGACAAGGCAATGAGAGCCTAAGTCGACGTGTACCACTAGGAGAGAGAAGGAAGGGTCCTCCAGACAACGCAGACGGCGACAGCAAACATCCGCCCGAACGAATAAGCAAATTCCGGCTTTGGCTTTGAAGGATTCTTCAAGCACAAAGCCGGGATAGTTCAGGTAGGTGGTGTCAGCTGGGCGGATTATTTGCGTCTCCGTCAGGAACAACATTGCTGGCCGTGCCATCTCGAGATGGTGGTGGACGGCATTGAGGTTTGCATGGAGTCCGCGGATGTTAGCGAACTCCACCTCAAACGGTAAGGTTGTGGTGGGGGTGTGCACCGCTGTAGTACCAGTTTTGTTGTTAAGCGCTGTCATTTTAGGAGTGGAAAGAGAGAGGCGTGAATCGAGAAAATCATGCCGCGATGCGAATGGTCAAAGTGTGGTGGCCTGTTTCCCCAGGAATTTGCCCACAGACGAGTATTATTAACCTGCCGAACGGAAGGGCCCCCGAACCCCCCGGGAATGGCCGCCGGGACCCCACCTTCCGGTCACCAACCGGCACGACGGACCACCCCGAGATTATGCGTGGCATGGTGAGGCAGCCTCACGAGCTGGTTAGGCTCGCTTGGGCCCCTGTACTGTGCCACGGGCGGCCAGCGGGACAACCGTTTCTACGGGTCTCCCTGGTCGGCAGGTTAACGAAGTCCTCCTGGCACTGGTTTGACGGAAGCCTCCACAGACCAAATACATCGCAGCATCATCCTCTCGAGCTCTGGTTATACGCTGGCTGATCCCGAAACGCGACCGACAAGCAGTCACTTGACGGGTTTTACACCATGCGTACGGTGGTCTTCAACCAGACGGGTCAAGCCCTACCACCAGTGGAGCAGATCATCGCTCGAAAGAGTCCGTTAGTCGCTTTTTACGACACCCACCGGACGGAGAGAGGGGCGGCGATTGGTATTCTTTGCAAAATGCAACAATTAACATCAAAATATTCATTTGTTGTACCAAGACTAATTCTAAATTAGGTTTTCAACAATTGACTATACATATCCTAACTCTAAATGTGTAACCAAAAAACAAATGTTTACATTGCACTATTAAGCAAGTAATTATAGCAAGTCAGGTCATGACAATTGCACTTGCAATGACTTTCCGCAATGAACTTCTTACCTACTCAACGCATTCTAAATGCGAGACAAAACCAAATTAATTATGAACTTGCTATGATCACCATGAACCATACAACAAAACCTACCTATTAACATTGCATTCTGAATGAATTTAATATGCGGTGGCAAACAATCTTAAAACTAAAACTAATAACTAATTACTACCTAATGCAGGTCCGTAGATTAAGCTACGTTAAAACTAATAACTAATTAATTGAGGTCCGTAGACAAAACCACGCTCTGGTTTACCAAAAAATGTTTGATATAGATAGTCTACATCTGCCCTGCTACCAGGCTATTTCTAGCCAACTTAAATCTATACTAAATTATAATGTATGGTCCAGATGGCTCACTCGAGGAACCTCTAAACCCTACAGCCTATGCTAACTTAATACTAAAGTAATCTTAAACGACTTACATGCTAGTCTTCCCTTGAGACGCGCCGCTCAGCCCGGTGAAGTCCGCCGCGCCCAGGCCGCTGCTGGATGCGGTGGTGATGGTGGTAGCTCGCCTCCCCGGCGACTGTCTCTGGCTGCTGCTGTGGTATGGAAAGGCCCTAGGCGTCCCGTCTACCCCTCAGCGCTGAACCCAGACAAATACATACCACTTGCACCGTTAAATTGTACGCCACGTGTGCGTGCCAGCCCGCCCTGGTACTAATTTATGAACACTGTTTATTAGTTATTACGGGCCCTCCCCCCCGAATCAAACAATATGTGCCCCACACATCAAATCACAAATACAAAAGTCAATACTCTTCACGCGCCCCCGCGGTTCCCGGTTCCTAACCTTATCCAATTTTCCAACGTGAGTGACATTGACATTGACAGTCGTCTGTCAAATACAAATTAAAACTACAAAAAAGGTTGCCAGCCGTAAGTGGCCATTTTGTTCCGAACAGTACTTATAACAGAAATGTGTGAAACGATCTTTAGGCATAAACAGTAGGTCTTCCGACCGTAGTTATTTTGAAAATAGTTATAACAAGTTTAGTTGTAATGATACATAACCATTATATTAACATTGAAATGATTATTATTTAAATGCAGTGTGGTGGCGGCTCATACCGACCCATCTCTTCCCTTGGGTGTCGTAAAACGCGACTATCGAACGAACTAGGTGTGCGGATCTGCTAATATAGCATAATATTATAATATTGCACGTTATGCTATATTATAATATTTTTACTGCTATAATATAACACCTACTAATTATACATATTTTTACATAATATAATAATCGCCGATCGATTGCAATTATTATTTATGAGGTGCTATTCTAAATAATTATGAAGATGTGTTGGCATTTTCAAAGAATAACTTTCGTATTAACAACAAAAACATAGCGATTTGCACGTTTGCACCTCACGTAACATTTGGCTGATTCGAATTTGTATAATTATAAGTAGGAGATAAAAACGTTTTGAATATTTTTGGTAGTATAAGTATAACTGGCAATAGTAACTTCTACTATCAAACGTTCATTGGTACTATTGAGCCAATATTCCGAATTGGGTCACTCTCCGCCAGTGGAGAATTGTACTCCTAATGTGAATTGCTAAGGCTGGCTGCACAATAGCGTTTTTTGTTGCGACCACTCTCAATTGAGACATTGGCAACAACTTATAGAAACAAACACAGTGTAACAACCTTGCGGATTTTCTCTACACGCGTCACACACAGAGGTGTGCGAATTATTAGCCTTATTTTCCTTTGCACGACTTATGTCTAAAAATAAAAACGTCCATCGTTTCAAAATAGTCCATTCTTTCATAGAATCCATAGAAATTGATCGATCGATCGATCGATCGATCGAACGATCGATCGTATAGTTAGGCGACGCCGCGCGCTGGGACGCGCGATTTCACTTCGTTCGGCCGTAATCTCAATCTACCTACATAATTTTTTTTACGAAGTTCGAGAACTTTCGAGATCGCAACGGAAGCCGCGATGCAAGCCACGGGGCCAGCAAGTAATTCCGAAGCCGCGGTCTATAAGGTGGGCATGAAAATGCCGCCGTTTTGGGCACAAGAGCCGGCATTATGGTTTTCCCAGATTGAGGGACAGCGGTATTTCGTTGGACGCAACAAAATTCTATCAGGTAATCGCACAACTCGATCACCAACAAGCCGCCGAGGTTAAAGATATTATAACCAACCCTCCAAAGGAGAACCGCTATGAGAAATTAAAAACGGAATTAATTAAAAGGCTATCGGAATCACAAGAAAGGAAGGTGAAGCAGTTACTCGTTCACGAAGAACTCGGGGACCGGAAGCCGTCACAGTTTTTGCGTCACCTCCGAACGCTAGCGGGGCAGAACATTCCAGATTCTTTTTTGATAACGCTTTGGGCAAGCTGTTTACCGCACAATATCCAAACAATAATAGCATCACAGACAGACACCGCATTAGAAGCAGTGGCGGAGCTAGCCGATAGAATACATGACATCGCGCCACTTTCACCGACGGTTGCCAGCATTGGGCCACGCCACGAGATCAGCGACACCATGAACCAGATGTCGAAACAGGTCGAGGAACTGACGCGACAGGTGGCATCGCTGCAAAGTCAGGTAACCCGTTCACGTATTCATAGTAGACACGTGCACGCGCCACGTGGTGCGACACCATACCGAAATCGCAGTAGCTCACGCTCGAAATCTAGGCCCAGAATAGAAGGATACTGTTGGTTTCATAACCGATTTGCCGACAGGGCGCACAAATGCACGTGGCCATGTTCATACCCTACAAAGAAGGCTTTAAACGAGAACGGCAGCCGGAAATAGCGGAAAACGACTGCCTAATTAAACCGAGCCGTTTATTTATTACTGACCACAATTCTAAAATGTGTTTTTTGATCGACACAGGTTCTGATCTCTGCGTGTACCCCCGGTCAGCACTAAAGCAGCCACGTCAGAGAGCAGATTACGAATTATTTGCCGCCAATGGATCATGCATACCTACCTACGGCTGGATCCACCTGCAGCTCAACTTGGGGCTACGCCGCGTTTTTCGATGGAGGTTTGTCGTGGCAGAAGTTTCAAAACCTATAATAGGTGCAGATTTTCTCAGATTTTATAATTTACTTGTAGATCTGAGGAACCACCGGTTGGTTGACGGGCTCACATCGCTTTCGACAACAGCTCAACCAGCAGTAAAGGCAGCAAACATGGCATCAGTCAAGTCTGTGGCCGGCGACAGCAAATACCATCAGCTTTTACGTGAGTACCCAGACATTACAAGACCTGCTGGCAACTCGAGGGTAGTAAAACATAATACCGTGCACCACATAAGGACCACGCCTGGGCCGCCTGTTTCATCTCGCCCGCGTCGGTTACCGCCTGATAAGCTGAAGATAGCACAGAAGGAGTTCGAGGACATGTTATGCAATGGTATAGCGCGACGTTCTGAGAGCGCGTGGGCGTCACCTTTACACCTCGTGCCCAAGAAGGACAGCGGCTGGCGTCCTTGTGGAGACTACCGAGCTTTGAACTCCCGAACCATCCCGGATAAGTATCCAATTCGGCATATCCAGGACTTTGCCCATCATCTTGCGGGTAGCACAATTTATTCGAAGGTAGATTTAGTAAAAGCCTACCATAATGTACCATTAAATCCAGACGATATAACGAAAACTGCCATCACAACGCCGTTCGGGCTCTTTGAATTTCCGGTTATGACGTTTGGGTTGCGCAACGCAGCTCAAACTTTCCAGAGGTTGATCGATGAGGCGCTGCGAGGCCTGCCTTTCTGTTATGGTTTCGTTGACGATATTCTGATATTCTCAAGGTCAGAATCCCAGCATCGTCAGCACCTGCAACAGCTGTTTCATCGCCTGAATGAGTACGGTATGCTTATCAATACCGCTAAGTGTGAATTTGGCAAGTCACGCATTCATTTTTTGGGCCATGAGGTAAGACCGGAAGGTATTCGACCGCTTGCGGACAAGGTACAGGCGTTGCAGAACTACCCGATACCCAAGACTATTAAGGAGCTACGTCGTTTTCTTGGCATGTACAACTTTTACCGACGTTTTGTCCCGAGAGCAGCAGACATTCAGAGCCCACTCAACATTCTTTTGTCAGGACCCAAAATGAAAGGTACAGAAAGTATAACGCTTACTTCAGAAATGCTGGAAGCCTTCAATAGCTGCAAAACCAGTCTAGCAGAAGCAGCATTGTTCCTTTGATCCTGAACCTAACGCAGAACTTACTGTGCATACTGACGCATCGGATACCGCGATAGGAGCGACATTGCAACAACGCGCTGGTAATGCCTGGAGGCCACTCGCTTTTTACTCACGCCGCTTAACATCAGCCCAGAAGAAGTACAGCCTCTACGATAGGGAACTACTCGCTATATACGATGCCATTAGACACTTCAGACACATGGTCGAAGCCAGACCATTTACCGTGTATACCGACCACAAACCCCTCACGTACGCATTTGTACATAATCGAGAAAAGTGCTCACCGAGACAATTTCGCTACCTGGACTACATAGGACAGTTCACGACTGACATCCAGTACGTCAAAGGCAAGGAGAACGTGGTCGCTGATGCGTTTTCCAGGATAGAAGCTATTTCTGTTCCCATAGACTACAAAGACCTGGCGCGATCACAAAGCACCGACATGGAGCTGCAAGAGCTCCTGCGGAGCGGGTCTACGGCTATGAAGCTAAAGAAGATCAAATCTACTGATTCAGATACAGAGAAAGTCTGTGAGGTCTCCAAATACCCACGCCCGTACCTGACCAACAAGTTCAGAAGGCCTATTTTCGAGATGGTGCACAAGTTAAGTCACCCAGGTGTTAAAGCGACAGTCAAACTGGTGACAAAGCGCTTTGTATGGCCAGGAATTAAGAAAAACTGCAGAATATGGTCTAAAGATTGCACAGATTGCCAGATTAGCAAAATCTCTCGACATACCCACTCACCCACCTCCCACTTTCCGGTTCCCTCCCATCGTTTTAATCATGTCCATTTGGACATCGTCGGCCAGTTACCATATTCTTCTGGTTACAGATACTGCCTCACGGTCATCGATCGCTTCACGCGGTGGCCTGAGGCGTACCCACTAGCCGACATCACCGCTGAGACCTGCGCCCGCGCCTTCATCGCAGGCTGGGTGTCCCGCTTCGGGTGCCCTGAGAAGGTCACCACGGACAGGGGCCGGCAGTTCGAGTGCGAGCTCTTTCGCACTATGACGTCCATCCTCGGCACGCAGCATCGTCCCACAACGGCGTATCACCCTGCCTGCAATGGTATGGTGGAGCGCTTCCACCGCCAATTGAAGGCAGCCATCATGTGCCATGCCTCATCGAGCTGGACGGAGACACTACCTTTGGTGCTGCCGGGCATCCGCAGCGCCTGGAAAGATGACATCAAAGCATCGGCAGCGGAGCTTGTATACGGCGAGCCACTCCGTCTTCCAGGCAAGTTCTTTGCTCCCACTACCGGCGCCGTGCATGACCCTACAAACTTCGCGTCACGACTACGTCTCCATATGGCAAAGCTCTCCCCTGTTCCTGCGAGTCGACATGACAAGAAGACATTCTACATCCCTAAGGACCTGGCGACGGCAGAGTGTGTTTTCCTAAGGCAAGACGCTGTTAGACATCCCCTTGAACGACCATACAAAGGTCCATACCAAGTTTTGGACAGAAGGGACAAGACCGTGAAACTGGCCGTTCCTAACAAAGAGGTCACAGTCTCCATAGATCGAGTCAAGCCGGCATACATCGCTAGAGATGACAGCACGAACACCGATGACATCAGGGGCACTGCCAACATCATCCCATCTCCAGTGGAAGAAGACGACAGCAAAAAGACGAAGAAGGGTAGGACAGTCCGTTTTCCGGATTACTATCGACCTCACTAGTTTCGGTCTCAGCAGGGGGGTAGTGTGGCGCGTAAATTGTTATTTACAATGTATATTTTAAGTCATATAAGATTTACTTAGTTCTGTTAAAAGTAATTAGTGTAGCGCATAAATTGCTATTTTCAATGTATATTTTTAATCATATAAGCTTTACATAGTTCTGTTAAATTTTTTATGAAAATAAAACTTTATTAATAAAATGTTTAAGTTGCGCAGGCAAAGCCGAGGCGTGCAGCTATATCACGAAAAACGCTCGAACTTGACACTTTTCCTTATCTGGTCTTTTGTTCTCTGGGCTCCGCCTCCTGGCGAGCGCCCGCGCACGGAGCTGCCATTCGATCGCGACACTCCGCAGCAGTCTCGATCCAGACCCGACGGCGAATGAACGCCCAAACTTTGCCTCGCGCGCGCACTTAGGTCATAACGTAACGTAGGCTAGACTTAGGCTAATTCCGAATTTGTACCTAGTTTTAATCATTTCGCCTAGTAAACGAAAGTTTCGCGAACAACAGTGTTTCCTTTATACATTCCCGTAGAACTGCTACATTAGTTCATACGTCAAACGACACACGATATTCGTGTGTCGTTCGTGTATCGAATGGGTCGGTAAAACAGTCCCAAAATTATGTTTTCTAGTCAAAAAACAACTTTTAATGTGGTCCTTTATAGTACAACTCGCCGGCGATAGGAGTCGCTACTGTCTAAAAGGAACTGTTTAATCTACCGTGGAGTTTACACACTGACGACACTCTAGATGGCGTTGGTTTACCGATTATTTTTTTTTATTGAAAAATAGCAGAAAATGTTTTACAATAATATTATGCGTTACAATTATATCTTTATCTATACTTAATATTATAAAGCTGAAGAAGGCTATAGGCTATAATTTGTTTAGGTACGGGTACGGGTAGTAACCCGTGCGAAGCCGGGGCGGGTCGCTAGTAACGTTACATAGAGCGGCAATGGGCACCTATTATCACGATGTGCAGTTGATCTAATGGTAAAACGTGGACTATGGCAGAGGACTGAATTTGCGGTCCTCGTTGTCTGGTCTCTGACTTACTTCCCTGCCCCTTAGGGGATAATAGTAGTGAGTGTGTACAAATTCAGATTGACAGTTAAATTTTCATATTTAAAAACGTAAAAAGAATAGTTTCACTCATATCGTGAAATTCACTGAAAAGATCAATAACGATCCAAAAAAAGTTAAAATATCAACGGTATATTAAAATGTATCTTGACATTTTTGATGTGTGTATGTACTATCGCGGACTCCGTCGCTTTACCAGTCTAAAGGCTAAATCCCTTGCACAACGCGTCGTCTATTTCGTACGTGCACGTACCCGGGCGGTCGGTGCGCTTCATACGAAAATCGCTGCAAAGTGGTAAAGCGAGACGGTGATCCCGATAGTACTACAGTCGAGAAAGTTCCCGGTCGACCACTGTTCGGCGATATTCGCTTGGGCTCCATTCCGACCGTTTTAGAGTCTAGTCCGGATTTTGTCCGGCTATTTAATTTGTCCGTATATGGGATATGAGTAACAAAACTACACATTACGTAATATCAAATAAGTCATTAATCTTTATTAACATCTCATCTCGTTTATCTAAAAAAATCCTTCTAATATTATAAACGCGAAAGTTTGTAAGTATGGATATTTGTTACTCTTTCACGTAAAAACTACTGAATGGATTTGGATGAAATTCGGCATACAGATAATTTATAACCTGGATTAACATTTAAGATACTTTTTATCACAATATTCCCACGGAAACGTATGGATGGATGTTTATTACTCTTTCACGTAAAAACTACTGAATGGATTCGGATGAAATTCGGCATGCAGATAGTTTATAACCTGGATTAACACATAGGATACTTTTCATCCCGATATTCCCACGGAAACGGGAACCACGCGGGTGAAACCACGAGCGGCCGCTTGTATAGGTATATAAGTGAGTAATGTTTTCATTTTGTGACTAAAAAGTCCGGACTGTTTGAAATGTTAGGCTTTTTGTCAGTACTTTTCAAATTCCTAAATGGTAAACCTACGTACAGTAGCGTGTGCGTAGTCTAAATGCTTTATAGTAGAGGATCCGAGTATACAACGACCTTCACCGAGCGGTTAACCCGGCGTCATTGAGGCAGGGTCAATATGACCCTGCAAGTTTTGCATACGAAAATTTGCTTAGAAATAATTGCCGCACACAACCGTCTGTCTCAGTAGCTGCAGCAAAGGATCACCCCTCCCCTTCACGTACCTCACTTCAGTCGTCCGTCGCCCGCGCAAGGAGCAACACGTGTGTAAACGTGCGACCGGGTAATTATGACCCAGCTCAACGGCAACGTTACTATTTTGTGCCATATTTTTTTATGTTTTATTTAGTTTTACTTATTTACGATACTTTATTTCCAGATACTTGTCTAATATGGACTCGGAAGAACGTGAGCGTCGTCGAATACTGGCGATACTGGAAGAATCCTCGGATAGTGACGAAAATGGACCTAATGCATCTGATTCGGAAAATGAAGATCATGTTAGTGTTCGTAGCCAGGAAAGTGATACCGACCAAGAAGTAAGTGACAGTGAAGATGACATTCCATTGCAACAATTACGTCAATCCAGTTCTTTGAATGTAATGGCTCCAAATGACGACATATCTGAATCGTCAGACCCCGAGGTACGAGGTCCCTTTTATAGCGGAAAAGATGGTACTAAATGGTATAAAACTCCTTTTCGGCAAAATGTCCGCACTCGAAGCGAAAATATTATTACACAGCAGCCTGGAGTAGCACAAGAGGCAAGGACGGCTAAATCGGAATTAGAATGTTGGCAACTTTTTATACCGGATAATTTGCTCAACACTATACTTATGTACACTAATAATCGAATAAAGGAAAGAATGGTTGCTTGTTCAGATCTCTCGAAACACACTTATATGAAAGAAGTCACCTTGAGTGAAATCAAAGCTTTTATTGGGTTGCTGTACATAGCTGGATTCCATCGCTCTGGAAGGCAGAATTTGAATGATTTATGGACATCTGATGGCACTGGTGTGGATATTTTCCGCATTACTATGTCACAGCAGCGTTTTCATTTTATAAACAGCTGTCTTTGGATTTTATATCAAATTTAATGTGTTAAAAAATATATTGCGAGTGGGTTGGCTGAAAAATTTCAGTCCAGTATATGATTAATTAAATATTTAAAAATATATTTTTTTAAATATTGCACTTGTTTCGATAATAGATAAATTAAATAGGTAGCAATCGAAAGTATGAAGCCTATAGAATATGCAAACGTTAGGTTGACTATTTTTTTCCTGTCATAACAGTGGGTAGGCAGGTGTAAACAGGCAAGTCAATATTAGTAATTTTCAACCGTCTGGTTAATTAAATAAAATTTATGTTTATATAAAGATAAGCTCATTACAAACACACTCACATCAAACCAGTGCAAAGTAAAAAAAAAATAATTAAATATTAAATTAATCATTAATGGTACTGGACTGAAATTTTTCAGCCAACCCACTCGCGATATATTATTTAACATAATAAATTTGATATAAAATACCAGTTTCACCCCGCGGGGGTAATTACCCCCAGGTAATATAATAAATGGTCGCCCGGACACTTCCTCGACTGTATGCACCTAGTTATATTTAGTTTAGTTAGGATATAGACTAATATAAATCTTCGATTAATTCGATGTACATTCTGTCAAAAAGGGTTTCGGGAACGGATGATTTGTTTATGATTCCAAATTCATATTTTGTTTTCTTTTGTTGTTACATTGGCACAACTGTTATCTATTTTGGCGCGGAGTTTGAGTTGCATCTGTTATTAAGATTAAATACAGTGCTGTTTTTAGTTAGTTTATATCTAGTGTGTATTGCGAATTTCATAATGGTTATAAACATCGAACAAAGAGTTTGTCTTAAATTTTGCGTCGCCAATGGAATTTCGTGTTCGGAGTCACTGAAAATGTTACAGAAGGCTTACGGTGAATCGTCTTGATCAAAAACACGTGTTTATAAGTGGTACAAAGCGTTCAAAAGCGGTCGAAATGTGATGGAAGTTTTGCTTCGCTCTGGTAGGCCATCAACGTCTTCAACTTAAGTTAACATCGCAAAAGTGAAGGAAGTGGTGACTGAAAATCCTCATTCAAGTTTGAGAGAGATAGCTGTTTCTCACTTTCTGTGTCCCACGAGACAATCCGTACCAATTTAAATAATCACTTAGGTATGAAACATGTTGCCGCTCGGCTAGCCCCAAAAGACCTGAATTTTCTCCAAAAACTCAATCGCATAAGAGTCGCTGAGGACATGCTAGAATGAGTCAAGGGGGTGGTAGTATTCACCGCTACCCGACACGGTTACTCAAACCAAGCTATATACATTGAGGTAATATATATAAGAATAAACTAGAGAAGACGTCCCATACAATAAATGTGCACAGCTACAATGATACTTGTACCGTGGTGCGAGGCTTACGTAGTTGTAACAAAACAGAAAATATTCCATGAATTTTACCGAAACATGGCCGCCGCTTCATGTCTCGGCGATTTGATAAAATAATTAGTCAAATGCATGTTACATCGATAATTTAGTACGTATTTCCAGGTGAAAAGTGATTCCTTTTTGACGTGACAACGTCTTATAAATTGGTTTGCCGGGTGACACTTCAAGAAACTGCGTTACGCTCCGCTCACGTTATGCGCTCACAATGAGAGCGAGTGAGAGGCACGCGTCCCTTCCATATTATTTCATCCTTCTTCCTACTATACGAATGAATATTCACATTAAAATTATTTTACCACTCAAAGTCGTTGTCACGTAAAACTTTCGCCCGTATACCGACTTTACAGGCAACCAATTTTTTTATTTGTATTTCCTGAGTTGTTTAAACAGTACCTTAGCACACATAAAGGCTTATTTTAATAAAATAGAACACAGAATACACACGTATTGTTGCGTCTAGCGCCTGCCACAGACTACTACAGTTGGAGCGAGCTGGCTCTAACGCGTGTTACAAACAATCTAGTTGAGACGTCTTCTCTAGTACGTAGTACATTATAACTCAATGGCTATATATAATAATAAAAGTAATATATATATTAACTATCAAACTCGAATCGATGCAGTGTGGTGGGTGATGGCCCAGTCTCCCCTTGTGCTGTTTACATGGAGGAAGGCCTTTTTTTTACTGGTGGAAATGCGTTACACATTTGGTGATTGGCCGGGGTGTTGGGGGACCCCGGGTTATGTGGGATTCTCCCTCCAACTCCCGCCTCCCCGTCCAGGCCCTGCGGCCTCGGGGGATTCGGGAGGAGGGGGGCATACCCACTAAAACCACCAGTACATCCTCTCCAATCCGCTTGAGCGGCTCGAGGTCGTGGTGACACGTCTACCGAGCCGCCCGCGGTTTGCGGCTGCATGGGGAGAGGAAATGCCCGAGGATGTTTGTGCATTGCCCGAGGATGTTTGGGCATTTCCTCACAGACGCGCACTTGCCGTGCAGTGCGACTGCACTGAGGCCCCACCTCTGGACCGCTGACAGTGCTAAGGAGGCATGAGGTGCCGAACCGACGCCTCCTGCCTCATGGAGGAAGGCACAGTCCAAGGCCATTTAAAGTCTGTTAATCGTGACGCGTCGCTTACCAATCATTTTTTTATATTTTATTTTTCAACGGGTAAGCTTTTTTTAGGGCTTCATCTCACCTGATGGTAAGTGACGTTAAGGCCGAAGGTGGAAGCGCGCTTCACCCGGAATCCTCAACCTCTTAGGAATTGGCTATCTCATCTCAAACTGTCGGAACACAACAATGGCTATAAACATCGTTGTTATGGCGACAGACTTAGATAAGATGGTGGTAGCTAGCCAGGCGGACTTAACAGCCCTACCACCAACCAAACAACCAAACAACCCAACAAATCTCAAGCTAACCAATTAATTTTCGATAAGGTAAACAAAAACTTATTAGTTGACTACGAGTATAAACAGTCATCTCATCAGGCTTAAATAGGTATGTAAGTACAAGTATCTAAGTACCTAGTTTGCAGTTAACCCGTTAAACACTTAGTTTATTTGACGGCTGTCCAGCAATTTTAAGTGCCTACCCTCAAAATAATTCCAGCATTATTAATGCATTACACTGTAGCATCCGCTATCAATGTCGGCAACAAAGCAGATGCTCATAAACTGATGACCTTAAATATTCATTATACAACCTTTATACAGCCTATCAACCAACAAGGTTACTCCCCCCATTTCTAGCTGTCATAAAATATTCAGGCTCAAATTGACGATGTAAGGAATGGTTAGTAAAATGGCTGATCGATTCTTAACTATTTGTTTACGACTTTGTTGGTACGTGAGAGGAAATTCTTGGGGCGAATGGACCATTGGCTCGGCTAATGGTCTGTTAGGCGTATGTGATGTTGTTTTTACACGTCTGGTATGTTCTTATTCTGTGGACTGGAATGGCGATGAGTAGACGTGTCACGAGTATGTGTACGGGGCTTAACTTATGTGAGATCTGCTGGGGTGAACTCAGGTGATTGCTAATGAGGTGTTCGGAGCACCTAGGAGGCAAAGGAGTCAAAGTACAAGAGTTTTACGTGGATATGCGGCTTCGGAGTCTCTTTTGTTAGGATTCGGAAATAAACCTAGAAAGTTGGTCTGCGTGGTAGAGCCACGCTGCGTTGCTGTACGAATTAGGCCGGCTAATGTTCAGTGATGAAGCGATCTTATCTCTAACCACCGGAACACAACAATGCTACAAACAGCTAAGTTATGACGATAAATTCAGATAAGATGGTGGTATGGTAACTAGCCAAGCGGACTATACAAGAGTTCAAACATGTACTCCCTATTGTGAATCGAACCCTGGTGGAAAGCAGGTACCACAACCAACGGATTCTTGCAACATCAGAGTATGCTTGCTTTACCGACCTTGAAGCTCATTCTGCAATTGAACTGGATCTTAAGCCGGAATGAACATTGTCAAGCTTATGACAGTAATTTTCACTAAGGAGGCAGAGTGATAGGACGAGGTTACACATCATCATCCTATAAACGTCCCACTGCTGGGCACAGGCCTCCCACGAGGACAATAGCACGTGGGGATATTGGGCCATAACCTACCACGCTGGCCCAATGCGGGTTGGTGGGTTTTAACGACTGTCATCTCACGACAACAGCCGGGAAAAACGGCTTAACGTGCCTTCCGAACCACGGGGGAGCTAAAGATGTTTTTAATTTGGTCACCCATCCAGCGACCCGGCATTATGAAAGTTGCTACGGGCAAGATCGCAAGACGAACGCGCTAACCGCTGCGCCATTAAGCTCTTACGAGGTTGCACACAAGATCGCAATGAGACCACTGCAGGTCTGATTGCGATCTCTCGAATCTAAGGTAAGATAACCAAAACAAAGCAATGTAAAACAATGCTTCTTAGCAGCATAAATAGGTACTACATTGGTCACTGTTCTATAATTTATAGGCAGAATCTTATTAATCAAAGAAAGTAAACCTTTTAAAGCATGAAGTCTTGCATTGAAAATTCTCTTAGCGTTACTTAGAGCCATGCTCACTTGTGTCACCGTCAGTTTATAAAGTTATATTGTGTTGTTGATTTAATTTTAAACGAAACACACATTATAACATATCTTCCTTCAGCATTAAGTATAATTAAGTATAATCCCATCTCATTTTCTTTGCAACAAAAAGCCAATCACAGCATAAACACACAATATTTTTTACAAAACAAAGCAAAGACTTAAAACCTTTCACATTTTCTCGTAACGAAATAAATCGATTGTCTAGCGCTCTCCGCAGCGAAGGAAATCTTGTTACAATGGATTTATTGACGTTATTTTACGTTCATGCAGAAGTTGTCATAGACTGTGAATAAAAAATCTACGAGCATGTCTCCGTATTTATAGTGTTATCTGAAAGCCGAATAAATCATACCATAGAAATAGATAATAAATCTAAAAAGCTCGTAAAGTTAAGTAAAGCACAGCCTGAAACTTCTTGGCGGGAAAGTGAAGCGTCATGCAGTTTTGTTTTATTTTCTATAATTTGTGTTTTGTCGAATATTAATGTACAATAATGGTTGATTATTTACTGTTAAGCTTAGATTAAAACATTTTGTTTTAATCTAAGCTGCAGTTTAAGTGTTCGTGAACGTGCATGAGTGTTGGCAAATAAAACAAAACAGTGCAACATCACTTTTCAAATTCTCTCAAGAAGTTCGTGTGAGACCTCAATAAAGTCCCACAGCTTTATTGAGTCTCGAGGGGTTTGGGGGATAATCATTTACCATTAAACGTTCATTATTACTCATTATCATCCACTTAAATGTAAAGAAAATAATAATTACTATTAAAAACTTGACACTGGCTAAATGTGCTGATCGCACGAAGCCATTATTTAAGAGAAAAAAAAATACAGCCCGAACACTGTCCCAGTACAGGGCAAAGGCCCATCATTGAAATCAACTGATTGCTCCAATTGAGGGGTATATAGCTAAAAATTGTAATGTTTTGTGTCGAGTAGCGGTAAATGAATACTAACACACTTCCCTTGTGTGTCGTAAAAGGCGACTAACGGACCAAAGACTGCACATACATCCAACAGCTTAGAGCGGCGATGGGCTTTTCACCTTTTATGCTGAGCACATGTGCAGTCGCTATTTGGGGAAGAGTGGACTATGGTAGAGGACAGCTTTTGCGGTCCTCATTGCCTAGTCTCTGACTAACCATTCGGAGATATATATATACGAGTATATTATATATCACTGTCATCATCAGCCTATATACGTCCTACAGCTAGGCACAGACTTCGTAGATAGATATTAGCACATTGGGAGCAAATAAACATTACAACATACAAATAATCACGACTGTTATCCCCGAAGGGTTAGTCAGAGACTAGACAATGAGAACAGCAAAAGCAGTCCTCTACCATAGTCCACGGCATGCCAAATAGCGACTGCACATGTGCTCAGCGTAACAGGTGATGAGACCATTGCCGCTCTGTTGTTGGAAGTATCTGCAGTCTTTAGTCCGTTAGTCGGCAGTATTATTTCACCGCTACGGGACACGGTCAAGGGAGCTATAATATGTCATCCAAAAACAAAGGCTGCATGATAGAACACGTCCGTTTTCGAGCATCGCTCAACACCTGACGTTATAGTAAGGAGGTATGATTTAAGATGGCCGTCGTGATACGCCTCTCGGCCAGTGTACGTTAATCTGAAATAGATTGTCAAACAATGAATTCGCATTTTTATTCCAGACTATATGTTCCCCGAAATAATAATAGGTGTGGAATGAATGAAAATGTAGAGCCAAACATTGCTTCCATCCTCCTCTCTACGTGACCAAACCATGGTCACGTAGAGAGGATGGATGAAAAAAGAATTACAAAAAACCGGCCAAGTGCGAGTCGGACTCGCCCATGAAGGGTTCCGTAGCAGCAAGTAACATTATAATTATAAAAGTTCTTGTAGTTCGTTGTAACTTTGAACGATGTTTGAATAATAGTGTATTTTTTAATTAATTAATTTATCACGAATCACAAAAAATTACTTACTAGATCTCGTTCAAACCAATTTTCGGTGGAAGTATGCATAATGTACCTACATCATATATTTTTTTTATTTTTTTCATTCTCTTATTTTAGAAGTTACAGGGGGAGGGGGGGGGGATACAAATTTTACCACTTTGGAAGTGTCTCTTGCGAAAACTATTCAGTTTTGAAAAAATTATAATAGAAACCTCAATATCATTTTCGAAGACCTATTCATAGACACCCCACACACATATGGATTTGATAAAAAAATTGAGTTTCAGTAAGTGTGGGTGCCCCCAAAATTTATTGGTTTTTTTCTATTTGTGTGTGAAAATCTTAATGCGGTTCACAGAATACGTCTACTTACCAAGGTTCAACAGTATAGTTCTTATAGTTTAAGAAAAAGTGGCTGTGACATACGGACGGACAGACATGACGAATCTATAAGGGTTCCGTTTTTTGCCATTTGGCTACGGAACCCTAAAAAGGTGCATGAGGTGAGAGTGAAAGGGATAGTTGGAAAGGGAAGACTTCGGCGAACGTACTTAGATGCTTTTTCGTGATGTTCAGGTCAAGAGTACCCTAAACCGACGAGAGTGTATGAAGAACGTTAAGAGAGTAAGTGAAGCAAAGGATGTGTGTAAGGATCATAGCAAACGGAAATCTGTGGTCTCTACCTACGTGATGTATATAATGTACTAGCGGTTGCTCGCGGTTTCACCCGCGTGGTTCCCGTTCCCGTAAGAATATCTGGATAAAAAGTATCCTATGTGTTAATCCAGCTTATAAACTATCTGTATGCCGAATTTCATCCAAATCCATTTAGTAGTTTTTACGTGAAAGAGTAACAAACATCCATCCATACTTACAAACTTTCGCGTTTATAATATTAGTAGGAAGTAGGATGTATGTACTATGTATACACCCTTAACTTTTGTTCATCTAAAAAAAATTAAGGGTGAGTTCCACCCATGAAACTGAATTTTTCCCAAGAAACCTATGAGCAAAAATGACAAAAAAACGACCTCCCATACAAAACTGTCCGATCAGCTGACGGCAATACCTAGTCAAGTCAAGTCAAGTCAAAATATATTTATTCAATAAACTCAATTAATAAGTACTTTGAATCGTCCAAATCTTTTTTAACCTACCACCCATTCAGGACATAATTTTTTAACTGTGGCAAAGAATGGGCGCAAGAAACCACAGCGCACAAAAGCAACGACATTTACAAACAAAAAAAAGAGTATGTCGTTACCAGGTCAATACAAAATATGAATTTAAAAATAAAAAAAAAATGATGCAATACAAAATTACAATACAATGTAGTATCAATTAAATAAAGACAATTAGAAATAGCTGTTGGAGTGCTTGGAGCATTTCAGATCCAAGCTGTTTTGTCTTCTGTGTAATCTGACACTTTATAATAAGCTTTTTTATAAAGCTTTTCTTTGATTTTGATTTTAAATTTATTAAGATCTACCTAGTATGGGAGGTCGAAATTTTTTTGTCATTTTTGCACATAGGTTTCTAGGGGAAACTTATTCAGTTTCATAGGTGATAACCCTTAATTTTTTTAGACGAATAATAATTAAGGGTGTATAGCGTAGGGTGTAGGTAGGTACCATAAAGAACCTGCCAATCTAAGAAAGATAGACTTTTGGCACGTTCTTTACGGGGCACCCTGTATATGTATGTATGTAATAACAGTAGCACAATAGAGGACAAGGCCTGCATGCAGTAAACTTATTCTAAAGCATAACCAAGTATCCAACAGTTTTTCTGCACCGTCGTTATTGGATTTATGTCACCGTGCGGATGCGGACAAAAAAAATAACCCATAAAACAGTTTAACGTTCCCGTTTTTAAGTTTCTTGTAGATAATAAAGTGGGATGGTGGGTACAGGCGGTGAATAACGTTAGTGGCCACAGCGCCCCAGCCGCGGTGCGACTTGATACCGGCTACTCTACTCGGCTGGTGTGCTAGTATGGAGAAGCATTTCATTAAGTAAAATAATAATAACTTTTTACGCTGTCACCAATTTATCTAGCGTCTTTTAAACCTTTTTAAATGGTAAACGTATATCCTGTTAATATTATAAACGTGAAAGTTTGTATGTACGGATATTTGTTACTCTTTCACGTAAAAACTACTAAATGGATTTGGATGAAATTTGGCATACAGATAGTTTATAACCTGGAATAACACATAGGATACTTTTTATCCCGATATTCCCACGGGAACGTATGGATGAATGTTTGTTACTCTTTCATGTAAAAACTACTGAATGGATTTGGATGACATTCGGCATACATATAGTTTATAACCTGGATTAACACATAGGATACTTTTTATCCCGATATTCTTACGGGAACGGGAACCACGCGGGTTAAACCGCGAGCGGCCGCTTGTAACAAATAAACATAGAAAACACCCAGACTCGTAATAAATATTAGACCTTTACTGGACCACAGGGAGGAGCTTTTTCCTCCCCTTCGGAGTAGAGACAATGGGCCCATGGGGACCAAATGCTAAGTTATTTTTAAAAAAAATATCCAAACGCCTGTTTAAAGCAACGGGAGACCGGAAGGTTGGCAATTTTTTCGCTCAGCGGATAAGTCTAGCCATACAAAGAGGCAATGCTGCCAGTCTTTTGGGTAATTTGCCTCGAACAGGCGAGTTAGTTAAAATTTTTTGTTTATAAGGAAGTAGTTTTTTCTTTTTATTTGTAGTTTTTTTTTGTATGTAATTAAGTTATGTTGTTTTTGTTCTCCTTTTAATGTTGTTTGATAAATAGTTTTCTTACTTACTTAAATAAAAACATTAGGTTGTTTAATGCTCGAAATCGGATAATTTTGGCATTCTTCAAATTTGTCACGACCCGACTCTTTTTGCGTCGTTTCATATCATTACTGCTATATAAATCCACAGCTTTATTTCACAAAATTTTGGTTAACCGTTTCACAAACTATACACACACACAGTTATTGCACCCATTCTTCTTCACAGCTAAAAAACAGGAAAAATAAATATATTTTTGCCATGCTATGGAACAGCATAAAGATATGCTCTTCCATAGCATAACCTTTATACTGCATGACCTTTATTTAACCTTTATACAGCATGGTATTTTACTATCACTTTCCTTTTTTTGCACAAAAGATCCCAATGGTTTGAGGTGCTGCTGCGAGAGGGAGACCACTAAGATAAGGTAAGAAAAGATTACTTTACTTAACTTGAACAAAGAATATCAAGTGCTTTTTACAGTTTGGAAAAAACACCTATCACCAAAGCCAGCTCCACACAAGCCGCCGACCGACACAGCTCAGTAATTGAAATCGTCTGCCCAGGAAACGTTACAATGGAATTTTCACAAATGGAAATAAAAATGGCCGACTCCACGTCTAATTCCGGCGTCCTCGGCGCCGTCGCTAATTCGCGAGGTAAATTGGTTTTTAAATAAAAATCTTACCTGCCATAGAATTTTAAATAAACCAACCGGGTGTCAGGCTTTTTAATATACTTATTTAATTTTTTAAGAGCACCTTTTGTTTTTTTGGGTTTGATGTCGAAAGGTCGGGAATTAGGTAAGTACGAGTATACCTAACTACCCTCGTTCGACCGATTATATTTTTGTTGGGAGTGTACGTTTTAGGGTTGACTGGCCGCGTCTGGATTTAGCCTCGTAAGCTTTTGGTGGTGCTTAAATGGTTTATTTGCAGGCTGCTGGGCTGCGTTCCGGGATCGATTCTTAGCGGAGGTACATGTTGTGAGCGGTCCGTGCTCAGTTTACCCATCTTGTCATTGTTTGATAGTCATTATCATTCGCTTTCCCAGTTTCCACGTTGTTTGAGGTCGGCGCAGTATGTCACTTTCTTCTATACAACATTTGACAGTGTGTTATCCTAATGACGATGTTAGCAGCATTTCTTGATGTATCCATTGGATCTAGCAGATGTTAGAATGGCGACCATTGATCGAAAAAACCCAAAAGGAAGACCACTAATGAGGTGGAAGGACGACATCAAGAAGGTGGCCGGTATTAACTTGATCCTTACTGCCCAGGATAATAAATGGAGTTTAAAGGAGGCTTACACCAAATCTCTGGTTGACGATAGAAGAAGTAGCATTTCTTTACATATAGTAAGGCAAGCTATGTTTTATCAATTTTGATTTGTAAGTAATTTTATTGTCAACTAATTTTAATTCAGAATGGGTGAAATAAAAATTCACCGTCACAACATTCTAATTTTCATCAAACTGCATCTCCGGACAATCATAGTCAGGCGCCTATGTCTAGCCATACCTGGACGTTCTAGTATGATCTAACCACTGGACTACAAATGCAGATGTACTGCATAAGAGCATAGAGTTTACATTTGCAAGAACATTTCGCTAAGTAGAAAGTCTTCCGTGCGTCCTGTCCTTAGAAGCCAAAGCGGTGGTCTCATAAAAATATGTTCCAAGCTTATATTTACTGGCAGGATGGCACGAATAAGGGATGAATTATATTAGACCGGGCCTTGCACGAGGCGTCCAGTGTGCGTGGCTCGGACGGGGCACTGATTTGAGACGTTGCATATTTTGTATGAAGCAGTTCATATTACACAGTGCATGATCCGGGATGGCCGGGATCCAGGCCCGGACGGGACACGGCCCGGTCTAATATAAATACGAAATGTATATAACGTTTCAAATCAGTGCCCCGTCCGGGTCACGTACATGGCACGCCCCGTGCACGGCCCGGTCTAATATAATTCATCCCTAAGGAATACATTATACTTACCTACGGGACCTCTTCTTTTCCGGAACTCTGAGATAAGACTGTTAGGCAGAAATATTGCACAAGCGAATAAAGTTCACATTCGCAAGCTTTCGCTAAATACATTCAGATTATCCCCAAAGGGTTAGTCAGAGACTAGGCAATGAGGACAGCAAAAGCAGTCCTCTACCATAGTTCACTTTTCACCAAATAGCGACTGCACATGCTCAGCGTGACAGGTGGTGAGCCCATCGTAGCTCTATGCTGTTGGAAGTATGTGCAGTCTTAAGTCCGTTAGACACCTTTTACGACACCCAAGGGAAGACAAGGGGGTGGTTGGTAGTATTCTTGTAAAACTTGATAGTGTAATTTAAAAAAAACGATCGTTTATAATCCCTCAAGTTATCTATGAACTTCATTTTGGTAAATTACTCATAACACCAAATTACTTATTTTAAGAATAAAACCTAGAAAAGAAGATAAAATGACACAAAAATATTTAACTTTGTAAATTTATTCTATCGAGCCAACTTTATGAAATCGTGTTTCCATCGGGTCCATTCTACAGAATATAGCTTCAACAAAATTTCATAATTTTCGCAGAATTTAATTGTACTGTTTACTACTTCAAACATTAATTCTAAGAACGTGTTATTTTAATTTTTCACTAACACCTAGCCTTAAATAGAAAGTGTCAATATAGTTGTGCGGTCCTTTAAATGAGGCGTGAAGAAGCACTTTGTGGACCGGCAGAGTGACGGTGACTGCTGATGGTAGCTTACGCTGCACCACTTGTCCTTGCGCCTGGACCGCACTTCCACTTTAACATCAGATGGAGTGGAGACATTTGCCGTGCTTAATATAAAAAAGTTCTTCCGTGCGTTCCGTCCTTACAAGCCAAGGCTACAATATAGCTGGGCTCTCATAAAAATATGTTCGAGGCCTATCCTTATTATATTGACAGGATGCCTCGGATGCCAAGCAAGCCGCCACCGCCGTCGTCACGTCCGCCGTAGCCATGGACTTTTTTAATATCCCCCCTCATTAATTATGGGGGAATAATGTCCCCGAATATGAAATGTGGAGAATTGACATTGTTGTCGTAGAATGCGAAGTTTATGGGGGGTTCCTGGTGAGGGTACGCGATGTCTTTTGATAGAAGCTTACGACGAGATTCCGCTTACATCTGGTTCTGTCTGATTTCTTTTTATGTTACTGAGACAACAAACAAACATACGTCTGAAGCGGCCAGTGTGGCATATAGCCGATTGTGGCACTAAGATTATTTTGTATAGGACTATTTCAATATCACAACATTTAAGAGAGTATGCATTTCGGTTTTCCATATACAAACTTCCGAGATCAACATTTTATAACAATAAGCCAACTTTAATGAAACTATGTTTTTCGGATACATGTAATTGTCCTGAACCAGCACTGATAAGCAACCTAGATCAGGTGCTTTATACTAATTAGACTGTCGTAGTCGTTAGAGAAAAGTGCGAAGACTGCTTTTGCTATACATTTTTGTAGGCCAGAAAGGATCATAAAGCTTATTTTAAAAAAAAGAGCGTAAAAATAAAGCTGACAAAAACCGAATCGTATAAATTAAAATGTTCGGCCGGTTACTGGTATAAATAATCTACATAATACTCATATAATTACGCAGGTCTAAATATGTAGTTAAAAGCCTTATTTCCATGACACCACATCGCTGATAAAATGAATTCTCACACCTCCTTATAAGGACTACAATAGAGCCGTAATGTCAGTTAGTGAACGGCTAGGTCGTGATTGGAAACATTTTGGTCAATATACTAATGTTATCAGATTTCTACAGTCTGTACTTAGGTTGGCTCACACCGCCACTGTTAGCGGGTTATATGAATAACACTTAAAGGTTTTTTTTTACATAAGAAGGAGGCAAACGAGCAGGCGGGTGACCTGATGGAGAGTAATCACCGCCGCCCATGGACACCCGCAAAACCAGAGGAATCGCAGGCGCGTTACCGTCCTTTATGGAAGGAATAGGGTTAACATACATACATACTTACATACATATATTCACGACTATTATCCCCGAAGGGTTAGTCAGAGACTAGGCAATGAGGACCACAAAAACAGTTCTCTGCATGTACAGTCCACTTTTCAACAAATAGCGACTGCACTTATGTTCAGCGTGACAGGTGGTGAGCCCATCGCCGATCTATGCTGTTGGAAGTATGTCCAGTCTTTAGTCCGTTAGTAGCCTTCTATGACACCCAAGAAAAGAAAGGGGGTGGTAGTATTCTTTCACCGCTACAACACTATGTAATTGCAGCTATGCAATTGATAAGTATTGAAAATTTTATTAAATTCGGATTTGCGATTACAAATGTCGGCGCGCGAGCGACGGCGCACGACAGCACACGGCGCGGCGCGTGTCATGTCAACGCCGCGGCGCGCGGCGATGGTGGACAAGCCCGCCGCGCAACGCCACTTTACTTCACGACCGCATAGGCACCGGGCGATCACATTTTGTACGGGCACACGAATTTATTGTAATGAAAATAAAACCTATAAAATACAGTCCACTCTTTATCGACCCAACAAATGATCCGGCTCGAAGGACCATTTGATGAGTATAAGGCTGATTTCACAGTCACGCGTTTGACCTGCGCCGGCCACACGCGCGCGGTTACAATTACACTAGATAGTAGTTGCGTTTCATAGTCATCACGCAGTTCAAACGCGCAACTACTATGCAGTGTAGCGCGCGCATGTGACCGGCGCTGATCAAACGCGTGACTGTGAAATCAGCCTAAAATGTGATCGCCCGGTGCCTATGCGGTCGTGAAGCAAAGTGGCGCGCGGCGTTGGCACGGCGCGCCGTTCGCGCGCCGCGCCGTGTGCTGTCTGTCGTGCGTCGCCGCTCGCGCGCCGACAAAAACCTGGCATGAAACACCCTTTGCACACACTAATTGAACCTAGGACATTCCGATATTGAGCGATTCAGCCACCGAAGATTACGCGAAACATTAAAAAAAATATAACTAGTCGATAATGGTGGTATGTGCCTACTTTCACAAAAGTATTTTTTTTATCTAGTTGGTCACATCTTAGTCTATTTTCTACTTAAGTTTGGCACGCTCTTTATCGGACAACCAGTCTAATTGGACGACTGTCCATTTTATCGTCTGAAGGTGAGTACAATGCTTTAATATTTTCTAGGCGATCGAAGAGCAATCCTTAACACCAACCGAGTTGGTTATTAATTTACTGCGCTGATAAACGAACCCGAGACCTTTACGTCTAATCGACCGGTGATCGAGGATATACATCAGAATGACAGTCCCCTTGTAATTTTCATCTCAACTAGCACTAATAGCATCATCCAATCAAGACGCATTTATTCACCCATATATAGTTGTCTTTAATTTTATTCATAGACATACTATGGCTGGTCGTTCCAATGAAGAGATCTTTGTAATCACCAAGTTTCACGTCTTTACGATTATTCACAAGGAAATTATTCATAATGAGCGGAGAAACTCGGGTGTTGGTCTAATGACTCAATCTTGGGGCCAGTGGTGGGATTCACTTCGAAAAAATATCGATAGAATACCGAAAACTTGAAAGGAAAATGGAGAGTTTATGCCCAAATACGATTGCTCGATTTACCTCCGGTTACCTATCTGGACAATCTGGCAGTGAACTACACGTATTCACGTGTAAACTCTCCCGAGACACTAGTCTTATGAGAACCGAATGAAGAGCGCGCTTCGGCGGGCACTGATTTGGCGTCAAGACTTAACGCAGATGGTCTCCTGTCGCAGGGACGTCTGGCACTTCATGCATAACCTAACGGTTGGTCTCGAGGTGCCAGTAGAAATAAAACTTAGTGAATTAGAAGAGGGGATGCTCGATTTAGTTTTTTTATTATATTGAGCTAGAGATATTGACCAACATTGTTCCAGCGTGGTGTTAACACGCACCGTGGATTAAGCTTAAACTATTAGCCCGCTCTCTGTGCTGTTGTTTAAGTGGGAAAGCCAGTGCCCAGCAGTGGGACGTATAAAGGCTGATAATGATGAAATGAGCATACGACCCGACCCTGAAGCCTCAGTTCTTATGATTCTTTAAATGCCCTATAACTTCACTGGATCTAATTCTAGTACTTTTCAAACCGGAATGCAGCAATGTAAAACAATACTGTTTGGCGGTAGAAAGGTATTATCGTGAAATTTTGTCGTTGCCTGGTCTATTTGAGGTGTTCGATTCGAGTCTAGGGTCTATTCCTTACCACGGCCAAATGCGATGAGGAATGTTTGGAATCAAATTTCTGACGTTTCTTAGTTTCACTGGTTTTTTCCTGTATTTCAAGGAAATTGTCAGCTGTTTTCTCGTGAATTTCTCTTTTTTCGAGTGACACTTTAGATAATAAACAAAAAAAAAAAGTCAAACATTTGGATGTAAGTATACGTGCATTCTATAACTCGTTAGTCGCCTTTTACGACATCCAAAGAGAGAGATGGGTTAGTAGTATTCTTTTAATGAGCCGCCCCACACACAGGTCATAGAAAAGTCGCACCAATTTTTTTTATCGACATCGACTACCCACACATGCCTATCCTGTAAAAATCGAAGTTGTTCGTTTTAGTGTTGCCATTTTGCAATCGTAAAGCGGCATAGTGCAAGCCGCCTGCTAATGAGCGCTACAATGTATGGCAACACCATGAATTATGTGCGGCCCGACTTAAAAGATGGCGGTTAAGTCCAACTCCGCACGTTTTATTAAGTATTGGATCGTGAAGAGCCGTTTGCCCTTTGAACTGGAGGTTGGGGAGTTGTTTTTTCAAATATTTAAAAATAAACCCAACGAT
The DNA here is from genome assembly GCA_963921215.1 of Scoparia ambigualis. Lineage (NCBI taxonomy): Eukaryota > Metazoa > Arthropoda > Insecta > Lepidoptera > Crambidae > Scoparia > Scoparia ambigualis. The sequence continues at coordinate 9,592,580 of OY992528.1, read as the reverse complement.
TTGTGAGTGAACCTTTATTTCTTATCTACCAATGCCTTTAACCTTCTTTCATTTCAATAGATGCACGGTCTCATACAAAATCAAACTCAAATAATGTCCCCGCCTAAATACATGCATATCCAAGATCAACATCAGAAATGAAACAAAACATTTATTGTACGGATCGACCCGTGAGACACAGAGAGTTCAGCGGTTATCTCTCTCAGAGGATTTTCAGTCCCTATTTCCATCAAATTTTCGATGTTAACTTCAGTTGAAGACGTTGATGGTCTACCAGAACAAAGCAAATCTTCCATCACATCTCGACCGCTTTCGAACGCTTTGTACCACTCATAAGCACGTGTTTTTGATAAAGTCGATTCACCTCACCGTAAGCCTTTCTGTAACATTTTCAATGACTCCGAACACGATATTCCATATGAAATTCGCAATACACAATAGCTTTAAACTTACTATAAACAGCACTGTATTTATTTAATCTAAATAACAGATGCAACTCAAACTCCGCGCCAAAATGGATAACAGTTGTGCCAACCTAACAACAAAAAAAAACGAAAATTGAATTTGGAATCATAAAACAAATCATCCGTTCCCGAAACTTTCTTGACAGAATGTATGTATGATATTGATAAACTTATGCATGTTTATTTATTTTTATTTGTTTAACTAATACTAATTTATTTAAATTGTAGCACCATAACTGCCCTTTAAAATATCACTTTCTATCCAGTCCAACACGGTTGCCTGGAAGAAATTGCTTTTTAGCGATAAGGCCGCCAATTGTTGTTACTTTGTGTTTGTCCTATTGTTGTTTATTTGGTGTACAATAAAGAATATTTTATCTTTTCTTTATCTTAATTGTAAAGTAGAATTTAAACTTTGCGGATTAAAGTACAAATTCATAAAAACATTATTGTAGTTACATCACTTTTGAACTAGACTTGCTAGATTCAAGCTAGTTGGAACAAAGTTCTTAATTCGAAACATTGATAGAAATAATAGGAACGTTTCTGATTTTTGTCTTGTTTCGTGGTACAGTTTGTCAAGCAGCAATTATAAACAAAAACTAAGTATAGATTCTATAGTTTTCATTATGGAAGCTTTAAACTCTTTAATTAGTACCTATAAGAACAGCCAGTGCCTTACTTACTATTGTGTTATATTTACCAGTTCATTATAAGGCGGCTTATTAAAATAATTCTATCGACCCACCTCTTACCTTGTGTCTTGTGTGTCGTTAAAGGCGACTAACGGACTGCACATACATCCAACAGCATACATAGAGCGGCGATGGACTCTCCAACTGTGACGCTGAGCACTTGTCATTAGTGAAACGTGGATTATGGCAAATAACTGGTTTTGCGGTCCTCATTGCCTAGTCTCTGACTAAAGTCTTCGGCGTATGTATAGTATGTATAGTACGTATGTATAGTACGGTATGTATAGTACGTAAGACAAAATATAAAATATGGTAAATGGGTATGCAGAATTCAAGAGTTCATGCGAACAGATGCCCTGTATTTACAAGCATATTTACGTGTCTGTTTGTACATGTTCGCTCCGCAAAGCGCATATAGAATGAGTTCAGGAAAATGGAAAATACAACAGCATGTTATAGTTTTTCATCTCTAGAGTCGAAGAGTCGAATTTAGAAAATGTAGATTTGATAGATGACGTGAGGGTCGAAGTGATCACGAGGCTACCGTTACAAATTTGCGCTCTGGTCTGAGGCGTGGAGTGGAGTTTTTTTTAAACCCTATTCGCATTCTTAGTAAAACACAGAATTACATACATATATACAACATACATAATAATATAATCACGACTATTATCCCCGAAGGGTTAGTCAGAGACAGCACAGACCGCAAAAGCAGTCCTCTGCCATAGTCCACTTTTTACACATGTGCTCAGCGTGACAGGTGGTGAGCCCATCGCCGCTCTATGCTGTTGGATGTATGTGCAGTCTTTAGTCCGTTAGTCGCCTTTTACGACACCCAAGGGAAGAGAGAGGGAGGGAGGAGTATTCTTTAAGTGAACCACTTTGGCACACAGCTTATAGTATTATATTATTCAGACTGAAATGCACATAAGTAGTAAGTAACACTTAAGTTGTAGTTAAAGACTTAAAGACAAGTAGAACTGACGACGCCGCGCTCAAGTGTGAATTAATAATGGCTGCAGTGGGAAGGCGGTCCCACTAAA